>VXBR01005793.1:594226-656042 GCA_013400215.1 Cisticola juncidis
CGGCGGAGCTGCCGGCCCTGAGCGCCGGGCCCGGCCTCGCTCACTTCGAAGCCGGGCGCGCCGGGCGGCTCCGAGACCGCCTCGGCCACCGGTGTGGGCGCCGTCCTTCCGCGCCTCGCTGTCCGTCGGCATATGGAGCTGCCGTGGGCCGGCGGGGCTGCCGCTGCCCTGCAGCCGACCCCTGCGCTGCGGGGGGAACTGGCCGCAAAGGAGCAGCCGCGGGGCTCGGGGGGTAAAAGTTCCTCTGATCGGCCGGGCTGGGACGGACCCCAGGTGCACCAGCGGTACAACAAAACAGTGTTGGACGAAGTTGTAGGAAGGCTCGTATCAGTGCTAGGCCTGCCTTGGGTTTAGTCTGTACTTTTCTTAGCCTAAACAAGAAGTCGTGTGCTCAAATATTGCATATTTTCCTATTTCTGTATCAGTAAGTTTGGTTCCAGGATACCTTCTTGCATGTAAAGTAAAACTGTTCTAAAACTACTTATCTGTATCAAAGAGCTGTTTGAAAGCTTCAAAGTGTAACCTCTCTCATTAAAAAAGAAACTGATTTTAAAAATTCGTATTTTTCAAAACAATGACTATTATGGTGCATCGTGTCCGGTACCTAAAATACTGTTAGTCACTTGCTGTAAAACTGTGGAGAGTGTTTCATGAACTTAAAACTGTGACTTAAAGCAGGATATCCGTGTAGTCATACTGATTCTACATAACTCTCTGGACTTTGAAATGGTATTGTAGATCAAACTGACTGCTGCGAGGAAAACATAAGATGCAGCAACTGAACAGGAAGTAGAGAATATTTACATTGGGGTGGGTTAGATAAGATGCTGTCACAGTAAATGAGTTGTGTGTCAGAAGGTATGACTCTATATGTTTTGAAAAGCAGAGATTTGTAGAAAAGCCTCAGTTAATTTCAAGCAACGTTTCATATCTTCAGCTTCTTTGCTAAGAAAGAAAAAAACAGTATCAACTTTTCTCTAAATATAAGAAATAGTGCATGAATTCGTGTGTAAATTTATTTCCAGTTTGCTTTTCTATAACTGGATTTTTTTCTTGTCAGTTGAATGCAGTTATAATTTCTGTTATACTTAGCTGTAAAACTTACCTAGTTAAGGTCCCAACTTTTCTGCATAAATAGTATGTTGACAGCAGACAGGTGGTAAATATCTTCACAGGATCTGGGTGCTGTGAGATTTATGGCTTGCTTGAAATTACACATTCTGCTGATTTATACTGAATATTGGATGACTTTCCAGTTGAGATTCTTACAGTTGTGGTCTGTTGTTTCCCCTTTTGCCCAGCACTTTATGTTCTCTAAGTTAATCATAGGCTTATTTTAGTACAGTTGAGGTCCTCTGCTCAATCTTGAGGACTTCTGCATTGCAGGTCTAGAGGTATTTAAAAAGCGTTTTTTTTGCTTACTGTGTAGCATGAGCCAGAAATTGAGAAACAAATGAATAGATTAAATATTCTGCCCCTTGGAGGGTATTATCTTAAGCAGAGAAGTAGAATAAGTACCTGGAGATGGTAACAGCCTCGGCTGTCTAACTTGAAACCACAATATCTGTTGGAGCCCAATAGCACTGTTGGTACTCTTGACCTTCTAGCTTGACTCAACATGCTATGCTGATAAATGCCTTTGTGCTGTAATGTTCATGAAGTTTGATCTCATCCATATTTGAATTACTCATTAGTCAAATTTCAGACTGTAAGTGCTGGTTTTTAAGAAAGGAGAATTTTGTGAGTTCTGTAGGATGCTAAGTGCTTGCTCTTGCAATCACCTGAGATACCTGGGCTGCCTTGCTGCTGCAGGTGGTGTTTCTGTCACACTGGGGCATGGAGAGGCTACGGATGTGATGTGTATGAGCCTCACTGACATAATTTTAGGTTTTGTTTGACTAGACCTCATGTTCAGATCACTACTGCAATGAATACCAGAGGAAAATTGAGACATTAAACCATGCTCCCAAATACTCTTTGTAGTAATAATTTATAGAGTTCTTAATGGATGCCATAGTGCTGTTATCAGGCCTGAAGGGCTTAGTTTAAAATGCTTGTGGTGCTCTGAATCTGACTTATTTCAGTCTTTCTTTTGTTTCTGACTGGTATTTTGAAGGCAGCTATTTTGAAATAACATTGAGGATTCAACTATCTGATTTTTGTTCTATGGAAAAGCAGAGGAATTTATCAAGTAGTATAACTTCGACTGAGTACTCAAAGTCTGTGAATTTGGAAATGGACATAGTTCCAATGGCATCTTAAGTAATGATGCCTGATAAAAAATTTCCTGTGAGTGGGGGAAATGGTGAAGAGCTTAACTCTGTGTGTTGCTGAGGTTGATACCATTTTGCAGATTACTACTGGTACTTCAAGAAACTCACTAGTAAGCAAGTGTACATACAGAGGGTAAATGATTTTTTTTCTACTTTTTTTTCCCCTCCACTTGCTGAGCTGTAAAACGTTTATCTGAATTTATAAGCAATTAAAATACCTTTGCCCATGACAGATCAGACTTTCAAAACCAAGCCACTGGCTAATAGTCAAAGCTGTAGCTAGAGTTCGTTTGGCTGAAATATGAACCCAGATGTAGAACTACTTACAGAATATGTCCAGCATAAAGCCCTTTTTGACTTCCATTGTTTAGACATGTAACTGATTTTCATTCACGTTTGTGACCTTTGTTATCTAGGTCAGGTGCAAAATTTGCTATCTGTAAAAAGTTTTCAGTTACTTCTTAATAATAATGTAGAAATAAAATTTTATGTACGCTTATACTAAGAGGAGCTATGAGACTAGTTTTGTGCATATTAATGGGGGGTTTTTGTGATTATGCCCAACTTAGAAGTTTTTGCAGAAGTTTTGGTTAGTTACAGATCATTACTTTAAATAACGAGTTTTGTAAGAAAAAGTAAATGCTGGGTGTCCCTTTTATACTCTGTAGTGAAGTAACTTTTATAATTTGCATGATTAATATTGGTCAGAGACATCAGTAATGAGAAACTAGTTTATTCCATAGAAATAATTTTTGAGAGGACTTAGTAAACAAAAAACCCATGAGAAATATGCACTTGGTAGCATTAGAAGTAGGTAAAATGGAATATGAATATTTTGGGCTGCTTAGAAGTGGAACTCAACACTTGGATAAGGTGTAATGAATAAGGCTGGGAATATGTTGTTCTTTGTAAGATCTTGCCGTGGTTCATATGGTAAACAGGAACTGGTGAAGGATGCAGAAAGAGAAGTGACACAGCAGTCAGCTAAGAAGACTGTTTTGGCTGCTTTTAAAAGTGCATGTGACCAGAAAAAGTGTGTATATCAGAGCCAAAGAACAAATAGCATTAATAGTTGAGATAAAACAAAACAAAAACTTGAATGGCAGTTATACCTCTTAATTGATAAGAATTAAATGTTTTATCAGGAAAGACTTGTAAGATTACTTGTGCTTATGAAAACAGCATGAAGACTAAGACTTAAAGGTAGACTACAGGTCTAAGTAATGGGCAGCTTCACATGTCTGAGAAGTATTGGGTCTCCTCATTTTCAGCTTAGGCTGCAGTCTGTACGTCCAAAAAACATTGACATTGCACTTTAAAAAGGACTTATCCCCTGTACAAGCAGGGAGAACTGAGTCTTTAACTCAGTGGTGATTCTCTTATCTTTGCATTTGTTTTTAAATGAGATTTGGAGGGAGAAGATAAAGTATATAGGATGAGGTCTTGTGGAACAGGAGAGTATTGAGAATTATGCCTGGATTTCTTCTGAGATTTGCCCTGTTCTACAAAAGACATGTAGCGTCTTTAGACCCCTCACTAGTATCTATTAAAATGAGTTCCCTGAACAACTTACTAGTGATAATCTTCCATTCTAGAGGGAATGATAGTGGGGTTTTGACAGTTTCTTTGAAGCAAACCTGTGCCTACAAAACTGACTTTCACAGTAATGGATCATATCAGACTCTGTAGAGCAAATGTTACAACCAACCATCGTCCTTATCACAGTGTGTTTCTCATGCTTGTTTTCCTCACAGCTTGCTATTAATGTATTTGCAGCATAGTTCACTGCCTTCGCTTGTTTACCCATAGATTAGAACTGTTTTGAGACTGCTTGGGAACAGTCTAGAAGGTACTGCTGCATCTCATAGCTGTATGTGTTTGAGACAAAGCATCAACTCACAAAGTACGAGATATGGTTAAGGAGTAAAAGACAGAAATTTAGGTGTTAAAATCCCATGTTTGTCAATAAACCTCACTGTCAGTTATCTAAATCTCTTACTCAACTGACTTGAAGATAGAAACTGAGCTAACAGAAGTTTTTATCTTTGCTCCAGTGACTGCAATGGTTACATCTCTCCTGGCTGTTCTTGTACCTCATGTGCTAGACAAATTGTGTCTTGATATGAGGAGCGAGTCCTGCTACAAGTTTCAGTCACTGTGTGTCTCTGTGGTGTAGCATTATGTGTTGCTGAATGAAGGGTGATCTACTAAGATAGACCTGGAACATGTACCTCACTCTCTTTATTGCATTATTGCATTCTCTTCTGAGCACCTCTTTAGATCTGTTTTATCTGTTTTGGAGGCAGTCAAGTGCTGAAAGTCTCTCAGCATCTCTGTGGTTAATCAGATGATTAAGTATACCACTCATGCTCCTGATAAGTCCTCTGGAATCCTATGGTATACATACACAACAGGATGAAAACAATTTGTAGTCACAAGCTGTCGTGTTGTAACTTACTGTTTTTTCACAACTAAGACTCATATTAAGGAATTCAGAAGAGGGCAAAGTTCTAATGTAGGATTCAAATGAACAGTCAAGTTTCGATTGCAAGTTTTTCACCAAGATGTCCAGATGGTCCTTGCTTAGGACAACACCCAAGGAAGAAGTAGGTTCTTGTTAGAAGATTGAGTTTGCTATTTCATACAAGTTTGCAAATGTAAAGACTACTTTGTTCTTCCTCTAAGGGAAAATTGGTGTGATTTCTTGGCATTTTCTGCTTGTAAATATAGTTTTGAATTTTTTATCACTAGAATGTTTTTCTCTCTGATTATTTCTTCTGGGGTTCAGAAAGGTTTAGTACTAGCCGAATTTGTTGCAAGTGAATAGTGTAAGATCATCTTAAGAGCCATACAATTTTGGGCTAAAAATGTGGTAATGGGGAATGCTCTAATTTTAGATTTTGAATTTCCTTTTTTGACAGAGTTCTGGTACTTCTGCCTGAAAAACTCACCTGTTTTTTCTTTAGAACTTTCTATGACCCTCACTGCTCTACTTTTCATAGTGCCAGCATTAAGAACTTGTCTGTGGCTTTCATTGGTAGTGGCTGCAGGTGCCAGCAGTGGCAGCAACTGCCACTGGCAGCTTCTAGCTTAGTGCTGGAATGGCTGGAGTGAAGCATTGAAGATATTTGTATGTGATGAGTGAGTGCCACCTAGGAACTTGGTACTAGTTCGTTAACCAATGTGAAAAAAGGCCCAATCCTGTCATTTATCTTTTATAGGCAGAATTGTCTGCAGAGTAGATGGGGTTTGTGGAGCTCTAAATGCTTAGTTTGCTGAGAAAATTTGCTGTTGACTCTAAGCTATGTGGTAAAATTTATAGTGTCCTCTCATCCAGTGAACATGTTTCATAGGCTTGTCTCTTGAGGAATCTTTGTAGTATAGAAATAAACCTTAGTCTACAGGAGTCTTATGGTTTCATTACCTAATATCTAGATAGTAAAATACAGGAAGTAACAAAAATGTGTCACAGACACCAAACAAAATTGCTTATTGGTAGGTTTGGGTACAGTCTCCTGAAGAAGGGCTGACGTGTTACTAATGAGCAGAGGGTTTGTTTTTTCTTAGTTGGCTAGTTTGTTTTCCTTGTAACAGTAAATCTTGCAGACTCCGTTTAGTGGAACTAGAAGTATATGTTCATGGATGGCTTTAAACACCCCACTGTACTGGGACATGACTCAGATGCTGTGCAAGATAGTTTAGCTTCTCAGGGTATTCGCTTGGGTACACTGCCACACTATCTTTTGTGGCTTCCAGACATGTTGTTGATGCCTGGATATCCAATAAAATGGGAACACTAGGTGTGGAGTTACCTTCAGGGGGAATTGTAGTTAAATTTGAAGGTCCTGAAGTGTGATCATCACATGACAGGAGCAGTGTTCTAGAGGTTCAGAATAGAAAAATAAAAGATGCAATTTAAACAAACATAGTGACACTTTCTTAGGAAGCTCTCGCTTAATTCATAAAATTTAGTAGTGTTTTCTCAGGCACTTCTGAGTTAAAGGTAGACAGTTTTGCTGACACATCTTTGTGCAGTAAATGACACTTTAGACATCTCAGATTAGAATGTCTATGTTAAGAATATACGATTCTGGAATAAGTTCATTAAATGAATTACTCAATTCCTGTAGACATAATGTTCTGTGGAGATGATCATTGCTGGCAAGGAAACTGTTGCTGCAGAGCTCCACAACACATTTGCAGATTGCTTCTCACTTTAGGCACTTGCTTTCATACATGCTTCCCCACCTTAGTGAGGCTGTTTTCCTCTACTGTTTATTTAGCTGTCCTTAAAATCCTCACTCTTAAGGCAGCATTTTCTTTTTAGGTTTTCTGAGAAAAAGTGTTAATACATTTTTCAGTTCTCCAGTGTGTCTACCTTAAAACTGAAAGATCATACTAAAGTTGTGTTTCCATTTCTGTAAGACAGTTTCACACACCGTTTTCCCCTGTAGAACTTTGTGTAATTCAGAATTTCCCTGCATTCATCTCCTTTCCCTTCAGTACAAATGTTTTATTTTGCTTTTATCTCCCCTTGTTCATTAGCCACTCTGCAGCATCACTGTGGTGTATTTAGTGAGCACAGATATGCTCCTGTATAAGCATATTTTGCATGTGAAGGTACTCTGCCTGCAATTTGAGAAACACCAACATAGCAAAAGAAGATGTGACTTTTGCCTTTTTGAACAGCTTAGAAAACTATTTTTAATTATTTCAGCTCTCAATTATACGAAGATAACTCTTACCTCTGAAACTGCAAATCCTTTTAAAAATCGTGTTTACCTTAAGTATTACTGATGATAATGGCTTTCCCGAGAGTTGGCCACCACTTGCTGAGCTTAAGTAACAAGCCCTAGTACTTTTCTTGCTGTCTAGGCTGAAGAATAAGAATATTTGAAAGTGAGAATTTGGCAGTAAATTTTAAATATTTTCTCCCCTCTCAAGGTGACAGCCAATTTACTTGTGTGTGATTTGTGGATAAGAAATTCATTTGTTGTATTAATATTTTTCTGTGTTGGAGATAAAGAAAAGTGAGAGATTTTTTTACAGCCTCCTTAGTATATTTTGTAACAGAAGCAGTAATTTATTGACTTTGAAAGAATTTTCTATTTTAGGAATCAATTTAACCGCTATTTCTTTTGTAAGCCCCATCCTGCTGGTGTACCTTGAAGTCCTGCCTAGTGACCTCTGCCCTCCAAATTTTGTGTCTCTGCTTTTATCATGTTCTCCTTGTACTCTTTTAACACACATGCTCTTTTTATGTTTTCAGTAAGTTTTCTGTCTTGTCCCAGTAACAGGGTTTCCTTCTTTCCTGTTTTCCTCTTGCACCTCAAGTGCTTCTAGGATCTTCCTTTCTCCCTTCAGCTCCTGCATCCATAAGCTGTGCAAAGATCTCCAGGTAGGACTGACTCTCTTCCTCACCATTCTCCCTTTCACTCCATTATTCCCCCTCCACAGTTCCTCAAGTGCATTGTTCTTGAGCATGAACAAAGGAGGATCTGGTTTGTCTCATCAGATGTGTAGTCCTGCCCATATGCAGTGCTGGCACGTGTTGTCGCTCAGCAGAGCACTGCACAAGGAAAGTCATGAGGAGAGGAGGCAGTGTCTATGCCAGGCAGCTGTTTGCTGATGCAAACATGCCGTGCACTTGAGGCTGAGACCTGGCCATTACACATTTCTCACCTATGTTTGCTTCACTGGTCAAAGTCATTGTTAATGTTGTTTTAAGGAAGAGAACTTTTAGTGGATGTGAGAAAGGTGCACAAAAACAGGAGTATGGAATTCCTCAGGCTTCTTGCCCTGCTCCACCCTTCACTGCTGCTTCTCCAGGCAGGACCGGACTCTCCAGTTTGCAAGCTGCTATATTAAGAAACTGTATACTGGGAGATAGAGCTTCAGCAGCTCTGCAAGCTCAGATTTGAAACCACAGAATTGCTTAGTCCTGCTTCGACTGAACTGTAAGTTATTTCCTGCCCCTCTAACCATGTGACGGCTCTGAGCGCAGCTAAGATGTGGTCATTCTTTCTAAGTAGACATTTTTTCCTTTTACTCCCCCTCAGTCAGCCAAAGCAAACAGAAACATCATTTGGCTTATGACACTAAATATACACAAAGGCATCCAAATAAGCTTGTCTCTGTAAAACTGCGCTTGATTTTTGTGGTTAACTGAAAAGAGGAAGAAAACTATGAACATCCTGTAGTGGTGTGTGTGTTCTGTGCAATACCACAGGCAAAAACTTCCCCTTGCATTTGCAGAGAAGGAAGCAGTAGTTTCTAAGAATTTAAATACAGGACTCTTTTTTTCTTTATTTGCTTTAGATTTTAGTTAAGAGTATCTCAGGTATGAAATTCATTTTATAACTGGACATGCATTTATTAGCATTTATATTTTTAGCAATAGTTTAAAAAAACTAGGGTTTGGGCTTAATTTTATGTGATGTTATGTGAACCAATATTTTTTAGCCACACAATAGGTGTTGTAATTTTGACCATTCTTAAACAATGTTGGCCTCTTTGTGTTACACTGTGCTGTTAGCACTGTGCTCAGTTTGTGTAGCTGGGATTTAAAACCTTGTGTAGCTTTAAACTTAAAGTGTGATTGTGACAGGAAATGCTTGTTGTCTAGAACTCAGTAGCAATTCAACGTATTTATTTTAAAAAATAGTTTTGTCTTTAAGAAATTTGTCCATATCCTAATCAGGTGCCAATATTTCTGCAGCTGAGAGACTGATAATAAAACTGTTGTCTCTGCTCAGGGCATGTCCTTCCTTGCCTTAGTTCAAGCATATAGATACAACATATCTGTAGTTGTTATTACAGTTTTGTTTGATAGGATGCATGGAGATGGATTTGGCACTAAGTATTTTGCTGGGATATGTAGATCTCACTCTATGTCACAGTTTTAACTTCATCTTTTTGTGTCATTTAGGAGGTCTTGCTTTGAATGCTTCAGTTTGTCATTGAGACTTTTCCGTAATAGCCTCTTTGAACACCTCTGGTCTTTTCTGCCTGTAAATGACAAATTCTGTTTGTTTCTCTGTCCTCTTTTCATATTGCTTATGAAATTTTTTTATCAAAAACATAGGTGTTCATGCTGCTGCTCCAGGCTTCACACTGTGTTACCAAGGAGTCTGTCTCTCCTCACAGTGGCCATACCTGTGAGGACCCTACCTTTATATTGCTGATAACATTTAAGCTCGGTGGCAGAAGCATGCATCTTGTCCTTTTTCTCACCTCTGGTCTGTCAGCCAGCTGTGCTAACATACTGATGGCTAACAAACCTAAGTGGGGCAGTAGAATGAACTCAAGCACTGTTCATGACCATCCATGGTGCTCAATTTGTTGGCACTATTTCACGTGCTAGCCTAGTAGCTGCTTAAATTAATATGAGTGTGGGTTTGAGATTAAAATGATGTAAACAGCTCCTGGTACTTCATGTGGGGTAGGGCCATCAGTACCTGATTTCTGTTGTGTTGGGAAGAGAGTTTGTTCCTCTCTGCATATTTGCATTCTGCACCATTTCCCGTCATATCCAGAAAGTGGCCCAGATCTTGGTAACTTGTATCTGCACAACCAGGGAAATCTGCAAGGAGAAAAAAGCAGTTCTGGGGATGGAGCGATATGAGCTGTCTGTTCTAGCATTGTCAGTAGCATGTAGATTGCAGAATAAGGGTCAACTCTGCTGCTGTGCACATAACTGTCTGCTCTGACATTTAGTTTGAGTCAAACCTGGTTTTCCTGCCAGCAGCAAAATTCAATATTGTCTTTCTGCTCCTAGAAATTGCTTTTGGAAACCTGAGAAAATGCAGGTACCTAGAAGTGTACAGCAGACCAAAGTGCGCCTGTGCATGTAATCACCTGCTGCAGTAGACAAATTTTCAAGTCTTTTTGATACTGATACTGTATCTTTGATACTGATACTTTGATACTGATACTGATACTTTGAACACAAGCTCATAAGGTTTCTGACCTCTGATTTCAGGAGGAAAAAAAAAGATTTTGCCTTCTGGTAAGGAGATGTAGCTGACTTGTAGCTGTGCTTCTATAGAGTGCACGAGGTACAGCAGAAATGACCTTAAAGGATGCTGCATTTCTTTCACTTCACTTCTAGTTTGCAGAGCGATGGCCTACCAAGAAAATGTGTCCTCTCTGAAGGTTTCTTTTCTGATGAATAGTTTGTAAGTAATTTACAAAAAGTTCTGTGCATCTTCAGAGCCTCCAGGGATGTGCAGTTCTCTAGGAATCTTACCTGAAGCTGCATTTTGTAGTGTTGTAGCAGTTTCCAGTCAGCTCAGATACAGTAATTTGTTCCCTGATTGCTCCGGAAACCTATCTAGGGTGTGAAGTAGTGTAATTAGTGATAGTTTAATCATCACATACTCTGTCTGTTCCAGTATCTCACCTTAATCATTGGTTCTGTTGGGGGGTATAAAGGTATGAGCTCAGGAAACTTTTCAGTTCATTTTATCTTCTGTGTCTTCAAGATCTGCTAGATAGTGTTTGCATGCTTCAGTTCTGTAAACACTTCTCTCAAATTTTTTATTTTATAATTTTTCCCCTTGGTTGTATGGTTATTCCTTCTCTCCCTTCAGGCTGTATTTTTTTCCCAATGTCACTTTTATAAGTCAGCCCTGGCAGGAGCAGGTCCGCTGATGAGGCTTGGTGCTGTTCAAGCAGTTCTCCCCTACAACAGGTAGCATTTGGTTCAGAGCAGAAGGGAGATAACAATCTGTCATGGATTTAGAAGCTGAGTGTTTTTAGGCTTTAGTTCAGCATGGTGACTTGCATGTCAATTCTGGCTGTGGTAATTGAGATGATTCTAGATGCTACCAATATCCATTTGACTGGAAATGCCTTCTCCAAGGCATACAAAAAAAAGTCACTGTGATGCAAGTCTGAGTTAGCAAAGGGTGTTACATAGTTGGCTTAGTCCAAATAAATCAGCCATGAATATGAATGCCATGAATCATCAAGGCTGTTTTTCAGTTCAGGTGCTCTGGGCACTTTGGGTGCAGCATGGTGCCTGGTTTGTGAGAGTAACCTAGTCCTGGAAAGAGCTGACTGACATGTCACTTCTTGGAGTCTGGAATTCTGCAGAGGATTGTCGCATTTGTTGCAGAACTGAAGCTTTTGTGTAGGGATTGGCAGATTTAGAGATCTTAGTTCCACATAATCTAGTAAGAAACTCCCAAGCTGTGTATCATATTGCACAGAACATGGTGGATGGCAGTGGCCTTCCGAAGGATGCAGTTTTCAGTAACAGATGTTCAATGGGACACTTCCATTGGTCAAGTTGACCAGCCTTCAGTTTATTCTGTAAGTCTGCACTATGTGCCCAGGAATGGATACTAGACTACCAGGAAATCAAGATTTTTTTTTATTTACCCCAATCCCCCCTGCCCTGCAAGACTTTCTCGAGATCCAGCTGTGTTACTGCCACTTCCCATCACCAACTTCTGTCGGAAGTGTTTGTACCAGAGTGTTAAAGCTTCTGGCAGTTCATCCTCTAGGTCTTTTGAGGACCCAGTTATACAGACTTAAATCTGATGTGCATACAGTCAACCATACTGAACTCCTACTGATGTATTGCTATTATTAGGTGCCACACCTGTGATAATTTATTCCAGGAGACTGGGAGAGATACCCTATTGCTATATTCATGTAAAGTCTCTCGAGTAGGGTGTAATTTTTCTTGAATTCTGTCTTAGTGAGGTAACCAGCTTATTTTTTTGTCTAAACTGTATACTTCTGGGAGGAGTATTATCTGTCATACACTCAACATTAAGAGTTTTCTGTTTCTGTATTTACAGATTGAGGCTGTTCAGCTGCTCAGAGCAACTGATGTACTTAGGTGATCACAAAGGAAGGAAATATCCCCACAAAAACTGGAAATGCAAAGTCTGCTTTGGCAAAGGGTACCTTCTTTAAGTCACTGGGATTTAAGGTGCATCACTGCCCTTGCCCTTACAGAGGAATATCTTGTTTCCAAAAGTGTTACACATCTGAAAATAATAATCAGTATTTCACTAATAACTTCTATCTGTTCAATGATTATAACTAGCATAACATTTATTATGTACGTTTTTATTATGTTAGTATGGTGTAACAATTTACCTGCTATTTTTATGCTGTCATAAAAGCACTGTAATTTATTGCATATGTGGAGGTTTTCAGAATAGTGACAAACACTTGACCTGACAAGAAACTAGTTGCCAGTTCTCCCAGGCGGCAGGATCCAGTAAAGTTGAGCCTGTTAGCCTCTGTCAGCTCCAAAACAGACTTGGAGTCTTGCAGAAAAGTAGTTCAGAAACTGAAGCATGTAATGCTTCAAATCTGATGCTTGATTAGGATAATAATACTGACTAATTGGACTGCAGTGCAATACAGATTGGTGGTTTGTGTGTTACAACTTCACTGTGATCACAAACAAAGCTGTATTAAGATCTTTTTCATTTAAGTTAATATTGCAGCTCAGCGTGCTGTATTTTGTTAATTCAGACAATGCTCACCAAAAAAATTAAAGGTCAGTGTCAGACCAGATGTTTCTTTTAGCTGTTCTTTGAAACAAATATTTTCTGTCCTAAGAGTTGTTAAAATAGCTTTATTGTGTCCATGTTAATTGTATTGGTGTGACTTTGTGGATTCTAAACTCTTATATTGGGGTAATAAATATTGGTTTTCTTTATTGTAGGCTTTGTTTCTCATAAGTCTAGTACTACTAGTACTGTTGTAAGTAGAGTGAAATAATTTTTATATTACTTGTAAATTCAGGTTGGTAGACGTAACTTTTCTTGTAGCGTGTATGTTACTGCTGTTGAACAATGTTCACAAGCTACCAACAGGAACACAGCAGTTATGGGGAGGTAACTATCTTCAAATGAAGATGAGGGTGATTTTTTTCTGATCATCCAGACATTAATATTTAAGAATTAAAGATTGAGAACAATATCACTGTATCTGCTCCTCCCCTTTGAAATGTGAACTTTTACTACCAGCTCTCCACTGAAAGAAAAAATAAGTATTGCGTGATACTTATTTTTTTTCTTAAAACTGGTGGCTGGATATGGACACCAAAGTGTTAAGTGCAGTAGTAAAATACATCCTGCTTCCCTCTTTCTACAATATTTTTCTTGTATAAATAAACATTTTTTTCACTAACTTTAAATAAGTAGACTCTTTACAGTTTTTTCTCTTCTACGTGTGTTCAGTAGAGCAGGCAACTTCATTATAAGAAACATTCTGGCACCATAAGGAGTTACAGAAGAAGTTTGGCTTCAGGGAAGGAGTTTTCCCATCAATCAACTTTCTGCATTTATTTTCAGATAGTGGGTAGTAAGTTTGGAAAGGAAATTGTCAACTCAATTTTTAATATCTGAATTTCAAAATAATTATTAATCTAAACTTTTTACTAAGTTCCAGCTTGGCAGAGCTCAGTTGTATTAATTTGGTTTTTCAACCTGGAAATTAAATATTGCAAACTCAGCAATTCTTTCACTAAGGTTGGGTGTTTTTTCCCTTCAATAAACTGCAGCCAAATGTTACCTTTGTACTACTCATTTGGATAATCAAGGGAGAGAGTGTAACAAAAACACAAATTATTTTTTGGCAGGGGCTTTCTTTAGTAGTAGAAATGGAGGGTTTGTAATACTTGACCTGAGAGTTTAAACACAAATCTTGAGCTGCAAAGGCTGTGCTACAGTGGAGTCTTCAGCTCTTAAGTAAGGGACCAATCAATGTCAAAAGCTCAAGTAAACTCTCCCTAGCATTTTTCAGTGTAGCCTTAATCTTTTCGTAGGTGAACCTAATTATATGGGGATGATGAGATTGCTCTTACTGAAGGGCTGTGACAGAACTGGGATAGAGTGCCTAGTTTTCAAATTTTTTTTTTTTTGGTGTGTCTTACATTTCTTTCACTGCTTACATACTGAGACTTCATGGGCTATTACTGCTCAGGGCTTGTCATAGAACAGACCACTGAAGTTCCAGGTGCACAGGGAGTTTAGGGTCATATGCTTTGTACTCTTTAGTCTTCCATTTTAAGACTCACGAGTTAAATGTATTGTGTAAAAAATAAGTGTGATGATGACTTACAAAAGCAAGTTTGTTACAAAGTAAATTTGTTACAAAGTATTTGCAGCCATGTTTTTGCCTAGAATGGAAACAGGTGATGTAAATCATAAGCCTGAGGTCTACATACATTTGGCCATCTGATACCACCATTCTGTGACACTGCTTCCAAACCACTAAAGTTTGTTAACAGACAGGTGAATTTAAGTATCTTTTGGCCTCCACAGCATGTTGGTAAACGTAGTGCTGGTACCTGCAAAGAAGGAGACCCTTTGGGCAGTGGTAATTGAAACTGTTATCTGTAATAAATGTCCCTAAACTCAAGCGGCATCCCCCATGGTAAAAGAATATCTCCATTTCTTTATCTAAAACAGATGTGAAAATTAACCGATCCTAACCCTTGCTATTAGCAAAGACGATAATGTTGGCACATATCCCACACCCTCCAAAAATTAATTCTGTATGTGTCAGCATAATACTTCTTCATCAGTATTTCTCAAAGCACTTTATAGAGGTAGTGGTCAGTGTCTCCCTTACATGTTACAGGTGAAGAAAATGAGGCATGGGAGAGAAACAAACTGGCATGCACCTTCTTGTTGCCAAATGAAATGAAAACCAGCAGTCTCCTGGGCATTCAGCTGGTGTCTAATGTTTTATCCTGCAGTAAACTTTGAATGTGGCAAAGGATCATGGAATTAACACATCTTCTTGCCTTTTTCCCCCCCTTTTCCCCCTTTTTCTACTTTTTAAGACTTGTCACTAGGAATTCATAGCAGACTCAGTTGCTAGTATATATTTTAAAAAAATCTTACATGCATTATGGTTTCCTGTATCTGACTTGAATTGCCATAAGTTTTCTGTTCAAATGTGAACTGCTCAAGGAGGAATTAATACATGTTGAATTGTGGCACAGTGAAAATGTGAGGGGGGGTTGCATCTCTAAGTACCTTTATGTAAGTGGATTGAGTCTGCTTTACAGGACAGGACACAAGTTGTATACACAATTGCGAGACCAGTTGCTGGCTATTATTCAAAGAGGTTTTACTTTTAATAGCCTTTTCTCATATTTCTTAATATTTTGAAGGGAGTTCTTTGTTTTATGTTGGCGTGTAATTAACGTGTTCTTATAAAAGAGTTCTTTAAAAACAATTTAAGCTGTTTTATTTCAATCTTCCGTAAGTATCAAAAGTCAAAATTACATATTATTTTCTGTCTTCAAGTGTAAAGATCATAAGTGAAGTTCACCTAAACATCATCTCTGCAAAGCAAATACTCATTTTTAAAATTTTAAATCTGTATTTTAAATCTGGATCTGGGAGTACCAAGTGGATGCTGAATAGCATTTTCAAGGGCTCATTAGTGAGTGTTCCAGAGCTGGGATAATTCATGAATTCCCAAGATTTATACTTCAGATTCTTTCCTTAATCAATTTAACTGTTGTTCTACAGATTTTTACTTGTGAACTTCACAATACCTATATAATTGAGTGGATCAATATGGTACTGCAGTGGATCTAACTCTAAAAATACGGGTCTGAAGTCTGATGCTTTTTCTCAAAGCACTCTCATACCTTCAAAGTGGGTGTGAGGATTTGCTTGTAAGGAGCTGCATTTAATATGAAACTAGCAAAAACTAGTTCAACATCTACAAAATGTTGCTGTGCAGAGAATGGAATGATAGGTGGAGGCAGAAGAAAGAGGACATTAGTGCATGAAGACAGTGAGTTGCTGTAGAAGAGAAGGGAATGTTGAGGGAAGGAAGCTGAGTTTTCTTGTAGCTGGATGAGCAGTGAAACATGACAAAACAGAGGTGAACTCCAATTTTATCCTGTGCATTACATGAAACCGTGATTCTTGACTTGAATCTGCAATTTCTGTTTATGAGCATGAAACATAGTTTTGAGAACTGATTAATCTGTGTATCTGTGAAATGGTGTGGTTGTGTAAGGTTCATCTGAGTCTTGGAAGTCTTGATAAATTTAAAATGGATCAAAATTGAAAGATAGACTTCAGCATTTCATCTAAAAATTTCCTGAGCTTTGGCAAGAACAGTCTTACATGCTTTGAATCTGAGAGTTTCTTGGGATGCTGGAAAGGGAGTGGAACTGCAAGACAAAACATCTTCTTTAGTGAGAATTTCTGTTCTGTGGCAGGAGACAGTGACAAATCTATGGAAAGCCTGTAATGCAGCACATCCTCTACTTCTGAAAGTAACTCTATGAACTTCAACTCCAGAACACAAGTAACTGTTTTGCTGTGTGTGCTGTTTTGTGGCCAGCCAAGGTTTCAGCAGCATTCAGCAGTGAAGTGCAGCTCGGTGAGTGATGCTAGGCAGGTAAACAGGAAGTGACGGTGTTGTTTGCTCATCAGTGGAAGCCCCAGGTTGTGTATGTCAGCTGGTAAATGATCTGCTAAACAGATAGCTTGGAATATTATAATTGGCAGCATGCTAGTGGTTATGGTTATGTCATATCTCAGGAAGGCTGAAGTCTTCCATGTGCTGTCCTCAGCTGAAGTTGTAGGATTTAAAAATATCTTCATGTTGTGTGCAATAAAAGAATGTCTCTCTTAATCATGTGATGCTTGATTAGGCTTTATATGCCATGCTGTTTACCCACAACTTAATTGTTGGTCTTCTGTGATCCACTGTTGAGCAATGTTTTGAAAAGGAGTTGGCCAGCTCTAACCGAGCTGGGGGATTGTGGGAGGTACTGGAAAAGCAGATGAATTTGTATCTGAAGACACTTGTTAAAATGTGAGCTGTCTGTAACTGGCTGACTGAGGATTAGGAGTGAAGGATCTCTTTACTGGACAACAGCAGACTTTAATTCAGACAAGTACTTTTACGGCTTAGATTTGTTTAATGGCACTCCCTTGGTTCATCCCTTTTTTTGTTGTAATATCACTTAATGATCACTGGTACCTTCTTCACGTCAGTCAGAGATCTTCAGTGAGGATATTGCAACTGACTTGTCTGGTTATCAGGGCACAGGCAAGACAGGGAATCTGTTCTTAGGTATAAACTTTTTTTTTTTTTTTTAATCGGTTTTGGTCTCTTATTTCCTTAAATGTTTTGGCCATGTGTTAAGCAGGACTGTCTTATCATGTTTCAGAAGTGATAGGAAATACCTGAAGTGGCTTTGTTATTTCTGAAAAAATTTCTTCCTTCTGCCTTCAAATAAGAAAAAGTAGCATCTCTTACACAGTGGCTTTATTTCTAATATACTAACTTTATGTATAGGTAGAAAAAAATTACCATTCTCTTGGCATCTATATACTTTCAAATCATGGGAAATCAATAAGATGAAAAGCATGCTTTGAACTTAAAATTGAACACTTGATAATTGTTGCAAATAATTTCACAAGCAGTAGAACTGGTGAGGCCTCAGTGTTTTCAGCTGAGTGATTTTTCCATTTGCACAACATAAAGTTTTGCTCATGTGATTGGATATTTACAAAATGCTTTCTTGGTGTGAGTTTGGTCAAATAATGTGAAATCTTGCTTTAGTTTTCCGGTCTTTTGAGAAATCAGTTGATCTTTAGAAAACAATGTCCTGTAAATGGCATAAAAATTGGAAGATTGTTTCTAGCTGCTTAACTTATTGAAATCTGCCAGCAAACTTCTAAAGTTCTGTATGTCTTTGTCCTATGGGGAGCTAGTTTAAAATCATGTCAGTAACATCTGAAGGTAACTGTTTTGCAATACACAATTGTCTTTAAAGAAGAGATTCTTAATAATTTGCTAAATGTATCTTTAGAAGCTGTAATAGCTTTAGAAATCGAAGTAATCACAGTTTGTCCAAATTAAAAATGGAGTAGTAGTCAAATCCCCAGTGGATGAATGCTGTCACATTTAAACTCAGTTGTGATGATTCTGGAGGCAACCTGGTGTGAAAACATAAATTATAAAGCAGTCTGAGAGTTGCAAAATCTGACTGATGAAAATCTAGTTTTGTAGTCAAAGTGCTGTGGAGTCCTTGAAGAGTGTTTTTAGCACACACGTGTGTGTGCTTGTTATCAAGACAGTATTATCATACTTTCTTTGTACAAGATGCAGTAACCATAAATAGCCTGATGCGCTGTTTTTAGAGAGGAAAAGCCTAAAAAGACAGGTGCATCTATTGTACTTATTCTGTCGTCTGGGGCCCTCATCCTTGTAGTCCTTCAGATGAAGGTGTCGGCAATAAGCAAGAGTAGTCTGCCTACAGCATCACCAGTCCTTTCTCTCTCCAATTTCTTTCCATCTCAGTCCTTTCCCATCTGTAACTGAAAACGGATTACAAGGTGACACTTACAAATACTACCTGAGCTTTCTAAAATTCAGTGTTGTTGTTAATTTGTGTTCATATTTCTCACTGTTAGGCCTGAATTGCACTGGTATCATACTAGACAACCACATTTAAGAAGTTTGGCTTACCTGCTGTCCAGGGCTAATAAATATTGTAGGATTCTGAACCTAATTGAACTGTTCTAAGTTTCTATGAAAGTGCTAGGAAATCTTTTGTCTACTCTAGCAAATGCCTCTACTACTTAAAATGTTGCAGTTATTAGGGAAGAGTTGCTTGCATGTTTTTTATGTGACTTGGTCACTTGGGGATCATTTCAATAGTGGCAGGCTTAGTCAATTCATTTAAAATTGCCATTGAAGGAGGTTGCAGTGCATGCCTTCTGTAGGAGTGCATGGTGGAGAGAACATTCTCTCTGGAAGTGGGTTATCAGCCCTTCCTAGCAGGAAGGGAACACACTGTTCCCACATCATAGGAGACTCCTCAATGCCAAGGAAGAAAAGCTACAGTTTTCTTGAAGTAGGACTGCTGTGTAGAAGGGAAATTAAACTGCCAGAAAGAACAAGCAGAGCTTGATTGTGTAGGGCACTGAAGTCTTCCCTTGAGAAAAGGTTGGAGGTCCCTCTGTAAGCCTGGTCCCTGCAGCAGGTTTTGTTTCTGTATTGAATGATGAGATAAAATTCATAGCTATACTGAGCACTGCAGAAACATTTTTGGAATCTTCACATATTTATGACATTGAAGATAAGGCAACTGCAAAACAACACTGTTATTATCACTGTCTAATGACAATTGTGTTTGCATTGAATAGCATGAATTCATTAAAGTACCAACATTTAAAAGTATAATTGCTAAAACCTAACCTTGTTTTGGAAAAAACCCTAAGATTTCAAGTGCTCTCTCTGCTTGATTAGTCAGTGCTCTATTTTGGTTGTTTTTTCCCTTCAGAATATTTGTCATCTGGAGAAAAAAATGTTAGCCACTGAATTCTATCTAATTGCCTAATTTTCTGTGAATGAAGGTCAATTTTCTATAGAGCATGGTCATACTTCTTCTGGTCTTTCTCATTCATGAGTCTTAATATTGTTTCCTTAGGTTCTTTTGTGACTCAACTAATGCTAGGCTATTAGAGATTGCTTTGGTACTGAACCTTCCTGCTGTTCTTGTGGTCAAGATTAAAGTTAGGCCTTACTAAACATGTCTACAGGGAGGTGGTACTTGATGGTAGCATGTCTTCCTGAACCCTGCTCTCTGAGGAGACCTTACCTGCTGTTGTAATGTCAGTGAATAGCAACAGCCCTTTGTTCTTGAACAGTCACCCTACAAGCAAAATGTGGGCTATCTTCCTGGTCTTGTGTCAAAGAAGAAAAGTGTGACCCAGGAGCACCCTGCATCGTCTGGTCAGGCTGCAACATGTTGGCTTAGCCATGATGAGGACTTCCACCATAGCATGTCTTTAAAATACCTGCTATAGGCACCTTCTTACCAGCTCTGGTATTGATTAGCACAATGTTTCCAGATACCTGCTTTATGGAAAACAGAATAGAAATACTGATTTCTATTCTTACAGGGTTTGGATTGCACACAACTATTCACCAAAGCTTGCTTTTTCATCCAGAAATGTAAAAGTAGCTAATTGAGCCAAAAGTCCTCAGACTGACGTAGCAAAGAAGCTACAGTCGTATGAGAGTGGGTTTTTTCAAGAAGTTACTCTGCTTGGAGGCAGCTGCTACTTTCATTCTTGCGTTAGAGGACAAAGTCTTCTCATTTTTTTTTAATCTATTTTTTCCCCAGTTTTATCTGTAAGACACTTTCAGGGGCTGGGAAGGATAACTTAAAAGCAAGCCCTGTCATGTGGGATTGACATGTGTGTATGCAGGATTCTGCAACTTTATGGGAAAAAATCATCACACTTAAGATTGGGAAAAGGTTGAAAGTTAAGCTTGTGTGTCTTCAGTAGTACTGTCAACATATAACACATAACAATACTGAACCCTTTGAGAAATTCATGAAACCTAGATGCATTTGTAGAAGCACCAAAATGAGAGTGATTAAGCACAGAGGTGATTTTCTAGCCATTAAACTTAACTGGACAGGACCTTGAGCAAATAGGAGTTAGCCTTTTAATTACCCTTTTTGGAGCAGGATCTTGGCCTTGAAAGACTTACAGAGGACCCATCCACCCAAAGTCATTTTATGAGTCTTTGATCTTTGCATCACAGCCTGTTGTCAACTGTATGTAAACACTGCAAAAAAACCATTCCAATGGGTCTTGCTTTCTGTTTTGGTACACTGAGGTGGCTGAATATCTTGCAGCTCTAATCTTGCTGCCACTCTTTGTTGTGACTTTCAGCTCACTATGTTTTAATGTCTGTCAGCCATAAGCCATGCATTATAATGATTCTTTCTCGTAATGAGATGTGCCACTGTCTGCCTTGGCTTACTTCACTGTTTTTTGAGAAACACTTAAGTTACAGCAAGTCATTAACTTGACAGGCCACTGCGGCAAATGTTCACACCAGAAACCAATCAAAGTACACAGCTATCTGCTGCACAGTCAGGAACTGTCAGTGCAAATGTGTGAAGTCTGGTTGTGGCGAAGTTTTGCAGGCAGAAGGTGTTTTCTTGAGCCTTTAGTTGATACCATATATCCTGCGGTATGGGTTGAAGGGTAGGACCAGCTCTCCTAGTGAGACAGCCAGTGTACAGCTGACAACACAGGCTTACTGCTTCATAGCTCATCAGCTTGAAGGGTGTGACAGGTCTCTGGAATCAATGGTATGCCCTCCAGCTGGAGGGTGACTGTGGAAAAAGTAATGGGACCTGAGCAGGGTTGGTTTTTACCTCCATGGCCCATCATTTTTTGGTGGACTACCTTATTTCATTCCCCTATGCACCTTTTCTAAACATACAGCTATATAAAAATGACAAGGTCCTCACCAAAACTCCTAAAAAAGCAGTAGTGACAACTTCAAAATCCTCCTCCTGAAAAAATAGTAGTAACAAAGTGACCTACTACATGTCAGAAAAAATTACAATCATTATGTTGATTCAGTGATCTGGCTCCAAAAAAATATTTACATATAAAAGAACCCATACTTTTAACTGCAAGATTCTCTTCAAGAATGATGTGAGAAACAGAGCTGGGTATATTAATTTGCTTCAAAATAGTGAATACTCACCCAGTAAATGCAGTAGAATTCTCAGATGCTGCAATTGTGCAATTAAATTTGAACTTTTTAAATTGAATTTATGTGGCTAGGATTCATATTGAATAGCAGTAGATGAAGTTTTATTTTCTCAAGTTTAGAATTTCACTATGAGTCTGTAAATTTCCAAATGGTATGGATGATTACTTTTATCATCTTTGTTCCAGAAGCTGAATAGCAGAAAGCTTGGCACCGCTGCCAGTGAAAATGAACAGGGGATGAAAGGAGTTGGATTTTATTGTCCTTCTCCTCCTGCCCCCAAAATACACTTTGTATTTTTTTCCTGTATTGCCCTTTTAATAAAAAAACAGAAAAAAAACCCTTGAGTGCTATGACAGCAGAATTTGTAACTTTATATTTTAATATGCAAGAGCCTCATCGCAACTTATGAGCACTCAGAATTTGTGCAGTGCTAGTGAGTAAGTTAAAGTGCACTTGAACTCTAAACTTGGTAGACCTCAAAACAAAACCTACTTCAGATTCAGTGAAATTGTTTTCGAACTTATAAATCAAGCTCAAATCATATGGTAATTAAGTATACATTAAATATATTATTATGCAGAATGAGGGCACACATTACACTGTGTAATATTCTTCTTTGTACTCATGAGGTAGGTGTTGGTTCAAGGTTTTATAAGCAGTTGTCGAGTCATGACAGTTACTGGTTTAGCCAGATGATCCAGTTGGTGCTTTTGCTGTTAGATATGATAATAAGCAATGCTTAGGGAGCCATATCTTGACACAGGTCACTATCTCCTGTGCCTTGAATTTAAGTTGTGTAATTCCTGCCAAGACCACCCATTTCTGTGAGAAGTTCTGTGAGTAGAGGTCAGTGGGGCTGGACTTCTCTTGGAGTGTTAAGAAGATTCCTTGCAGGGTGGCACAATAGTCGCTGTGGCTAAATGTGAACTGTGGAATGGCCCATTTTTCTTCGGTGTGCTTTGTGTCTACAAGGTTATCAATTTAACAATTAGACAATATTGGAGAAATGAGGGGAAAAGGCTGTTAGAGAAGCGTAGGTTTTGAACAAAATCTGCCGGGCTGTGCCCCAAATTAGGTAATTGTTTGCAATATAGAGAGGAAAATGGCATCTCTTAAAAGCTGACCATCTTAGATGACATTAAGTTGCAGATATAACTGTTTTGTTGTGGTAGTATGGCTAATTCTTAAGTCCCTTTCACTCATCTGACAAATGCAGTTATGATTAAATTACTCATATTACTCTGTAGATTATAGGGAGAGAGGTTTTACTCCACACTTAGTTGTAAAGCACTTGAGGAAGCAACTACAAAGCACTCTTTTCATCAGACAATCATGCTGTAACTTCTTCCGTAGGTTACCAGCAGTAATCAGTAGAAGTCTGACAACTTCTGACGAAGTGGCTGCAAAGAGAAACAGGAATATATCTTGACTTGTGAAAGCATCTCATTGCTTGGGTAAAGGTTATATAGCTTCCCTAAGATGTAACTGTCAGGCTGACTATATTAAGTTGACTCTATTTTAACAAAACAGAAGGCTTTTTGATTAAAAAAAATCCAGTGAAACTTAGGCTATTCTTTTGGGGTTTTAAGCCATTTGAAAAGTATGACCATGGTGACAGTGATATTTAGTAGATAATCTTACAATGCAAGAAGACATGCCTGTATTCTAGATGCCTATGGTTTTGGCAAGTAGTCAGGGTTGATGAAGGCAAAGTAATCCTCATTGAGGAGGTGGGGAAAACCTAGTAGGGAGCCCATTACTCAGATTAAGTGTAAATCATCCAGAAAGGTCTTGGAACTATAACAGATTTAAGAAAACATCTGCTTAATATTTCATACTAATAAAAGGACATGTAGAAAAATAATATTGTGACCCTATGTTCAGAGGGCTAACAAACTGGATTCATATAGCATAAGTCTCATCCCCATGCGAAGAAGGACATAGTAGGACTAGTTAATATCCACTTAAGAGTGACAAGGGTAATGTGTAGTATGATTATTTTTTTTCCTAGTACAAGAATGACATTAAAGTGTTGCTTCCTAAACTTCCTGAAGAGAGTGTAGAGGTCAAAGAAGTGTGGGAAATAACTATAAAAGGATGTGCAGCATACAGGAACAACTATGATGCCATCAATACCATCTCTTGATGTAAGGAAGGACAATCAACTGAAACTAGCAGGTGGCAAAAGTCTAGATAAAAGGGGCTAATTATTCACACAGTGCATTAAAAAAACCTGTGAAACACAATCCTGTCCAGTGTTATCAAGCTCAGAATTTCACATGGGTCTGAAGAGTGAACAGACAAATTCACAAAGGAAAAATGCAGTATGTGCTGCTGGCCTGGGAGCTTTGAGCTGCAACCTGGCAGTTCCTGGGGACATGCTTCCATAGTTATAATGGTATATTCTTGTATTCTTACCTTCTTTTGGCATCTGGTGCTGCTGGAGCATAGATCCTAGGCTAGATAGCCTCTGGTCTGGCCCCATTACAGATCATTTAAGCTTTATGTCCTTATAACTTCTCTGCTAAATACATGTTCTTCGAGGGCTTCTCTTTTCCTTTCCTTATGGGACTCTTAAGGTAAGACACATACATACTAGAAAATATGCTCAAGAATGTTCTAATGACTGAAGCAATCTGATGTGGAATAATCTTCATCTCTTATTAAAAAAATCTCAGTTTGAAAACAGGACAATTTCTGGTTGCCAGCTGGGAATGAGCCTAGCTCATGTGAGTTCTCATACCATGCCCAGAAATTTTTGGAGTTCACTGGTTGGCATAGGTTAGAATTGTGCCAGAGACCACTTAAAGAATTAAGCAATATATTCCATTTGCACTCCAGTACCCCAGAGTGTGTCCAGGCACTGTGCAATTTAGAGTTTCTTCTTGAGTATTGTGTTTGTATTCAGTTTGAATCTGCTTCTTACAGGCAAAATCTCTTTGCTAAATTTTATGAAAAGAATGAAAAGTTCATTTGGGTTCTTGAGGTGTCTAAATCTTGCACAGAAGTGAAAATCTAAAGCATAGGAGTGATTTGGGGTCATTTGAACCTTATGATGTTAACTGCCTGGGAAATCAGCAAAGTTGTTGCCTAGAACAAGGAAATTAAGAGATGCTTCGGGAAAGGATCAATCACAAAATTTACGATTTTTCTCCTTAAAAGTAATAGCTACCTCTTCTTTTCAGACCATGTCTTCAGCAGTTGTTCAGATCTACGCAGCAGATCGCAATGCCATGTGGTCAAAGAAGTGCTGTGGCGTAGCTTGCCTTGTAAAGGACAATCCACAGAGGTCATATTTTATCAGAATATTTGACATTAAGGTAAGCATCTTTTTTCTTTTTCAGAGCCTCTAAGTTTGGTTGTATTTATTCTCCATTTTGAATTCAATGAGTATAGGTTGTAGCTATGCATTCATAGAAATTCTCAAGTAAGTGGCTGTGCTTTAAGCAGTGCAATCGAAGTTATCAATTAGCAACTGCAACTTTTTCAGGTACTCTAAATGTAAACAATTTCATATATGCCATCTTTAATGGATGAAATAGCAAAATTTTTTACAGCTCTCAAAAGCTGTCCTCTACAAATCTGATTAGTCACATTAGTGGAAATTATTATAGTGCCACTGATATGGATAGCTATTAAAATTCTGTCAGGTGTCACTACTTTAGATGGTTTAAGAAAATAGAAGCTGTCTTATGTGTGGGTGGAAACAATCTTTTTGATCAGTGTGCTAGTACATGTGAAAACTGCAGGATAAACAAGTTGTGTGTTCTGACTTTCTGAGGGGAGTGGGCTGGGTGGCTTTTTCTTTCATTCCCCCTCCACAAAAAATAGACTCATACTGAAGATCTTTGTCCCATCCCACTCAAGAGAGTGGGAACTGAAAGACGAAGGGTCCAAGATGTGTTTTCATAACAAAACTGATGCTGAGAAACCTGAGTCCTACTGACTGCACTGAGACTTAGGGAAGTTTCCCATTATCTCTGCAGCCAGGGAGCAGTTCCTTATCTGTCAGCATTCAGTGCTTCAAGTCACAGATTTGTTCAGGATTGCCAGTTTACATTTGACTTTGTGATTTGTTCACATTTCTTCCTTGGATGCTGAAAGTCTTCTAAATACATGAAGCTTCTTAAAAATGAGATTTTTGTTCTCTTCAAGTTAATTGTTTTGAAGTCAAGCCTGAGATAAGAACCAGAGACTGGAAGCCTCCTTTTTTGCTGTTGCTGTTTCGTCACTGTATTCTTGTGACTGATAACTATTACTGCTCTCAGTATCACTGTTGCAGGGTTGTAGAACATGAAAGAAGTTTTTGGGAACATCCAGGAATTTGAACAGAGCACAGTGACCCAATGGAATAGACTTTCACAGCTCTTCCACAAGCTCTGCTCTATACTGATTCTGATTGAGCTTATCCAAAGGGTTAATAGCAAGGCAGATATTTAACACTATGCTATATCCAATTCTTAATAAGTTCTATTGTAAAAGAAGTTAAACTCTGCAATTTCATGTGGAGTTTTATAGTCTGTTTGTTTGTTTGTTTTCTTCTTTTCAGGATGGGAAATTATTGTGGGAGCAGGAGCTGTACAATAACTTTGTATATAATAGTCCTAGAGGATATTTTCATACCTTTGCTGGAGATGTGAGTCTCAGTGTCTTTAAATACCTATTTTAAAATGTCTTTTGTTTGAACAGTATCTTACTTTAATATAACTGAGGTTATTAATTGATTCTATTAATTGTTCATAACAGCTTATTTATTAATAGAATTTTTGTGATTTCTCAACTAGAAAATTTAATATATAGTACAGAAGCATAAAACACAGTTCTTTATTTTCAACTTTCTTTAATGAAATTACATTTTGGCTCTCAGATGATATTTATGACATACCATGTATTCTTAAAGCACAAATTTTCCTTTTCCCTCCCCTCTTTGATTTGAAGATACAAGATTTTGCTCATATCTGTTAGCCGTGATCTTTAGAAAATTGATTAGTAGACAGACATTCCTAAGATACAATGTTTCACTAAGACTTGGTTCCAAATTTGCAGTGTTTTTTTTCTTGTTATAGCTTTAGAAAGGTGTAAGACAATATTTAAGAAAACCTTTAAAACATTTTCTTAGTCATGGGGTGGGAAATATTAATCTTTTTCAGACATGTCAAGTTGGTCTTAATTTTGCTAATGAAGAAGAAGCTAAACTATTCCGCAAAACAGTAACAGATTTACTTGGACGACGGCAGAGAAAATCTGGTAAATATTCAAATTAATCTTAAATCCAGGCTTGTTTATATTGTTTGGGGGGGGGAGGCAGGAAGCTACTGCTATGTCTGAAAGCCACTGGAGGCAGTACTGCCGTATTTATATTTTAAAGTAATTATGCTATTAAACTGTGCTTCTTTCTCTACTGTACAAAATTTGATACTTTTCTGAAACAACTCACCTTGGTGTACTATTCTATAAGTCTCTGTGTAAGCTGAGACCCCAAGGTTCTGATTTGAAAATAGAGACTGGGGGAAACAAAAATTCTAAGTGGACAATGGGAAAACTAGAAATATTTCTCTTAAGTTGTTTTCATATTTGAATAAACCCTCTTTTAGCCTTGGGCTGTTTATAATTAATTTGTTAAATTCAGCCCAAGTGGGTTGTAACAAAAATTTTACCATCTGGTATGTTCAGTAGTTCATGAATTTTTGGCACTGAATTAGCAGTTAAAAGAGAAATATCTTTTATTCAGAACTAGTGATCTTGGCTCAGGCCAAGAACAGAAGACATAATGTGCCTATACTGTCCTTAGCATCACAGGACGGTCAGTGAAGCACAGCATGCTTTTTGCCAGCTGCAAGATGCCTTGGGAATGTGGTTAGTGCTTTAAAGGCAGCTCAGGCGTCCTACAGATCTTGTCTTGGTCATTTTCCAGGGAGCCCATAAACAACTTTTCTGTCTTGATAGCCGTATGTCCGTGAAGGATAAAATGATGCAAAATACAGGCTTGGAACAAGTAGATGTGTTCAGGCTTGCTGTTAAGATGTAGTGTGGACTTGTATGCAAGCAACAGGATGTGTTTTCGTAATCCATTCTGGAAATGCACTAGCAATGCAGTGCAGACTGCTGTCAAAGGAGGAAGCCTTCATCCTGGAGAGCTTGGAGAGCTGTCCTTGCAAGTACTCTTGCGAATGTGCGTTATCTGAATGTATTCACTTGGATTTCACCAAGGCATTGGTGACTCAGGAGCAGAGCACTTGTTCTGAGAGCTTTAATGACCTCTTTAAGATTCCATCAGCTCAGAGTACGTTCATAAGGTTTCAAGAAGTGGGATCATCAAGATGTGGCAGTTATAAAGTTTCTCACACTCACATTACAAAAGCAATTTTGCATCTAGTGTTCCTGAAGTTTTACTCTATTACATGTCTGAAACATAATGCTAATGCACAGACATTGTGGGAAGAAGTATGTTTGCATTGGCCATAGCAAACTTTGTTTGAAAATGGTGGTTCAGCCAAACCTTCTGTTCTCAGAATTTTTCTTCCTTTTTTTGTGATTTTTTTCCACAGGATCACATAAAGTTTTTCTTATTCACTCTCTGAACTAATATCTTGATTTGTATGCTAAAGCTCATGTTATTTTATATGTTGTTTCAACAAACAACTCCACCTCCCCAAACATTTGCAACTTCAAGATGGGTTTTATTTAAAAAGAAAGTGAAATGAAGAACAAAAAATAACCCTCAAAGCACTTCAGGGCTTTCCTTGTTAAGAGCTGCAAACCAAGAATTTAAAACGGTTACGACATGCTTAGTCAAGCCACCAGATGGAGTTCTGTATTTGTCCTTGTGACTATTTAATTGTGCTTCTAAATTAACAGGCTTTGCACTGTTCAAATCAAAGCTGGTTTACTGTTAGGATTTATGCTTTTATTTATTTATAAATGCTTATGTAAAACATATATTAATTTACATATAGATTTATATATGTACAAACGATGCCAGAATTGTATATCATTTACAATATTAATAATCTTAATTTCTCAATCACAGAGATAATAGTCTGATGATTTTGACATTTTTCTGTTTTAATGGGATTTTTACTTTCTACCTTCCAAACATGTTTAATTTCATAGTAGTGCCTTGAAATGAAGGCACTTGAGATGCTTTCAACTCAACTAAGCACTCCATGTGATCATTTATCTGCCTGTTATGCCATTCAGTGCTTGCTAGGAGGATTCTCCAGGAGTCTTATGTAAACCTTACATTGTTGAAAGGTAGCAGTAACAGCAGTTCTGGCTCACAAAGGTACAGCTTGGTGCTGAGGTTAGTACACAAAATACTGTCTGACAGCTAAGAGAAGACACAACAGTGTTCTGCTCTTCCTCACTCAGCATGAAATGCACTCCAGTATACAGACAACCTCTGAGTAAGCGCATCTGGAGTTCGAGAGGTGAAAGTTTGGCTCCAAACAGAGAATGTACAAAAGCTTGCAAATGTACAAAATACCAAGTAGAGACTATCAAGAATAGAATAAGGGACAAAGAGAGAGAAAGAATTGTTGATCTGTTGTCCTAATCTTTGTAATAGTGTGGAATTCCATCTAACTAAACTCTGGTTTGGGTTGGCCTTTTCATTATGGGGGCTTTGGGGTTTTGGTTTTGTGTTTGTTTTTTTTAGTCAATTAAATTCTTAAGATTAGAAAGAAATTGCTATAGTTCATTAATTTGTCTGTAGATTTACTTAAATAATCTCTCCATTTACTTCTTAAACCAGTCCCAAATAGTTGCCCAGTAAACAAGGTGAACACAGTGTGTCTCATCTCAGTGCTTGTCACTCTCAACTTCGGGTATTGCACATAAATACCATTAGCTTTTATTGTTATTATCTTGCCTTGGAAATATTGATGCGTGTACACACACGAGTGCCTTCTCCACGTGCTGAGCACTCATCCCTAAGAGGGAAACAGACACTTGTTCTTAACTGCAAGTAGTTCTTTCTGAAGTAGGAGGCTTCTTGACTAATTCTTATGTATTGCTTGTAGCTCTGGGTGGGAGCTCTGTTAACCTTCCACGACAATGCTTTTTTCCTTCACGAGCTTTTAACTCCTGAGTACCTTCATAATGGACTTCATAAGTTTCAAGGTAGATACTTCATATGGAGAAGGATTTTTTTTTATTTGCTTTGTTGTTTTTTTTTTCCCTTTCATCTTTGGTCACAGCTTTTGTTTCTGCTTCCTGGGTGACAACAGCATCTCTAACCTGCTCAGTTTGCATTGGATTCAAGTCTTGGCGGAGATTATTCTCATTTCCAGGAATGATCATTGAAGGGAGCTGTGTTTTTTATACACAGGCAGCTACTGGTATTCATCTGTTTTAGATCAGTAGGCATGTTCATCTTCAAAAAAATGGAAAATCTGCCACTCTTGTCAGGTCATCTACACTTCAGGAACAAAAGTTCATACTTTCTTGTCAGCAGTGGTAACCACAGAGAAACAGCTAGGCTCTTTGGGCCACAAATTAATCAAGCTAGTAAAAATGACAGGAAGTGGATATAATGTTTTGGTTTGTTTCTCTTGAACTATTTATTATAATTCTCAGGGTTTCTGTTCCCTGAGATTCTCCTCGGGGTTACTGTTCCCCAAGGTAATAAGGTTTTTCGTCTTCTCTAGCCCTAAGTGTTTCACACCGTAGCCAGAGAAGACAAGCTGAGTCCNATTTACATTCTATGATAAACTAAATACTACTTATTTTGAATTCTCTCAGCTTGTGATTCTTCATACGATGTTGAAGAAATCCCATGGACAGGGATCAGAGGCAATGTCCTCCTGGGCTCTGTGTGAGGCTGGTTGACCCCCTTGGACAGATCCCAGACCCCCCTGTCCGGACTCCAAACCCTCCAGGGTGGCCAGAGGTCCAAACCCTCCGACATATAATGAAAATTGTAAAGGATTCCCATGATTTGACTCAAGACCACCTAACAATTCCTATGAATGCCTTCTGCTTTTGCCATCTTCCCATCCTCTGACAGATGACTTGCAACCAGTCCTGCACTCTCCTTTGCTGTCTCTGAGTTGCTGTCTAGAACTCTGATTATGTTTCAAAGGTTGAGTTGGGAATTGATTTTTTTTTTAAATTTATTACTAGGGGACAGTACAAGATGTGGTTTCTTAAACTAAATCTTGTAGGAAGAGAGAGCACAGTACTTGGCCAAAAAGCCTGTTCTCTTCTTCTTACCTCAGACCTGATATCTTATGCTGAGGCACCTTTGCAGAAGTTCTTCACCTCTGTGCTTGAAACTAACCTGCCATGACCTAAAAATCAACTGTTTTTAGAAGGATTATTCATCAAAAGTTGATTCTCAATGGGCTTTGGTCACCTTCCCAGCGAGGTTTGATGATCTTGACAGATTCTTGTATTCCTACCTGAAGATTAACAGACTGACGAGGCTGACTTGCCTTGCATACTTCGGATTGCATATTTTTGGGGTTTTAAGTATTCCTAGGACAAGATCAGCACTGTCTCTGGAGGTACCCTCTCCCTTCTTAAGTTTGTGAATCTGGAAAAATATAACAAGTTAACAGGTATTCTGGGGCTTGTTGGAAACTGAAGTGCCTGTTACAAATTCTTATTATACAACTCTTGGGAGCCCCTATTAGACTACAGATACTCTAGATCCTTACAGAGTTGTGGCTTTTGTTGTAGTGAGGTGGTAAACTGCTTGCCTTTATGGGTGCTGCTAAATCCAAATTTCTTGAAGTGTGGGTATAGATACACAGACAATGTAAATGTGTGTACTGGAGGTGGATAGGAATTAGTAGTAAGTGAGGGAATTCTCTTTAAAAGATAACTTACTATTATAGGCTGAGAGTATTGAGGTGAAATGTTTACATTTTAAATCTTTGAGCCAGATTCTTCATAGTCTGTAAAACACTGTGGGACTGTGAATGGAATATCATATTAGTATCAAGGAGATTCTAGTTCTTTCCATATTGTTCAGTTACCTGTTGGATAACATAGGTGAAGTGTCTTGCCCTTGTGTGTCCTATTACTTATGCATAAAGCAATAATTAATTAAATTTTAAGTTCTGTGAGGGAATAATACTCTATAAAAGTGCTAATTACATTTCAGTTAAAAATCAACTGTTTCATTCAGTGGACATCAGAAAGCACAATGCTTAAAAAATCTTACTTTGATAGGTTGTATTTAAAACAGGTACTTTTTGAATATTTAAGTCTACTTCATAGTTGGAAATGCCTGGAACCAAGTATGTAGCTGTTGCCTTATGCTCCTGCTCAGATTGTACGCTTGAAATCAGTGCTTATTATCTAAGATTAGGGTTTTTGTTCTGTAATACTTTTTTCAATGGCACAAGTAGATTTTAAGGATATTAATAGATTCCTAATTTTGAGGTCAAGGTCCTTGAAAGGTTCACTAAAATGTAGAATTAATTTTTCCTGTGATACCTATGATTAAATGGCTCTTTTTCTTTTTCAACAGAAAAAAGACGAGACCCACCAAATGGTAAGGTTTTTGCATGAATCACTGCATTTTATTTTTTCCTTCTGCTGTCATTTACTGTTTATGTATAGCTTTGTTTCAGATTTGTTCAGGATAGTCATGTAGTTGCAAAAGCAGTGAAGTGGAGGTTACAGTATTCTTTTTGTTTCTGTTCTTTGGTATTTGTTGTGGCTTGAAAACTTTGTGGCTTAGCTGGCATTTGTAAAGAATGATTCTGGAGGAGCATGTTTTGTTGCAAGCAGGAGAGAGGGCCCTTCAGCTTAAACTAAGAAAACTTTGTACCTTGCGTTTGCTGCTTGATCTTCAGAATATACATGTGTAGGATCACTGAACAAAGTTAGTCCATTTGTTTTAATGGCAGGCATAATAATGATGGATTTAACAGAATATAATATTTCAATTTCAGTATATCTAGCAAACCATGTAACATAGTCTTCTGCATTTGTCATATGTTCATCAGTATTAAACTCCTTTTGAATGAAGAATTACTTGAATCTCCTTGCCTCTCAGGAATATGTCTCATTAGCATCAGGACAGAGGATCTTCAGGAGATCCTCTTATTAAATTGAGAGGAAGGAATCAAACTATCAGTTAGATACAGAACTTTTCTACCATCCATTCTAAAATCATGATAAAGACACATCAATGAGTATAAAATTTGGTGGCTTTGATTCCTGAATTTGCACTGAAGTTAAAAAGGGATTTCTCCTGTCATATTTCTGTCAGTGATCCAGATCATAGGTCATAGCATGTATCTGTGAGTTTGCTGCTTGAGCAAGGTTAGAGTCAACTGATCTTCTAAAATCTGCTTATGATTGGAGGTAGCCTTAAAATTTGTTCTAAGCAAGTCGTTCAAGCATTTCTCTGTAGGTCACCAAAACAGGTAATTCATAATTAATCCTGAATTACATGAACTAATGATTCCTTTTATATACCCAGATAAAACCTCCCTCATATGGAATACTTCTCAAAAAATTGTTTTTTCATAAATTTTAAGTTTTGAGGAATATCAGGCAATCATCAATTTAGTCAGGCATTTTTAGTATAGATTAAACTTTGACTGGGCTGTTACATTTTGAAACACTCATAATAATACCATCTGTGATAGTCTTGCCAGTTTTTCTGAGCTTTCAGAAGGTTTTAACTGCTCTCCTCTCCTAAACAGCACATCCCTGAATAGCAGTGTCTACAGAGCAGATGGGAATTACAGCAGCAGTGATCAGTTAGTAACACCTCCCTCAAAAAATTTAGCCTTTGTCTCTATTATAACACAAACAATTTATTGGTCTAGTTTGCTATCCTTGAATAGAATAAGATTTAAGAAAACTAAGCCTGCAAAAACTTTTATGCTTAAAATACTCTCCATAAATCATGCTGTAAGACCTCGGGAACAGTATTTTTCTGATAAAAATTCTCTCACACTAAACTTGCAGTCATTGTCCCTGTGCTGAATTTATCCTGAATGTTCTGTGGAGGACATAGGGTTTAGGCTCAGTGTTTCAGATTTATAATCACTTCAAAGATTTCAGCATCTGTTTCTTAATAAATTGTTTTCCTGGGATATCCACATACCCTTTCAAAACCTATCAAAACCTTTATGTTTTCTGATTTTTTCAAATTCTGTAATGCCTAGCTTCTCTGCTGGTGAAAAGTTGCATGGCCACCTCCTGAGCAGTCACAGATAAAACGTGGTCAGGGCATGGATTATAGCCTCAGGTTGTTATACCCTACACAGACTTTGCATTTCAGTATTTGGAATTAAGACTAGAGGAGATACATACTATCAGCACATAATTAGAATGTAGCAACGTGGCAGGATGGAGAAAGGCTGCTACCTTCTGGAAGGCTCTCCTTCAGAAGCGCTCAGAGCAGGTCGCAGGAACAGCCCTTTCAAGTCCATGCACACGCCCGCGCCACAGATCGCTCAGCAGAGGAAGGACAGGAGGGGCCTCCTGTATGCCGGAGTTGCAGCAGGGTTTATTCCAGCATGCCAAAGGGATCAGGGACAGAAGACACAGACCATGTGGTACTCAGTGGTTAAGCAGGGGTCAGGAACCAATGGTCTGAGGGCACAGGGGCAGTACAAAGGGCAAGGCTAAGGGCAGCAACCTGTAGAGGGGATGATGGATGAACAGTTGAGGTGGGCAGGCTTAAGTAGCCAATGGGGGAGGCAATCCAAGGTAGATTGGCAGTAGTTCTGCAAGGCATCGTGAGGGAAGTCTTCTCTTTCAGTCTAGGTAGGGAAAACCCTACAGTGAGTCTTTCCAGGCAAAGCCTGGAAGTTTCCCCAAGGGGATTTTTAGGGTTCCCACACTGGAAGAAATAGAAACCACATTTGTTGTAATAACAGCTAGTCTGTATTTTACTCTCTATATGTAGTTTCTGTTCAGAAATTCTACTAGGGGGGAAAAGATGAAACAGCTGCTTTTTTGTGCTGGGTATTAATGCATTATTAGCTCTAAAACTGAAAAACAAGAATAGTCACATTTCTCTACTCACATGACCCATGGCTGAAATACTGTGAGGAATTTTGTTTTACTGGGGCTTGTTAGTCTGGATTCTCTGCATACATTGAAGCTGCATGGAAAAAGCACTTGTTCTTTTGTATGACGTTTTCAGTGATAGGGATTTAAGTTTGGTTTTTTTGTTGGTTTTTTTTTTTTTTTTTGTAGAATTGCAGGATTAAACTCAAATTGGCATTAACAGTTATGTAAAACGTATTAGTCTGTAATTTCCTGGGATTTGTGTTCTATTAATTTGTAATAGCTAGGTCGCTTTATGCAAATAAAGAAGAGTTATTGTGGTTGAACTGACCTAGTATGAAGTGCTGGATGAAACAAGGATTTGTCAGAGTATTAGGTTTTGAGGGAATCTTGAAGAACCATGTGGCAGAATTTTGTTTCAGCTGTTAACTAGAACAGTTTGCATTTCTTGTAGGGCTGTCTGTAGTCTGTGACAGATATATAGAGAGGCTCTAAATAAAATATAGACTAAAATTAACATTGAAAAATGTTCTGTACAACGTTTTCTGGAGCCCCTTCTGAAGATGTCACAGATATCGATAACAGTGGATGCTTGAAGCCACTGTACTGTCAGGTACTTCCTAATGATGAGCTGTATATGCCTCTCTCATCTTCATTTATTGAGCTGTCTACACCTCAGGGGGAAGGTGCATGTGTAATGATGGGAAAAATTTTACTGGATATAAATATGGCAGTTCTAGAAGAGTACAATTCTTTCCAAGGTTCTTTTATCCCTCGTGGACATCTAAGCTCTAAACCAGACGGTAAGAAAAACTTTCATCTTTAAGTTTACTGTGACCTCTTGTATAAATATTATTGTCAAGGAATTAGGCTATCAGTCCTTGATTTTAGCTCAGCTGAATAAAACTTCCGTTTGCAAATTGCTGCTGCTTTACATACAACTGACCATGTTTGGTTAGTTCAGGATTTTATATACAAAAAGATGCATTCGAAGACTGCTAGAGATTGAGAGAAGAATATCACCAACTTACTAGCATTATAAAGGTACCTATTCATTTTTGAATGTCTCTACAGCTATTAAAACTGTAAATACCAATATAATAGGTGAAAATGGGCAGAATATAACAGAAAATGTAATAGGTGATAAAAATTAAGATTAACTCCAAGTGTTTTTTGTTTTGTACCAAGGAAATAAGGACTGTAATTTTCAGTTAATTCTGAAGATTTTACTGAAGTTATTGTTAAGTTTAGAGTATTTGATGATTAGTCAATTCAGTGCTAATTTTAAGTGAAATTCTAACAATGCAAATTGTTTTGTATAGTCTTACATGGTCAATTTGTTTTGTTATTCTCAAAGTACAGTTGTCTAAATCAAAACATTTCTAGATAAAAGCGTTTCTGCTCAGCAGAAAACATTTTAATTTTTTTTCATGCAGTTTCAATGCAGTTTTTAATCTTGTCCTTTAAGACTCCTACAGAACTGTTGGAGTTGTCATGCCTTTTAAATTAGTTTTGTCTAGCCCAGTGTCATGTTTTTGTTCTTGTTTCTTGTCCTTGCCAATACTAGGTGCTTCCCACTGAGGTGTTTACCTGCAAATGTCATCAGTGTTATCTGTAGTGCTGTCGATTTGTCCTTTCTGATTTTTATATTGGACTGTGAACATAAGGCTTGTTGTTTCTTTCTGAATGCAGTTATGAAAAAGTAGTGTCAAAACAAGGTTCAGATGTATCAAAGTCTAGTTAGACTTTTTTTAACATCTGCCCAGTAAGACTGTGTCTTTCTTTGGTTGATTTGCTAACCACTGAGTCCTAACTCACAGGGAAGTAGGGAATGTTTTCAAACTATTTCTGGCCAAACAGGTTTTAAATGACCTGCTTAATCTCATTCTTCCAAAACTGAAGTTACTTACCCATCTGTGTATATATGTATGTATACATATGTATGTATATGACAAATTCATAAATTGCCTGTTAATATTTAAATACTGCTATCACTTGCTTATGTCAAGAGTTATCTTCTGAAGATATCAAAGCTAAAAAACTAGAGTGGAACGTATGCTAGGTGTGTTTGTTTGCTAGTATTACACAAGTAATATAATATTAAAATGCTAAGATTGGCAGAAGCATAATTCAGATGCATTTTAAATAACTAGAATAATGACTCTGAATTATTTATAATTAAGAACAAAGTTTGAGAACATAAATGTACAAATTATGAATTGTATTTCTAGTGCTCTTTTTACAATCTCTGCAAGCTGTTTCTTATCTGGGACTCCACTGGTTTGAAAACCTGTTAAAGAGTAAGACATAAGAAATCCTGAATAGTTCCACAGATATTGTCCTGTATTTGAAGACAGTAGTGTGTCCAGAGCAGCCTTCTGAAGCTGTTGTGATGTTCAGGTTCTGTGTGTGGTGACAGAAGGCATTTCCACTTGGGGCTTATTAAATGAAGGTTCTGTCTCCGGAAAGATCAGTTTAGTGTGCTGCCCAGGTAACAGCCTGCTGGCTCTTTGGGTCTAACTGTTTATGAAAGTCACATCTTTGATCTTAGCTAGGATTGTAGCTGTGTTGTGTCTTACTTAATGTGTCTCATCACATGTGTTTTGTGCATGTGGCAAAAAACAAGTTGTAGTTCAGAAGATATTCCTGTTGCTCTGCTCTAGCAACATTTTTTTTTCATCAAATATCTTAGTTTATCCATCTGACATTCAAAACCCATCTGATGCATGTGGCATGTAGAGCTACAGCTAGAGTACAAGTATTCTACAGCTCAAAAACAACTCCCAAAGTTTGTGGATTGAATGTGGCATTGGTGAAACAGTTTTAAAAATGCTGTACTTTACTTTCACAGGCCCAAATCTACCAATGGCAACTGTTGATATCAAAAACCCAGAAATTACAACTAACAGATTTTATGCTCCACAAGTCAACAATATTTCATATACCAAAGAAAAGAAGAAAGGAAAAACTAAAAAGAGAAGATTGACAAAGGCAGATATTGGAACTCCATCTAATTTTCAGTAAGTATTTTCTTGAGTTTGGTTTTGGATGGGTGGGAGTTTTGTTGTTTGGGGGGCGGGGGGGATGTTGGCATTTTTGCTTTTCTGGTGGTGGTTTTTTATTTTTGTTTTTGGTGGGTTTTTTGGGTTTTTTTTTGGTTTGGTTTGGTTTGGTTTGGGTTTTTTTTTGTTTTGTTTGTGTGTGTGTCAGTTACGCTTGATAATGGCTAACTCTTGAATATGTGCAACCTGAACTAAGAAAATGCTAGCTGGAATGCTGGGGTGTTTAAAAGAAGGTTAGCTTATACACAGGTGAGGATTTTCCTGCAGCTGTAAACAAAAAGTAACTTACTATCCAAAATCAGCTTAGAAAACACTTTAGCTGCATAGAGGTGCCTTACTGAAGTTGTCAGCTCAGTGGAGACTCATATTCAGCCTCCATGATTAATTCCTTAACACTGATTCCTACACCTGTGCATATTTAGCTGTGCTTTGTCATGTGAAATACACATTTGGGTCTTGTCATAACTGAGGAAATTACTTGCCGTAATTTCGTCTTTGGCTTTCTGTTTAGAAGCTTTTTCTAATGTGTAGGCTAGGACCTGTATCTTGGGATGAAAGTACAACATATATCCTTCAGGAATTTTTTCTGTTGTCATTTCTTACATGTCTTTAATCTTTTGGAGTAGTTACGATGTACCACTTTAAGTTTCACTTTCAGGAAACTTGGTTTTGGTCACTTTACTCAATTAATTTTGCTTTCCTGAACATTAATTGATGTGATAATCTTCTGCTTTTTAAAACAAATGTATTTTATTTGCTGAAGCCACAGAAACTTAAAGAGCTTGAGTTAGTTACAGGAGAGATCAGTTTCTGCAAAGCATGAGAAAACCAGTGTGAGGTTTACATTCCAAGTGAATTGCTTATTCTTTTGAAGTGGTGTGTTGCATCATTACACTGATGTGTTTTCCCAGAACAAAATTCCATTAAAGTAATATTGATATTACTAGTTACAGTAACATTACTGCACACTGTTTTGAGACAGTGCTCTGGGGAATGGGATAGTGGATGGAACATAAGAGGAGGGCTCAAACAGTTTCCTAAACAGACTCAGAAAATTCGGGCATCAATCTTGTTCTTACTGATCTGAATATCACTGAAGTGCTGCATCTGTTAGTGTCGTTTAAACGGAAAATGCAGAAAAGAAGGAAGAAGGAAACAAAAATGAAGAGTGCTTGGTTGCTGGTCACTGTTGTGACTGTGCTGATGCATATGTGACATAACGAGCATATGTGGACAAAATTTGCGTGACCCTGTCAGACCTCTGTTCAGAATTTGTGGAAGACGTTGTGCAGCAGCTTAGACATAAAATTACTTTGAGACTTTGTTTATGATGTCTATCAGTTTGTGACCTAGAGAAGCTGAGAGTAAGGTGATAAAATATTTAATGCCATTCAAATAAAAGATATGTTCCCATATCATTAAATGTAACATTAAATTGTAAATGGTGAACCTTTACATAAGGAGTCTGTTGAAGGTCTTTTTGGCTTAAGGTCTGTGTAAGTTTCTGAAGATGCAGCAGCTATGTGTCATCTTACTATGCAGGATACTTTAGTTACTGGTTTTGTAGAAACATAGGGAAACTGGCATTTGGTATTGTTAGCCAAAGAAACCAGTAGGGTAACTTGTATCACTTGTGCTGTGATACTTGTGAAGACCTACACTGTTACTCTTTATGCCAGATCAAATTTGATATCAGTAGATAAAATTTTTAAATGCTTTTTTTTAGACAGATGTGGAGTTTCAGTGTTTTGAGGAAAAAAACCCAACAATCTGTATTCAACATAAATGTAACTTATTACTGTATACATTCATCTAAGTAGCATAAGACTTGGAGTTACCTCATAAGTACATATTTACATTGAAAAGAGCTGAAGAATGTGTATTACAGTCACTGTGTACAAGTAATTTATCTTACTCTGAAGGGTGAAAAATAAATGAAAAATAATGCTAGAACTATGGCATATAAAACTTTGGTGTCAATTAAGTGCACTAAATTCTGAGTTGTACCCTCACAACCTCTTGAAAGAGCATCCTAAGTTGCACAGATGTGCACAAATATGTGAGTAAAATTATATTAGTGGTACACTAATGTCAATTTACATATGCCAGGTTAATACATTGTGATCAGCTGTGAGATCCTGTTAGGAAATGCGTGTCTAATTTATGTGAAGCAAACTGTTCATTAGCATTCAGAATTCTGTCATCAACAAATCATCCCATATTTTGGTAGTTAGTTAAAGGCATTTAAATAATTAGGCAAAACGAGGACTTGTTGGTTTTCCTTTCTTATGGCATAATGTCACTTTAAACTAAACCTATTACTTTTCTTGCTTCTTAAAATAAGTAGTTAATTAGTCAGTTATACCAAACCAAAAACTGATCATTGTACTTCAGTATTTTAATGACGAAAACTTGTGCTGTTGATAAAAATAGAACCAAACAAGAATAAAAGTCTATTGTGCAAGGCACTGTTTAACAGCAGATGAATAGTCTTTGTAATTTAGCAAGCTTAACCTAGACTGCACTGGTTACTAGCAGCTCACTTGGTATTTTTTATAACTCTGAGTTGAACTTCCTGAAAATTGTATCTTTCTTCTAGAGGTCACTGTATGTGAAGAGAGTCACAAAACATGGAGTCCTGGTAAAATGATGGCTCTCTTTTCCATATCCAATAGCAGTATCATGAGGAGAGGCTTGGAGGGGCACAAAACTCGTCTGTGTTCTAACTGGTTATAGCATCACATAAAATAATACTTCAGTAGCCACATGAAATGGCTGCTAGAAGCTTAGGAGGATGGCAGCTGAAAACAGCCCTGACTTATCTTGGAGAGATGTGAATGGGAAAGGGGTGATAGGAGAACACACAGTGGTGACAGGGAGGAGGTTTTCCAGCTGCATGGCACTGAAAAATGTGGCAATAGCTCAAGGTCCAGTTGCTGTGTAAAGGCTAAACGTCTCCTTGATGGCTGTGCAGTCCTTCCAGCATTATCTGTATGCACCACAGGGTGGCTAGAAGCCTTCATGTTTTGCCACAGATTGTAACCTAAAGAGAGAAATTCTCCACTTTGTTTTCTGGATGCGAGACAAAAAGTGAAAGTAAAGAAGTTTTACTATTCCATTCTCAAGTGAGGCACTGAGGAATAAGAATTGCTCAGAAGCTAGTAGTCGTCTCTGGTTGTCTTGGTGTCATTTTATTTTAGTTAGCAAGATCCTTTTTATGCTGATTAAATGGACTTTTTTGCTTTTCTAGACACATTGGACATGTTGGTTGGGATCCAAACACAGGTTTTGATGTAAGTAATTTAATAAGTTACTGAAGACAGTGATTTAAACTTTAGAGACTTTTTGCATTAAAGAAAAAGTTAGCTGTATAATTAAATAGTTATAACTTGGGATTTTATGATATTATGTAAACAGAGAGATGTTGGAGTAGAAGAGAATAGGCAGGGGGGCTGAGGGTGTGTGGGTGGATTTTTTTCCCCTAATAAAAATATTTTTAAAATATCTCCACCTTCCAAGCTATTTAAAACTAATGTGTCTGACTTGCAGGTAAACAACTTAGACCCAGAACTGAAAAATCTGTTTGATCTGTGTGGAATTTCAGAGGCTCAGCTAAAAGACAAAGAAACTTCAAAGGTCATATATGATTTCATTGAAAAAACAGGAGGTGTGGAAGCTGTTAAAAATGAACTGCGCAGACAAGGTGGGATTCCTTTTATTTCTACGTAAAAATTAACAGGGTATTTTTTGCCTTAAGGTAGTGGATCACAGTAGAAACTGCTGATGGTGAGCAGTTTTTGATTCTCCTCTCTGGGCTTCATGTCACTGCAGTTGCACTGGATCATGTTTCCATGCACTATATGCCATGTAAAAATGTTCAGGCATGACCCATGAGAGTACTTGTCCCTGAGCAATAAGGAGATTGATGTCAATTTAGTAGTTTCCAATAGCACTCAGTCTAAATGCAAAGCTATGCAATATGTTTGATACAGATTTTTCAGACTGTGTATGTTAAATATTTATTTATAATCTCAATCTTATAAATAAGTTAAAATGTTGGAAGCCATAATGCTGTTGTCAGCTACAGTGGTAAGAGATGGCTGGCAAGTATGTATGCTGCCTGTTTACCCTGGCAGCACTCTGTAGAGAGCCTTGCAACAGCTACAGACCTGCCATTATATTTTTTAAAGTTAGTTTTTTTCTAATTTGAAATTAAAAATACTAGGTTTGAACAGGCTTCTGCTACAAAATAATTCTCAAATAAGCTGCTACCTGCCTAACCTTTAAATGTGACTTCAGCCGATGCATTATCTAGTGGAAGATAGCAAGTCAATGTAAAATTATACTGCCAGTGTCAAACTTCAAAAAATTTGCTTAGAGGTCTTCTCAACAGAAAAATTACCTAAGGTGAAATTATAGTGGTTTAAAAGCAGTGAGTAAATTGTTCAGTGACTTAAAAGATACAGAATCAGGGTACAGTGACTTGTTACATTTATTCCTTAGGTCCCCCGCGGTGGAGCGGTATGTACTTGAGCTGGCATCTAAGCATATGCTTCAAAGTATTCATGCTGTTGTGTGATTTTTTTTTCCCTAGCTGATACCTTAGTCTGCACCTGTTTGAATGCAATACTAAAAATTACATCTGAACTTCTTCGTTAAAGTGCAAGCAAAACTCCCGATTATGAATTTTTTTTCTCAGTAAGAAATCTGTCAACTTCTCTATAGAATCTTAACTCTGTTTTAATGTTTACAGGGTTGTTGATCCCAGATTGCTAACTTTAAAACTAGTTTAAGGAGACTTGCCTTGGAGTCTTATGACTAGCTTAAAATACTTTTAAAATGCCTATTTTTCTACTTTGTATGTGTTAACTTCACACTATATCCATTTGCATGTATGCAATTAAAAGAAAAACTGCCTCATCTATAATATGCATGTTGATAATCTACCTCTGTGCTTTTTGATAGAGGTAGATAAAATACTCCAGTATTTCAGTGGGTTTATCCACAATTGTGTTATTTGATGTATGGGCTTGACTGCTGTATGAAGTGTTCTTTCTCAACTGAAAAACATTTTCTGTGTTTATTGCAAGAATTTCTGTGCTTACATATTCACCCTGCTAGAATGCTGACTAGAGAGTTGCAGACAAGCCATTCTGCTGACATGGAAATTATTTTCTTGTTTTCCTTGCCCTTTCCCTAGTTTTGGTGCTGGTGGTTGGTTTTTTTGGTGACAGTACCATCTATAGACGTATAGATGTACAATTTTGTACAACAAAAATTGTTTGTTGTTAATATCAGTGTGCAGATTGGCGTGCACTTATAAAAAAACCTAAAATTCTTTTCTTGCTTTGCTTGTACCATCTGTTTGAGGGGGAAGGGAGAGAGGATGAATTAATGGTGCTCTCTCCTTGCTGCTCCACCCTCATTTCACTGCAGTTGAGTGCAGACAAGCAGAATGCTGTTTCCACAGATTGGATGTGGCATATCTCTCTAGTTATAATGCGAATAAACCATTTCCCCACAGGAAAATCTAAACTTTGTGCTGTATATCTAGGGACAGAACAGGCTCTGGAGCCGTGACCCGTGCCGAGTATCTGCTCAGAATTGCAAAAACCCGTCTGTAGCACTTGGCAGGTTGTTACACTTGGTAACACCGCCTTCCAGTGGCCCTAAACGGAGCTACAACTATATCAGCCGAAAATGGCAGGTTTTAAAATCAAGAATGTTGGCAGTAGGTCTCTTGGAAAACACGTGGCATTTCAGAGGCAATTCTCTCCGTGTTGCTCTTGTGGAGGGGTAGAAAAAAACCAGCAGTTCGTGGAACTTAAAAACATAATACATGATTTTAAGAGTAGTATCTTTCTCTAAAGATGAGCAGGGAAGGAGGCATTGAGGTACTAGTGACTGCTACTTACTTCCCCAAAATCCCATTTTTATGGGATTTCCCTTCTCTGTGCCAGTGTAGCCAGCCTGCTTTCTTTGCAAGTGACATGAAAGGGATAATAGAAGGGGTAAAGAAGTATGTTCTTGAGTGTAATACGCTTTTTGTTACAAAGGCATGTGAAATCAAACATTAATTTTCTTAGTTATATGATGGCACCTGGATTATTAAGTAGTTATGTGCAGCAACCACACAACCTAAAGTACCATGAGCCATTAGATGCTTAATGGAAGAGGAAACGAAACAGTGCTATTTAAAATGCCATTAGCTAAGCAAGTACATTTCAAGGCCACTTCACAGAGAAATGGTCCTGTGTGTAGCCCTAAAGTTGTTTCCTTTTGACAGCCCCTGCCATAAAGATATTGTTGGAAGTAACTTTCGGTAAAAGAGACTAAGAGTCAGTTTATGGTCTGTTATAATGCATTAGTGTGGGGGGGGAAGGTGGAGGGTTAGTAGAAGATACTGCTTTAAAAAATGCTTGCTTCTATAATTACCTAATAAAATAATGGATAGATTAGAAAGTGGAAATTCTGTATTTCACTTTCAGTGTATTTTCTGAAAAGTTTTTCTTTTTTATTCTTTCCTAGCTCAACAAAATTTTACAGAATTCCTCTGAATTTTTATCAGTCATTCTGTGTATTGCACCTGCTTCCTGCAGCGGTTGACTCTTACAAAACACACAACTGACATAGGCTATGTTTAGCTTGGTTTGCTCTCTAGGACAAAAAATATAGTTTATATTCAGCTGTATCCAATTTAATCCAGAATTGGTAAAATTGCACAGGCACAGAGATCCTTGCAAAAGGCAAGGCACAGCCTGTGTTCGTTTTCTGCTAGTCTCTGAAAGACTTGCAGGTACTGAGCAGCTAGTAATTCAAAGTTGTTTTGTTTCATTTCAGCTCCACCTCCGCCACCACCGTGCAGAGGAGGACCCCCTCCACCTCCACCTCCCCCTCCCCACAGCTCGGGCCCTCCTCCTCCCCCTGCCAGGGGCCGAGGGGCACCACCTCCACCTCCTTCGAGAGCTCCCACAGCGGCACCTCCGCCCCCACCACCGTCCAGACCTGGTGCGACAGTGCCCCCGCCTCCTCCCAACCGGATGTATCCTCCTCCCCCGCCTGTGCATTCCTCGTCGGCACCATCCGGCCCTCCTCCGCCCCCACCGCCACCAGCAGGAGGCTCCTCCGCTCCTCCTCCCCCTCCGCCTCCTCCACCCCCTCCTGGTCCTCCTCCACCACCAGGCCTTCCTTCAGAGGTTGATCACCAGCTCCCAGTTCCTGTGGGAAACAAAGCAGCCCTCCTGGATCAAATCAGAGAAGGAGCTCAGTTAAAGAAGGTAGAACAGAACAGTCGACCAGTGTCCTGCTCAGGAAGAGATGCACTGCTAGACCAGATACGACAGGGTATACAGTTGAAATCTGTGAGTAAAAGCTCTTTCTCATCCAGGTCCCCTTGGGACTTGCAAATGCAGTGTGAACAGTAAAATGTGGCTCTGCTTTGGGAGCTGGATTGTAAGTTTTAGAGTTTCTGAAGCATTGACTAAACAGTAGTACTGAGAAAAAGCAAAGAACACACATTTGCTACAGATGAGTCTTGGTGCATGAAATTATCCTTTCAAACTCATTTCTCACTTCTGAGTAAAATCTGTAAATCCTACAGTGATGATGCCATAGTATCATGGCTGTACAGAACTTTTGCAAGAATTATGAAAGATTGCTGTTTTCCTGACCATTCAATAAAATAATCTAAACTGCAGGCGGTGAGTTTAGGAGTAATGGTAGTGGAGGGCAAACACTAGATTTTAGTTTGTTTATATTTTCATCTTAAAATGGACCTATGTTCTGCAAATATTGAGGTTTATAAGAAGGCAGCTGCCTGTGGCTGGACAAGTGCTGCCCATAAGACATGGCTTAGCTATCCCTGCTGCAGCACAGGCTATTACTTTTTCTTACTGATGCCACTGATTATCTTAAAAATAATATCTTGAAAACTATTTTGCGTGTTGGTACTTATTTTTTGCCACTCCTCTGCACTTGAGGCTTCTGCTGTAAAAAGTTTAAGGGTGTGTTCATATTTATTTACCATTAGAGGTAGGCATTATCAAATTTAATTACTTCAGAAGGGATTCTTAGCCCAAAGCAGTCTCAGTTTACAATCCCAAACAATGAAAAATATTTTGTGATATATACCAAAGATAAATAATGGTTATGAAGCCATACCAGTCATGCCTGTACAACCATATTAAGAAGCTTTCCTTTAGATGAATGCTCACTTCATCAAAGCTGAAATATTTAACCTTGGGTATGGTTAATTACAGTTGCTGTATGGTAAAAAAGGTGACTTTTTTTAAATAAAGATTTTGCAGTTTGAGCTGAAGGAACAAGCTGTTCCAAACTTTCTTCTGGTGGAAAATAAACTCATTAATCGTACAAGGAAGTTTGTCTCAAAATACAGTTGCATAATACTAATTGCATCTTTCTTTTGTAACCTTTTTTCCAAGGTATCTGATGGTCAGGAGAGTGCACCACCTACACCTGCACCCACCTCAGGAATCGTGGGTGCGTTAATGGAAGTTATGCAGAAAAGGAGCAAAGCCATTCATTCTTCAGGTGCGTCTGATGGAATTTTTCTGATCTTAAAACATCAGGTTTTCAAGAGTTAACACATCTAGTTATCCTAAAATACTTCTGGGGAAAACCATGGATTCCAGCATATAATGCAGGGCAGAATGCTCTCAGCAGTGCCCTGGCAATGGGCTGAATGGTTCTTTTATGCTGATTTGAATTACTGAGATGTAGCAATTTGCAGTAATCCTCAACTAAGTTACTAAGCAAGGTTAATATCCTTATAAAGACTTTGTTGTTGTTGTTTCAACTCACTTGTTTTTATTTATTCGCTGTCTAATGAAATAAGTTGTCGAAGTATTTTGGAAGAAAGTTTTTGATGCTTTCTGTTGGTTAACACCAAATCTCTTGACAGTATTCAGCTCCTGCACTGTGGCTCTCAGTGGGCTTTGGCTGCCACCTCCTGGATAAGGTGCAGATATTCAGTGTTACTTGACTAGGCTTCTACTAGGACTGAATCGACTTTCCATGCTTAAGTGCTGGGAAAAATTAGGGCTGCAAGAGGATTTGTATTTCTCAAATACCTTGTAATAAATGTAGTTCAATAGCTGCAGTGCAGCTCTTTGGATACATCTGTTTAGACTTTGATACATTTCTAGAGCTTGCCTTGATATCAGAACTGGGTATGCAATCTGCAGAGCATCTGATCAAGTGCAGTATGGTTTGTTGATATGCTGTCCTATGTAGTAATTGCCAGTTTTGGTCCTTAACATAAATTTAATAACTGAAGGGAGCTAAATGCAGTGTTTTCCTATGGGAAGGAAATGCTTTTTGTCCAACAAATAAGTAGTTTAATTTTAACAGGCTACATTTTTTTAAATATGATGCATATAAAAAAAGTGGAAGGCTGAGTAAAGTCCACAGCAAGCGTTGACTTTGAGGTTGATGTTCATTACAGTTTTGAATATTCCAGTATCCATGATGGTCTTTAGCTCACCAGACCTTTTTTAGGAGTCTGGTTTTTTATCTGCTTGTAAGGTGAACAAACTCCATTATGTAGTAAACCTGGGGAAGCAGTTCTTACATTCCAGAAATTATTCTGTTCTGTAGTTTCACACCCAGTCTGGAACAAGCTGGCAACTTGGACATTTTTTAAGAAAGACTAATAAGCAGTAACTGTTAAATGAGAGCCTCTGATTCTTTTTCTCTAAAACAAAACATGTTTTTCCTATGTAAAGAAAGGAGTGAAAAAAGAAACAAATTAGATTTTACTTCCAGCTAGTAACAATCTGAACTGGATGTCATGTCTAGCAATCTTAAAATGGAGTATTATGAAATGTATTGTCATGACGACCTTAAACTGATAGTTCTCATTTCAGAAAATTGTGATAGAAAACGGTAATACTTTCATCTTGTTAATTCTGTGCATGCAAGTGACTTGCTTTTCCTGTCTTACAGATGAAGATGAGGATGAAGATGATGAAGAAGACTTTGAGGATGATGACGAATGGGATGATTGATCATATATTATTATATATATTTTTTTTAAGGTGAATGATATACTAAACACTGCTTTCTGTCTATGGATTCTGTAAAATTATCATGTAAATGTTCTACCAATTTGCTGTATATTTTTGTTGCCTTTTGCTTTTTTATTAATCTGTGCAATACCTCATTTAATCTGTAAAGGTTTGTCATAATCCTCTACAAAGCTACTCCCTGTTAATGTGTGCAAGTTTACACCTGGATGATCATGTACATGTGAATACTTTCCATTCCATCAATAAGGGAGTTTAAATGTAATATGTGAGACTGACAAAAACCTTAATGTAATTTAGTTATAATGCAAGAAGGAAAACACTATTTTCATACCCTACTTTTTCTGTATCTAAATTTTCTTATTAAAGCCTAGTATAGCACTATGTTCTTTAAGTGATGCAGCTCTTAGTTTATTTAGCCCCTTGATTTCAAATGCAATGCTATATGAATGTTGAGGCTGGTTTATACTATTGCATGGTTTCAAATACATCAAAACATTGCAGTCGTAGCAGTCTGCTTTACATAACACAAAAGCACTACAGAAATGCACAGCTAGTTGTGAAAACTACCTTGCCCTAACTAGAATACTGACTGCTATTGAACAGCAGTAGTAATTAAATTCTTCAACTGGGGACTTCCATCTGAAGTTAAACAGGGTGGCTCTATATTGTCATAGTGGTAAAGGCAAAATTGATGCAGATAAGCTCAACTTTTGGTTGGTTTGTTTTGGTTTGGGGTTTTTGGGAGGGTTTCTGGGGGATTTTGGAGCGGGTGGGTTCTGTTTGTTGGTTGGTTGGGTTTTTTTGTTTGTTTTGTTTCTTTTTTCTTCCCTGCTCTTACTTTTAGAATGAAGATGTCTAAATTACTGGGGGCTGCACTGGAAGCTGGCAATCACTACAGTTTGATCTGTTTTTAAAATCAGTTTTTTGTGGTTCTTAGGCTGAAGGGCTGCATTTAAAGCTTGCTTCAATAGCATTTAATTACTTTTTAAAATTTGTAGGACATTGGTGTACTAATAAATACAAGTGGTATTACTTTGCAGTCTTTGCTTTATGGTACACAGCAGATGCTGAAACACCAATCCTACATCCTGTAGGTTGGAAAGTCATTAACTCAGATTAATATACTTTGGATAAGTACTGAACTTTATGACAGTATTTTATCTTCGTATGTTGGCTTTAAGATCGAGGGTTGTGATAAAGATGAAGAACCTGATTCACAAGAATAGTATTTGAATAAGTGGACAGAAAATGGGATTTTCATTTCACAGCTTGCACATTTATATACATTGTACACTGTAGTGCAGTAAACATTGGCACATCTGCCTATTATGAAGTACTAATCTATGCTACGTGGGTATTTAATATCTGCAGCATTAATTACTGTACTTACTGTAATTTTCAGGTAGAAAATCTTTTTAAAAACCACATTATCTGACACAGAATGTTTAGTTAAGTCAGTTACATTTGGAGTGTAGTTTATACATAGTGTCCTGGGTCTTTGAGTGTAGTCAGGGTATCAAAAGAAATTTAAGTTATCAGACAAGTACTGACTGAAACCCAGTGTTGACCTGATCTTGACAGGCTGGACCTGCATGATACGGCTCAGATTTCTAACCCAGTTAAAACCTAGTCTTTAGCAAATTAATTTAGTTGTAGGAGGAGAAAAGAAAGTTGCTGAAAAGTAGTGGGAGAGGTAAGGTTGTAGTTAAATTATTCAGAGGATGCTAACTTCCTTCCGAGAGTAATTTAAGCACATAACTTGAGAAAAAAAATTGCCAAGTGGTCTCTCTTGCAGTAACTTTCGCATTGGCCTCCTCTGCTGGAAACAATTCCTGCTAGCTTTGCTGCTGTAATGGCTTGAGCTTTGAATCAAGTGCAAGTGCAGCCTGGTGTAGCTAATGGCAGTGGAGTTAACAACTTGTGTATAAGGAAAATATTTGTATGGCTTTCATATAACTTCTGGCACTGCACTCTTATTTTTACTGCATATAGGGCATTTTAAAATTAAGCAGATGAGGCCTAGAGGTTTTCCTAACATGCTACTTACTAGATATGTTTAGCTGTTATGTTCCCAGAATTGGAATTTCTGTAATATAGTTAATAATTAAGCATCACAGTTCATTAATCAAATTTCTATTCTGGATTTTGGGAGCTCTGAAGTTGCATTATTGAATAAAACTTTGATTTGTAGATACTGGCCAAAGAAAGTTTTTGGGTTTTCTATTTCTTCATACAAAAAGTACACTCACACCTGTGGTGTCCAGGTTAGTCTTTACTTTAGTGTTTGTTCATGGTAAGTTTCAGGCGTACAGGCTGCGATGGCAGTTGAGTTAGTCCTAGCTGCATGCTTCAGCACTCTGCCACTTGCACTCCGAGCAGAAAATAGCATTTCATGATACTGGTGCACTGTTGCTAAACATTGTAATGAAGGCCTCTTATATATTCTGGTTAATTGACTGTCCAGATAGCCTTAGCAATTAACAAACTAGCATGAGGCTTTTGTATCTCAACACTCTATGTGCATAGACAATATCAGCTAGCCACTTGTACGTATGAAATTCGTAAGAACTTCTCAATCATTCAGTTTTCCATTTATCAAACTGAAATTTTTAGTATGTGAATTTTTGAAATGTACAGTGAATAGGATGTTGCACTGGTGGCAATTCATCATGAAGCGTAATAAAATTAATTTGACCCAACCTAGTGTAAAACTGTGTGGTTTTTAAGTGCTGATTGCGGCACAGGTTTTAAAGTAGATCTGTAGATTGATTGCACACTTTAAAAGTGACTTTGGTCACCTGGCTAAGTTCACAAAGCAGTAAATAGCCACTGTCAAAGCAGTAGTTTCATGTCTCTGGAAAGTTGGACTGTGCTGTTGAGTAAACACAATGAGTAAGAATGTGACACCCTGTCCTCCTGGCAGATCTCACCGCTGCTAAGCAGCTTCCTTGGAAACAGCTACTGCTCCAGGCAAGTGCGATAAACCAGCAACATTTCAAGGTCAAACAAACATGGGATCATTAATAAACATTCTAGAAGAAGTTCTAAATAATTAACTCTTGTCAGTGAATGTTCTAACTTAACCTGGATCATACAGATGTAAATCTTTGTCCTTCGTATTATAGAGTTTGAGTTCAGGATACTTCAGAAGTTTGCTTCTCTCTCCTAAAGCATCTGAAGAGTCCAGCATTTCAAATTGTTACCTGGTGTACACTTTGGTTTGAGGTTTAGTGCTTCTCTGATTTCTAGGCCTTAAGTGCATGGCAAAGTTGGAGTTGTTAATTGCAGGATGAGCTGAGGTATATAATCATTTCCTTTCCACTTCATAAGCAGAAGGTTAAAATAGGCTTTTGAAAGGAGGCACTTTTTTTATTTGACCAAGGTTATTTTCCCAAGTAAGATTCTTGTGAAGAGGAAAAAGGAGGAAAGATCCCCTTGCTTTTAAGACTGTTAGCAGTCCACTGCAACAGCCTTTATCTAATCATTAATGGAATTCTTGGTCTAATTAAAGTTCCTGAAGCTTAAGTACAGTGATAAGCAGCTTTATTTATAGAAAAGTGAAAATGGTTTAGGGAGGCTTAGAAGATATTCAGCCTTTGTCTCTCAAAGGACCAGTGTTACCCTCTAGCACTGCAGTAAGGATTCCTGTTGCTATGTGTTTTTTTACTACTTGGAATTTTCGTGTGAGTGAGAAGATGGAAAGGATGCGATAGTCAGAACTAGAGCGTGAGCTGGGAGGTTTAATATCCATGTTTTTAACTACCTTGTCAGTGCCTCTAGCCTGACACATCTAAGCCAGTCTTTGAAAGTTTGAGGATGTTTACCCAGTTGTGAAGGAATCTTTTTTTTTGTTTTTTAATTGCCAAATTGCTATTGCTAGTCTGCTATATTGTGCTTGAAAAAAAAAAGACAAATCATTCCTTGTTCGAAAAGAATTCAGATACGTGTTGAGAAATAGAATCGTTGCCTAAATATAATAAGTGGGGTGTTTTTCTGAAAAATTTTATTTTATGCTGATTTTACGGTATTTGCAGGTGTAACCTGCTAAAATGGATTAGACTAGTAATTTATGAGTTACTCAGATTTTCTCTAACATACATTTAGGTAACAACTGTAGGACTTACCCATCTATAAACAGTGTCTGGAATTAGAAAATATGATATGTTACATTTATTGTGGGTTGTTTGGGGTTTTTTTTTATCTATTAGTATCAACAAATATNAGAAATAGAATCATTGCCTAAATATAATAAGTGGGGTGTTTTTCTAAAAAATTTTATTTTATGCTGATTTTACGGTATTTGCAGGTGTAACCTGCTAAAATAAATTAGACTAGTAATTTATGAGTTACTCAGATTTTCTCTAACATACATTTAGGTAACAACTGTAGGACTTACCCATCTATAAACAGTGTCTGGAATTAGAAAATATGATATGTTACATTTATTGTGGGTTGTTTGGGGTTTTTTTTTATCTATTAGTATCAACAAATATACTTTAAGGCCTTTTTTCTTGTGCTCTAAAGGGTTTTTGGAGTCTCTCTGGAGAGAGATTCTTAAGCCATTACTTCATGTGTGTGCTTTTTCCTCCCTGAAGCTTAATCATCTTGAGTTTGGTTACTTGTGCAGTATGAATTCTAAATTTATCACTTAAGGACTAGATGAGGGATTCCAAGTTTTGCTTAAAAAATAGACATTACCAGCATTATATTTTTGTATGTACCACCTTGGGAACACAATGAAATCTGATGTTTAAAGCTTAAGAAATAGGATAACGGTTGTATCATATATCAGACACAAAGTATTTGCTTAAATGACATTGGCAGGAACACAGAATTGGGAATTGGCTCTTCTGGATGTTGATGCCAAAAACCAGGGAAGTGCTGGAGCATCTGAGCTGGATTTGGAGCACTTTGTTGGTAGATACAAGGAGCACGGGCTGACAAAGTGTTGAGAAGCTTGTACATTTTCTGTTCTCTTTCTTAATAATACTACAGAGTAGTAGTTCTTTGGATCAAAACAGGGCTTATTTAATAATCAAGGGAAGAAATAATCCTTGGAATACAATCATTCAGAGTTACAGCTCTCCAACTGTCAACAGAGAATCTGACTTTATTTTTAATTTTGAAATGAAATGGAAAAAATAGACTACACTGAATTAAGATAAAGCACGTTTCCTGTAGTTCATTTCCTGTGTATGAAAGTGAAAGACCCATGGTTAAAGCAGAAATCTGCTAGTTAGTAGTAGTCTTTTTCACCTGTAGTAGCTTCTAGTATCTAATCCCCAGAGAATATGCTACTGAAACTCACCTGCTGTCTCTGAGACAGGTAAGAAGTGTAGGAGTTTTTGAAGAGCAAACTTCTGTGCTGTCAGCACTGTGTTCACAGTGCTCAGGCCTGCAGATGGTAGAAGAAAAAGAGTATGAAATCATTCTGTAATGTTAAAGGATCCCTTTTGTGCTATAGTATCTTCTATGCTTGAAGCTGGGACACTCTTCTGACTCACTGCACTAATGTCCTGCCTGGATAACTCAGATGTTGCCACATCTCAGCACTTACTACTTGACCATTCTTTTCTTCACTACAAGGCCCCTAAACCTCCTGGTAGAACACCTTCAGCAGCTTAACAACAGCTGTATGCTAACACAAGGGAACAGAAGTTGTCCTGATGTGGATTCCTCTTTGGGGAAAAAAATGGTGTTACCTGTGTACCAAGGTGAAGAACAACAGAGATCCTTACTGACCAGTTTGGAAAACACTGTGCTGGTTGCTCTCATGAGCTCTGTGAGAGGTGGATGGCTGGCTAAAGGATAGGTGTAATTCAAGAAGCATTCTTCAAGGAATCAACCAACACAGATCACTGCTGGCACAGAAAATAAAAAAATACTACAGCCTTTCTTTGGTACTGGACACATTGCCTGGTTCATTGTGTGAGCTCACTCTCCTGGCTTACAAACCTCAGGAAACCATGCACATCTTGGGCAGCAACCAATCAGACTGATCATCATCATTCCAGCATTCTATATATAGGATATGCATCCTCAGTCAAGCTGCCTGGACTGGGAATGGGCTCAGAGCAGATTCCTTGCACTTTGTGCCCTGGATGATAGGTTTTACCTGAGTTACCTTCAGCTACGCTGCATTGGGGAAGATTTGGTGAGACCTGTGGATTCTGCAAAGAAATGACTTGTCACAGTGTTACTTGGAGACACAAGGTGTCTTTGTTTTCTGAAAGGCTGTAATTTCAACCTCCTGACTGAAATCAAATACTGTGGTAGATCAAGTTATGAATTGCATTGCTTGTGTTTTCGGTCAGAACAGCCTTTCTGTTGGTCCTAAAATCCTCCAGAAGAGTGATGCAGCATGAAATCCTTACAGTATGAAATCATTACAGTATGAAATCATTACGGATCTGCCAGTAGTTCCTGACTTTCCACCAAAACTAGAATATATGCTTCTTTCTGTCCTTCTCCAAGCCATTTACAATACTAAGCCTCTTAACCTTTGGCCCATTCTTCAAATATTCCTTCTCTGCCTAGATAGAACTAGTGCCTTCTGAAAGACAGAAAAGTCAAGCTATCTGTCCATTTGCTATCTTTGCCATAAAAGGAATTCAGGTTGTTAGCACGAGGAAAGAGCCCTGAATGAAACTGCTGCTGTGTGTGACAAGCATCTTGTCTAACCTCAAGCAGGCTCTCTGCTGGTGCTCTTTTGAAGGTGACTCCAAAGTGTCACCAGGCCATCAGGGCAGGTTGTGTGCACAGGTTATCTCAGCAGTGTGTACAGAAAGGATAGAGAACAGTGTGGGGGTCATATCTATACACCAGGCCCCATGGCCAGTGTTCAGGAGGGGTAGCTGTGCTCTCAGTAACATGATGTGTAACTGAGCAATCACGGATGCAGCTCAAAGAGGAATCCTGCATTTGTCCAACTCAGTCACTCTTCTGACCCTAACTTGTCTCCACCCGCTGTAATGAGCATGTAGACACTGAGCAGGTGCCACCTTGCACTGCAGACACTTGGATGCAGGTGTTTTAACTGAAACCAAATCTGGCTTGCCCTGTGCCTCAGTTGCTCATTTTTCTAATGGTGCTAATAGCACAATGCATATAAATACATCTAGTCCAGACATGTACTGCAGTCCAGACATTTGACATTTAAAATATTTTTAAATGCCATTTTCCTTGTTCAAATTTAGTTATCTGTTCTTAGAACAAAAACATTAGGTAAGACTTCTTCATTTCTACAAGGTCTGGTTTTCAGAATCAGTAGCCATTTTTAGGCTCTCAAAATGAAAATCAAAACAACATGAATCATGTCTGTAGAGCAGTTAATCTGAGCAGATTGATTACTTGTATGTGCAAATATTGGGTCATGCTCTAGTGTTGCATCAAACTGGTTTTTGATTTAATATTTTAGAAACCCAGCCACAGCATGCAGTTCCCCATGGATTTAGTTTTAATAACTAAAAATGTTTTAATACACTGTGTGAAAGACAGGAGGTTTGGGACCTACAGACTAGTTGCTAATCCCCTGGTTTACAAGCCAGGTTTGCAGCACAGCTCCCGTCAGGAGCACTTCAGCGTGAGTGACGGTGTCAGAAGCTTAACTGATCCTGAACAGGGAGTCCTGCAGCAGTGTGTGGGCAGCCCTATCGTATGGCTGTGCTGGGGCTGCACCAGGCTGCCTGCCTGGCTGCCCACCGGCAGCCACACATTCCTCCCCAAATATGTGAAAAGAGAGAGTTTCATGGGCATGAGTCGTTTTAAAATCGCCAGTATCGTTGCTACTCTGACTGCCTATAGGTCTGCAAGGTCAAAGGTGCAGCAGTGCTGCTGCCCTGCTTTCAGAAAGTGCAGGCCCTTGGAAGGTTTGAAGTGCAGGAGGCATTCTGTTTATGGCTTAGATTTACTGCAACTCTGTGTGTGCTGGCTGCTGCTGGTTTCGTCTTACTGCCTTGTCTGTCACTGTCACCTCAGTTTGAAAGAGGCCATCCTGTTTTCATCAGAGTGCGTGTTAGAGCTCTGGCTTTGTTAGAGGAGAGGCAGACAGTAGCTTTGAAGTGTGTGATAATATTTTTGCTGCTGGATGATAGTCACACTATATTCCCCAGCCTCTTGGATCATCATGGGACATTAGGAGAAATTGTGACAGGATGTGACTGAAGACAGATTGATTTACTTTCCTCTATTAAATTTCTTTTTTTACAATTTGCACTTGATAACTACTACAGCCATAAGGTAAAAATGTGTCAGCTATTGCATCTGAACAACATAATCCATGCTTACTTAAAAAACTTTTGGACTTGCCATACATCTTCAGATTCCAGCTAAGATTTTATTAATCTTTCTGCATAATTTTCAGTGAACAGCTGCACTGTCAACATGGAGGCAGAGAAGGCTTCTAAGAAACACAAGGGCAAGCACAGCTTTTTAAATCTTACCTCCCATTTGATCAGGGTGAAGACAGGTGCTTATTTAGCAGCATCTATTTTGTTGCATTAAAGAAGGAAAAAAGAAACAAAACCTTTGTCCTTTGTGTTGCTAATTTTTGAGTGAAACTGGCAAAATGTTCCTGCCATACACGATTTCTTAAGCTCTTGCTCAGCAGAAGCTCATAGAGGTACTAACACCTTTTTTTTTTCACTTAGTTTAAATATTGGTTGTTCTATGCATGCATGAGGGTGCTGTTGGGATGTCCTGGAAACAGCCAGGATGGGAGCTCTGCAGCAGCAAGTGCAGAGGTACAGTTGTACTTCCCTAGCAATAGTCTCAAGTCCCAGAGAAGAAATGTGTTTAATTGGTGTGATACTTCAACCACAGGAATAGGGTTGTTCATCTGCAGAGTGAGTCCCTGTAGGATTAGTTTTCCTAATAACCACTGAGCAGCTCCCCTGTGCCATAGCTACCTGTGCTGTGATGTTGTCTCTGTGTTTCATCGCTGTTTCTCTTCTGAGGTGTGTACCAGCTCAGAAAAGCACACAGCTGATACACAAGACACAAGCTTACACTGCAGATGGGAGCATCTGAAGCAATCTGCAGAGTGTCCAAAGCCCCCTTCTCTCTGCTGTGGCACACGAGGGTTTAGCAGAATTCACAGGGCGAAGCAAAGATTGGAGTTACAAAGTTCAGAAGGGGTTTGCAGGCTATCTGAAGCAGTGCCCCATTACACAGAAGGCTATCAGTGTGTACAAGGTTATATCAAGAGTTCCACAAGTTCTTGCTACAGTTTTGGTGGTTCTTGCAAACTGGCATTTGGCATTAGTAACAGGGGTCCTTGTTAGGCTGACCAGAGACTGGAGCTACACGATGACTTACCTCTGTGGTACTAGGGAAGGCATTAAAAAAAAAAAAAAAGCAATTCTGCATGCTGCACTGTATTTATAAAATTCTATTGATAGAGAATTTTTGTTACCAGAACAAGCCTATTTTTAACTCCAAGATACAATTATGTATTTTATATGTGATGCAGGTGATTCTGTAACTGCTTTCCAGGAAAGTTTGTAAAAAAGATTTTTAGAATACAAAACAGAAGCAAATCTATATTAAAAAATGCCTTGTGAATGTTTTGCTTTAGAGAAATTAATGCTGAAGAACATTTATTTAGATTCACAGTGGAAGTTTCAGTTTTATCTTTATATACCAAGGAAGCCTTTCAACGTTAATCACATTTCTAGTTACTGTCCCAAACACAGGCTTATTATCGGGTGCATAGCACCAATTCACACCGAAATGAGGTATTTCTCCTTTATCTTCTAGTTGTGCAAAGTAGGGAGCTGGGATGTAGCTCACAAAAGGCTGGCTCCTCAGTCATCAAAACTTTATGCTATTTATACATTTTAACAAAGGCATCAGCATTCATTGGTTACACATGACATAACTTTTTCATTAATTAGTACTGAAACTCCTATTTCCAGGTTATCTCATTCTCATGCTAATTAGTCTGCATGCACAGTTCTTCCATCCATCTGAGTTGGGTTCATTTGGAGTAGGTGGCCAACGGGTTGGTGGTCAGGATCTCCCACTACTGAAATTACCTTTCCCCCAGTTACTGCTCAGTTCTGCTGACTTCACTCCTGGTGGCTCTTGTCCAAACAGCCCTTTCAGCTTGGGACTGTCTTCCCTTTCCCTTGAAAGATTAGTCAAGCACACAGTGTTCACAATGCAATTGCTTAATCATAACTGTCGAGCTCTAGCTACTGATTAACAACAACAAAAAAATCAGTTTGATTCAAATTTTGGGGGGCTCAGATCTTGAGGGACTTGATATCACAACCACAAGGACACGACCCTTTACCTGAAACACAGTGAGGGATGTGTATTGAGGAACTGTGTGGTATTTACTAGCAGACAATATTCTTCATCAGTAGCGAGACATAAGATGAAAAGATGTTTTATTCTTTGTTTTGGTTCAGAGCCAGTAGGAAGGAAAAGGCAGCTTGATGAAGCTTTGATTCAGGCTGTCATCACGGGTTAGGCTTGGCTTTTTCTTACCTTAGGTACTTTCATCTCCCATTACCTGACCGATACCAGATGAAGATTAAAGAGGAAAAAAAAAAGGTTGCAGGGTGTCTTTTGACATAAAAATGTGGATTTCAGCAGACAGATATGTGAGGAAAGGATTGACACTGATGAGAGCCCCCAAGCCCAAGCTGATAACATTCAAACCACACTGATTTTGTCTCCGAGAGTTATTAAACAGACAAAAGCTCCAGAGCAAACATGGAAAAAATCAAACCTCTTCCCCAAATGAAGGGGAGGGTCAGCAGATGAAAATGGAAGGGATGGAGCATATTTCTCCATAATTTTGGAAGTGGTAATTGGAGGAATGGCAAGAGATATGGAAAGATAAAAGAAAAACTGACCCTTCAGAAAAGTCAAGCTTTCCTTGGTGCTGTGCAGCATGGAGGCCCAGCTGGTGAGAAAGCCCTTCAAGTGAGAAGTCAGATCACTGGCAGGGTGGTGCTCACCTCTGCCCCACAGCAAGGTGATCCTTCACACACCACTTGGGTGAGAGGCAAATAAAATCAGAGTCACAGAGCCTGAGTTGGAAGGGACCTTAAAGATCATTTAGTCCCACCCCCTGCCATGGACAGGGACACCTTCCATTGGACCAGGTTTCTCAGAGCTCCATCCAACTTGGCCTTAAAGATTTCTAGGAATGGGGCATCCAAAAATTCTCTGAGCAACCTATTCCAGTGTTTCACCACCCTCACAGTAAAGAATATTTCCTAATATCTAATCTAAATCTGCTGTCTTTCAGTTTGAAGCCATTTCCCCTGTCCTATCACTACCTGATCTACAAAAGTCCTCTCCAACCTTCTTTAGGCTCCCTTTGGGTACTGGAAGGCTGCAATTAGGTCACCCCAAAGCTACCTTTTTCCTAGGCTGTACAATCCCATTTCTCTATGCCTTTTCACACAGGAAAAGTGCTCCATCAATTTGATGGCCTCCTCTGGACTTGCTTCAAGGTAGATATCCTTACTGTGCTGGGGTGCAACATCTCTTCTTCCTCATAAATTTGAATATATTCCCCTCTGCAGAACAGTGTGGGCCCTGCTCACAAGCAGCTGTACAGATGCTGTGAAGGAAATTCTGCCAGCACTGGTTAGCTCAGTGTTTGCATTTTGAAGGATTATAATATATCTGGTGTAAGAGGCAGGAGATCAGAGTAGAGCAAGAGCTTCAACAGAATTTCCACACTAAATCCCTAATTTTACTTAGAAGCTAAGTGTAATTATGCAATGCCTGATTTGCCTTCAGGTCAACCCCAGCTGGTTCAGCTAAACCAGATGTTCTGCTTTTAAAGTATGATATTCTGTGTCAGAAATAACTACTCAAGCCCACTGCTTGCTTTTAAATGCCAGGAAGGCCTTGGAAACCTCCCATGACCTCAGGACAGCAGGCATCATCTTTAGCTGACAAGAACTAGAACAAGGTGACCACATCTGAATCTTCTTTTCACAGATCATTGCAGCTCCCCCAGGCCCAGCAAGAAGACTGAACAACCCTCCTGTTTTCCACCTCATGGCTTGTTAAAGAATTGAGCAGTTTTACCATTTGCCCAAGAAGTAATGAACTCTCCAGGCTTCTTAATTTAAAATCAAATGAGAAAGAGACCCTGAATTTGCCCAAGAGATGCATTAACCTTGAATTTCAAAGAAGAAAATATCCTATAAACAAAGTTATAGTTAAACTGAAAATCTTTTGAGACCACTGCTCCATTTGGAGGAGGGGTTAAATGTTTATCATCTTGGAAAGAAGCTGATTTGAGCTTCCGTGGAAAGCAGGTGTTTAAACATTCACTGAAATATGACAGAGTGAAGTTCAGGTCTTTGCTTTGAGCCATCTCAGGCATGTGAGTCTCATCACAACAGCAGCACTGAAGACCCAGAAATTCCACCCTGGAAGTGATGAGTTGACCCATCTCTGATGGAAGAACCTCTGCATCTGTCACCCCATTGCCCCATTATCTGAGGTGGCACTGCCAGTGTCAATACAAGGATGAGACAGTATCAGACAATCAACAGGCAGAGCAAGTGATGGGAGGGTAATGGGCAATGCAGATCCCCAAATGTGATAAGGACCCTGCAGTCCCAGTTACTCAGCACCACATGTCCTCTGGTGTGAATAAAGCTGAGGAGAAACACTCTGCAGGGGGAAAGCTGTCTGCTTCAGAATCAGTCCCTAGGTGGGATCACAGCTGGTTGACAGGCAAGGAGCTGAGGCCCTGAGGGTGGCTGTCTGAGGACCTGGTGCCCTCTGCATTGAGCAGGTCTGCTCGCCCTACAGTTAATTCAGCATGAGAATGAGACACACAAATTGTAGTATTGAGGTGCTATACAGTCACTCACAGATTCATTGCCATTCTGAGGTAGTCAAATGATGGCTATCCAGTGTGAATGGTCCCTAATGTCCAGTGTAGTTGATATTAGTGACTTTACTTTCCACCTAAGAAGATGAAAAAGTACTAAATAAGACTTTCCAATGGACACTGTTTAGGGAGAATAGGAGGTCCATCTACTATGTATTTTTAAGGGCTAGTATAATTATCTTTGATGTTTTCTTGGAGCAAAGGCCAGCCTGGAGGAGTTTTTATGCTCTACAGACAGGAAGCTGACAAAACGTGCTCAGTTACCTCAGTGCCCTTGAGGTAACACCATGTCTTGTAACAGGGAGCTGTCAGAGCAGGATTAGGGCTCAGGATTGTCTGACACCCAGCTGTGAGCTCAGCTCTCCATGTGACCTGTGGGATTCTTGGCTGTGGGAATTTGAGAGTGGGAGCCAGTGGCACGGTGGTGTTATTCCGGCTGCTCAGCTGTGCTGGGCTATCAACTATTAACATCTGTGGCTCTGTAGTCACAAAGAGCTTAGGGTACTGATCCAGAAAAATTAAATCCAAGCTAAATCCATGCTGCCCAATACTGCCCTTCCTCTGTTCCTAGCTAGAGGTCCCCAGCATCTCCTTTGCACCAGCAACACAGCTCTGAAACTTCAGTGAAAGGTCTAGAGAAGAAAACTGGAACAGTCTTCCCCTTCTTGGTTGATTTTTTTTTTCCTGCAGTACAGTTCCACAGCTGCAAAATTGTCCTGGAGCTGCACCGGCTGGTTTTGCACCTGAAATCCAACTATTGGGATGTTTGGCGTGATTGGATCTCCAACTGATTTTAGTCACTTTAAACTATAGCAGAGACTGAAAAGTTTAGCTCGTGAGTGGCTAGACAGAAGCTAATCCTGGCACAGGATGACATAAATCTTGTAACAAGGGCTTGTAACACACCCAAACCCATGCTAACTGGGATGAAAGGCAGGAGTACCTGCCCTGTCTGGGTGCTGCCTGTGCAGTCACAACCCCTCTGGACTGGTGCTGGTGCCTGCCCAGCACTCACAGTACGGGTGTTGGAGTCCAGGATAT
>VXBR01005794.1:0-38198 GCA_013400215.1 Cisticola juncidis
ATAGTTTTATATATAAAACTATATATATAATATAGTTTTATTTTACTGATACTATTGTTGCAGCAAAAGTGGCCATATCAGAAAAAGGTAAATAGGAAGGGAACAATATTTAGAATGTGGGAGAATTGTGCTGAAATCCCCACTCAGTTCCTCACTCCCACTCACTCAGCTCTTCTTGGCTCAGTGCAGTTTTGAGCACACAGTGGCCACGTGTGAATTAGTGATGATGCAGAATGGCCATGCCAGCCCCATGCACACACCCCAACACACACATGTGCTCTCTCTCATATGTGTGAGGTATCATGCATGTGTAATGCATATACACTGTATTATATGGTATATAATAACATACATGGGATCTGTATGTGATGTGTAACTTTACATATACTACTATAGATAATATATTGTACTAACAGACTAATGACAAACACACATCACAGAGTGGCTGAGCTCTTCAGGCAGCTCTGGGGGTCGCCTTGTCACTCTCATCTCAAGAGCCAACTCTCCCAGAGCGTGTCCAGCTCTAGTGTACCCCCAAGGAGGGCCAGTCCACAGCCTCTCTGGGCCAGAGCTTCATCACCTTCACGGTGAAAAGGTGTTTCCTTGTGTTTGTATACATACATATATATAGTCAGACATATATATGTCTCCCTATGTTCACACATATATTTAGAAATGTTCACAAAAGTCACAGAACCACTGAATGCTTTGGGCTGGAAAGGCTCATAGTGGGGTCACCTGGTCCAACCTCCCTGCTCAAGCAGAGTCATTCTGGAGCACATGGCACAGGATTCCTGTGGGATTGCTCCAGTGAGGGAGACCCCACAGCATCTCTGGCAGCCTGTTCCAGTGCACAGCACTTGTAGAAGGCAGTCAGGTTCATCAGGCATTATTTAGCTGGCCATGAACCTGAACATGGCATATTTCTGCTTTGGGTCGTGATGGCTCAGTAGCTCTTCATATGACATTGCTGTAGAAATTAATGTTTCCATTTTTATTAAATTCTGCCCTTTAGGTATTCACGGGGAAGGCTCAACGTTTATTACCCTGTATGGGATTCTAATGTGGGACATCATTTTCATGGATGACATACCTGACGTGTTCAGAAATTCCTATCAGGTAATTTTGAAAGGCTTTCTTTAGTTCATTTATCTGCTCACTGCTGTAGACTCAGTAACGATGTTAAAATCTTATTTAGGATTACTTTAACATTTTATTCTGAGGGACTTTCCAGACAGATCTTGGTGTTTCCTTCACTTCATTATTTATTATATTTGATTTATTGCCAAGGGCCTTGTCAGTAACCAGTAGCTGAGTCAGACTGGATTCCCAGTCAGAGAAGGGGTGTTAAAACATATGCAAATTTTCCCCATTTAATAAATATTTATGTGGTGGGCATATTCAAGATAAATCAACTCAATGTTTGAGCGACTTTGTAGTTAAGAAAAATATGAAGTAGGACATTGTCATTCTGGGAATAGCTGCTGTGGTGGCAGTTCTTGAGAGCTTATTTACCTTTTCATCCAGACATCCCCCCTGGATTTATACACTGACAGCTTCTATGAGAACAGGAGGGCTGTCATTGAGGCCAGGCTCCAGCAGCTCCACACAGCTTCCTCAGAGACACTGGCAGAGTTGGTTGCTGATGTCTGGACCGCTCAGGAGGGAAAAGCTGCAGCCCTGGTTAACTGGGGACGTTTTATTTCCCTCCAGCAAGTCCAGGTAAGTAACTGCTGCCCAGCATGGACACTCCAATTAGGCTTTGACATTCAATTACACAAGGCCCTAGTGTGCTCACAGATGGAGAGTGGTGGGAGGGAGGAACTGGGATTAGGGATTATTGTGCAGAAGTCTCTGCACAATAGTGCAGCAGCTAACACAAAAATATTGCAGCTTTCTCCTATCATCACTTTTCCTGCAACAGTAGCTGGGAACACAGCAGGGAAATCAATGTAAAAAAAATCTTAATTTTCTTGTTATATGAGGCTAAACAAAGAGCTGAGCTGGGCCATCCAGTATCCTTGTGAGGGTTGGGAAATGTTTCTGCAGGAAATTAAACCCAGTCCCACCCAATTGCCAAACCCTCTCTTGCAGAGCCTGGTCTCTTGCCTTGGAGGGTCGTTTCTGAGCGGGGTTTTCCGACGGCTCTCCAGGGACCTGCGGCACTGCCGGGGGGGCCTGCCCGACCTGCTCGTGTGGCGCTCGCACAGCCGGCACTTCAAGGTGTGTGCAGAGCGCTCGGTTGCCTTCCCTCGAGTAAAGCCTTGCACTTGTCAGCCCACACAAATTGTAATTTCCTGTGGCAGCTCGGCTGCCCTGCCCCCATAGAGCACTGGGTGATTATCTGCTCCTCCGCAGCGCTGCTGCAGCGTTAATGTGCGTAGGGAGCAGCAGCTACGGCTGGTGGAGAAAAGGGCTCTGATTAATCGTAATGTAAAGCACCTCTTACCGATCAGCCACACTCTGTTAGCAAGGAGTTCTACTGGCACCACTTAGAGGAAATCTGGACTGTTTGAGGCTACAATAACTGTGTCTGTGTCTGCTACAGAGATGGAGTAAACAGTCATGGATGGTGCCTTGCATTGTAGTGGAATAGCTACTGGAAGACTATTGGACAGCTCATCTGTTGGAGCACCTTGTTATGTGTTTATGATACAGAGCTGCATAGCAGAAATTAGTTCATAGAGCACCTGAATAAGTTGCTGTCAGTATCAGCTGGAAGAGGTGAGGGTGCACACAATCAAATTTTCAGGAGAGATCCTCATTCATCAGGGCTTCTCTCTCTGTTTTGGTGGATATTTACTACATCAAATTTCATTCTCTTACAGTTACATTTTGAAATATGGGGTAATAATTCAGCACCCACCGGACCTTCCATTGTGCTAAACTCTCTATTAATAATTTTTATTGCAAATAACAGCCATAAAAAATACTTCCAGTGTGAAAGCTAATGGTCCTTCAGTTCCTCCAGGGCCACAGTTCTAACCATGCCCCTTTCCTTGCAGCTGGTGGAGGTGAAGGGCCCCAATGACCGCCTGTCTCCCAAGCAGATGCTGTGGCTGAGCGAGCTGCACAAGCTGGGCGCTGCTGTCGAGGTTTGTCACGTGCAGGACACTGGGGGCAAGAGCAAACGCCTCAGCTGACAAAGGCTGGATCATGTGGGGAACTCGGGGTTCTCAGAGGAACGGGCAGCACACACCAGGCTGCTGCTGCTTATTAAAAATACTTTCTCCTAAAGTTCTGGTTTCTTGTAACATGACCGCAGTCCTTTTTAGCACAAAACATTCTAAAATGTAGTTTGAGAAAACTGTCAGGATGATTTATTGCATGTTACTTTGTGTGCAGAAGAGCAGAGCCCTTCCCTTCTCTCCACAATTCCTAACTTTTCTCTGAGGTAATCTGGGTTTTGCCCAGTGAAGAGGAAGAGCTGCCTTCAGACTGGTACGCCCTGAGACCATCTCTGAAATACAGAAACTGGGCCATCAGATCCTGCTCCTTTCCGTGGTGCCCTTGTGGCCTAAATTCACCATATTGGACCAGTCTCCTTGCAAGGTGTGAGTTCAGCCCCTAGGCCAGGATTGTCAGGTCCAGTGTGGTTCTCTGCCTGTCCCCATTTCCCATTATGTATTTGAATTTTGCACTTGTACATAAACAGATACAGGTGCTCAAGGATGGCAGAGAGCAGGGCAGAAAGCATTAATGCTCATTAAAGCAATGTGCTGCTGTGTATGAAAGGATAATTTATGTTACAGCTCCTTCTGTTGTATCTGTATTACCTGGATAAAGGGAAATATTCCTGGTAGTAGACAGGAGTTGGTCAGTGCCAAGATGACCACACTCAGTAGAGTGAGTTCTGCCCCACATAAACTGATGTGTTTGCTCATTCAGAAGTATGTCAGTCAATTGGAACTCAAAAGATGAATTCCCTTTTAAGACACCAAAATCCCATGGGTTTCTCTTGATTTTAACAGCTCACATGTTTTCTCTGGAGTCTTCATTCTCATACTAAGTCCCCTGCTATCAGAAATTCTGATCACCGTGCAAACTGCAGATACTGTAATAGAAAATACCAAGAAATAAGATAATTTGCACATGACTTTTATTAATCATCTTTCAATAGCACAGTGTCCATGCTATTCTTGGAAAAAACCACACACACACAATTTTTTTTTTGTTAGGGGAAGGGAAAGAAAACCACCTGAAGTTCACTGTGGAAAGGTACAAACTTTTATTGACTCTAATTTACTTCACATTCACAACTCAGCATCAGGATTTTATAATCTTCCTGCCACTGCTACTTTACTCAGTAAATCATTATCAGGCACAAAGGTTTTAGTTTCAGTTGAAATGGTGAACTCTAAACCATCAGGGCAACAGCATTAGAAACCTACTGCCTACAGCAATTTGAGGTACAGATTTCTGTCTCTTGGTTAGAGGCAAATGTAAAATTTCATCCTTTGCTTAAATCCATGTTAGAATTTTTTTGGTTTTAATATCTTTCCATCTGAGAATAAGCCAGAAGGTTTGCCCAGCTTGCTACATTTTCATTAAAAGAAGGCAGTTAATTGATCAGAGTGGTATTGCAGGCAGGTGTACATGAAGCACACATGCAGGCCTGGGCAGACACACACACACAGTTCTCAGTGCATTTCTGGAGGCAGGGCCTGGGGCTGAGCTGCCACCGCAGTCCCAGCCTTGCACTGAGCCCAGCTGCTGCACTGGGGCTCAGCAGCTGCAGCAGCAGCTGCAGAGCTCCCCCTGTGCGGTACAAAGTCGTGACTCAGCCAGGAACAGCTGCAGAAATGCACATTTTCTACAAACACAAAAGGATGAGCTGCTTGGTAGCTTTTCTACTCTTGGAACACGAAAATGGCATTGAACAGTATCTTGTTCTAAATGGTGAACAGAAATGAAAATTTGAAAATACGTGTACATATATATACACAGACATTATATATATATATATATACACTTGCATGTCAGTATTCTGTACACAGAAGTTAGGTACATACTCACACCCCAACATTGCTTTTGAAAGTTATTAAAGATATTCAGAACAGTCCCTAGTGACTTGATAAGGCAACTGTGCAGAGTGGAGGATGTTTCAAAATCAACACTTGGTACCTGTCTTTCCAAAGTGAATCCGAAAGTATCGAGCTGCACTCAGGGGAAGCAGCAGCATCCACAGGTTCACTCCCAGACACAGCAGCTGCTCAGGCTCCTCAGCAAGGCCGTGCTACACAAGGAGGCACAACCTTGAATTCCAGTCTAGGGAAAGGGGGATCCCTTCCCTTCCTCTCTGTGGAGGTGCCCAATCTCACCCTCTGCTTACCTACCTCCCTTTTTGGAATGGTATAAAATTTCTTTTTAAATCTGTTTGGCAAATAGATATTTTGACAGGTTTTGTTTATTATAAAGGCATATTATTTTTAACCCTCTCCCATGCTATATATATAAAATACAAAGATCCTCTGCAGCATCTGTACACATCTTAAAACTGAAATGTAAAAATGTCTGAAATCTCCTTATAAAAGACAATTCTTTTTAAATATAGTACCCATTTTCCCCCCAAAGGGTACTAGCCTAAACATTTTTCAATTCCACCAGCTGCTTTTGTGGAGCAATTTATTTACACATTTTTGGTACCTTTAAACCAAAGAAGTTATACTTTTAAGGAAAGAAAGAAAAAAAAGACACTATAGTTTTAACTGTCATTTTAAAAGAAAAAAAAAATGGTACCAAAAGACACTAAGCACACAGGTTGAGGTCTTTATGTCAAGTATCAGGCCAGGAAAAGCAGTTAGCTAACGGGAAAAGAGGAATGGCAAAAGGAAATTAATACAAACGTTTGAAATGAACAAGTGAGATGACTGCTCCAGCAAGCTTGGAAATAAACACAACTGGTTTGTGGACCATTTAACATGCTCAGCTCACTTGCAGCATAGTCAGGCAATTGAGGTGAATACACGTTTTTTCCTCACAAACAGTTGCCCAGAAGCACCTGGCATGTGTCACAAGAGCCTGTGCCTGCCCACGCTGTGCACAGCACACACACAGCAGCTGCTTTGCATAGGAACAGGGTTGGGAAGAGTGCTAAGGTAAAAAGGAACCCCACCACAACATTGCTCACCTTTGCATTGGCCCTGCCTTCTTTCCTCTCCCAGGAGAGGCACAGCCTTGGAGATCAGGGAGCAGCCTGGGAGCCAAACCCCACACAGATTTAGGCTGTGCTGAAGATCAGTTTGGGTGTATAAACAAACAGAGCTCTCTGAATCCTATCCCCTCCCCTTTTTCAAACTCCAATACACTGAGTATTCCCATCCTGCAGCTTTCTTTTTTCCAAACTGAGAAAACTGAGAACAGCTCTGAGTCCATCGTGTAAGGCCTTTGGTGCCTTAACTGGTGATGCAGCACCTGGACAGAGGCTCGGTGTCAGTTCAACAGCATTGGTGTTTATACAGAAATAATTTAATACAAAATACAGCCTTGCTGTTCAGAGAAGGCAGCTGACAGGAGCCTTAACCTGTGAGAATGACACATCACATTTCTCCAACCTCCTGGAATTCTTCACACTCCTGCCTTTCTCCCTGTGAGTCCTTTTGTGGCACAGCATCCAGGGAGAGGCATAATTTAAAAAGGTTTCAGAACAACCAGGAGACTGCTGCATTAAGCAGAGGAGGCTGTTGGAAGTAATTCCCTCAGGCAGTGCTTGTTCATTGCACTGTCCCCATGGATGGGCAGTCTGCAAGGCAGCACTCACTGCTTTTCTTGCAGCACTGCCCCCCTCGTGGAAGGGGTAACAAGGGGCCAGTGCTCCTCTCTGGAAGCCAGCAGGGCTCAGGTGTGAGTTTGCTGGAAGCTGCTTCATCCTACAAAAAACGAGGAGAGGGTTGGCAGGGATTGGGATCTGTGCAGGGATGTAATGCTGAGTAGTTGAGGTGCCCTTAATAAAAAGGTGAGGATCTTGTGGGACTTACACACTTACACACAAGCTTAACCCTAAAGAGGGAGCACCTGCTGTTTCTTCTGGATGCCTCTTGTTTCCAGAAATGGAGAGGGGGAAGCAGGGGATGGAGCAAGAACTTGCCACAACAATCTGTTTTAAAAAGCTGGGGGGTGTCAGCTGCATTAGAGTAATCCTGCTACTGTTTCCTCCCAGTTAAAGGCACTTCTAAAGCTACTACAATACCATATCTACAGTAAATGTTTTAAGGTTAACAGTGCATTGGCCTGATGTGGATTTCTATAGTCTAAAGTCAAGCTTGTGACAAAGAGCACAAATCTGACTGGTTGTTAGTGAGTGCATTTTGGGGAGAGAAGGAAAAGGGAACAACCCCTTCCATGGATACACTGCATTAGCACAACGTAGGGTGATCAGTCATATGTTTGTGTCTATGCAAGTAAGTGTTACTCCTGAAGAGACAGTCTGATAAAATAGTATATTCCCAGACTTCAGCTGTCACTTCATCTCTACTGCACTACTTTGGCTTTCCAAGCTGTTTTATCAAAGGGTCACTTCAGTCACTATCTGGGAAAACAAAGGTATTTCAAGCAGAACCCTCACTAACGACCACACCAAGCCTCTCAATTAGCTAATGAAATGCTCCATCACATGTAATGAGCCAAACCCTCAAGAACAGGAGGAGTTGGGGAGCAGAAGCCCCAGCAGATGAGAACTACCAAAGTCAAAATTGTGCGATTTGAAGCATGACTTGCCTTGCTTTTAAATATTTGTGCAAATCTTACGTAATATTTGTATATAAAAATTATTACAGCTTTTGATGCCGCATGTAGCAGTGTTAAGTTAGAAAAGATGAAATGATATGCTGTATTCTCCCCCAAACCTTCACACCTCCACATCACCTCAGTCTTCATTTGCAAGCGTCTCGGTGGATAGCCAGATTTTGGCACCACTTAAAAACTTGCTTAAAGGTGTTCCCAAAATGCTCCGTCTGCATAGGTTCCCTACAGGAGAAAATGGGAAAGAGGAGGAGAGGAAGTCTGGGGCGCCTGAGGTGTCGTTTAAACCGTTTGCTCTGAAGTACATCCTGCTGTGATCCAGTTCTGAGCAGTGGCCGGGCAGGGAGGAGTTGCTCTTGCACTGCCGCAGGCTGCGGTTCAGCATGTCCACCTCGTCGGCCAGCACAGACACCCTGTGGAACGCGGCGATGGAGCCGCCGTGGCTGATCTGCGCCTCGGGGACCCAGCGGAAGTAGCAGAGTTTCCACAGTTTTATTTGTGTTCCAGAGAGATGGGGCAGGAGGACGCCGTGCAAATCGACGGGCTTGGCAAACCAGTCCCTGAAGTACTGCTCCATGCTGTGGCTCTGCCCTTCCGCCGCCTGCAGAAAGTCCGGCTTCAGTTTTAGTATCAGGGAGTTTCTTCTTGGAAGGAACTCCTGCTCACCGATGATTCCGTTTTTCACTGCTGGGGGCACACCTCGCAATGTGGAGCTGTAATTTTTCTGCAGAAAAGAAATAAATACTGGTAATTTTCCAGTTCTACATTCGTTGGAATAGCAAAATTTCCCTGAACTGCCAGAGTGCATCATCCAGAGAAATGCTGTGACCTTTAAATAGTTCTGAGCTTGTGAGTCACTACTGCAGGGCACACAGGGCAAACTGTGGCCTTTAAAAAGAAATACATATGGGGTTTTGTAGCAACAAATGATTGACTTACAATCAGTATTTACTGAAAAGACTGACAGCCTCAGGGAAGAAAGTGGCTTGTCATCACTTTTCCAAAGGTGAAATAATGCAAATGTCGGCAGTGACTCAGCCACATCAGAAAATGTCCTAAAACACAAGGCTCAACAATTTACACCTTTACTTCTACTGAAAATAATTTCTTTAGGCCGGGAAGCCAATACAATGAAGGCTCCTCCTGCTGATGCAAGGGCAGCTGCAGCATCCCCAGCACAAGCCCTGGGTGTGAGCAGAGCCCTGGCACAGCCCCAGCCCCTCCGAGCCCCCCTCAGTCACCTTGGAGCGCTTGAAGGTGCGGAGGGCCCCGTTGTGCACGCCGGGCGTGCTCTTGCCCACGTACAGAGGGTTGTGGAACAGCAGCCGGTCCCGGCTGGAGAACTGCACTGACCAGTCCCACACACACGGAAACCGCAGGCCCTTCTCATCGCCCAGCTGAATGTTCTTGCTTATGGCAAACTCCTGCAAGAAGTTAACGTTCAGGCAGGTTAGAATCAAGGAAAATGGAAATCTTAAACCCAGCATGTAACTACTGGGCAAAGAGGAGCAGGATAGCATAACAGAGCCACAACACAGCTGAAGAAAACAGTTGCTCTGTGTTTGTGTAGTTACTTTTCAATGACATTAAATTGTTTGTTGGCTTCCTTTTAACCCCCAAACTGGCATTTTGAGAATTCACCAATAGTACCTCAATGCTCTACTTCTTTGTAAGGTTGCTACCTACAACTTCAAAGGGAAAATATTTAACAAAATAAGTAAATTTCACTTTTATCAGCCATCAGATGTTTTCTACGCACAGTTCTGATAAATTCCAGTTTTTAAAAACAAATTTAAGTGTTCAGTTTTCTAAATGCTCCATTGTGCCATTACTACTGGAACTTTATGCAGCATCTCCAACTTTTCCAACTATTTAAACAATTATGTCACGAGATTTCAAAGTTTGCCTGAAGCGTGAAATTCTATTTATTGCCTGTCATTCTACTTTCTGAGTTCCAGATACGGATTTGCTTCCTAGAGGAGTACAAATAACAGTGTAGAGTAGCAACATTTTCCTAGGGGAAAAAACAACAAAGAAATACAATAGACTTTCTTCTTGGATAGTCTGTTTCTGCACAGGTCACCTGAAAGTGGTGATTGTGTTCACCAGGGGACCGGAGTGTTTTGCCCTAACAGAGCGTGGCCATTGGAAGGACACACACATTTAGCTGGCATGCTGCAATTCCAGGGGCAGGCTGCAATTCCAGGGGCAGGCTGCAGTCTCTGGGGCAGGCAGGGGCAGCCCCTCTACTCACAGTGCTCTCCTTGACCCGCTGGTGAGGGCAGTTGAAGAGGAAGGTGCCGAACAAGGAGATGCGGGCGCTGTCGTACAGGATGGTCAGGTACACCTCAGAGAACTCGAAGGCTGCTGGGTACTGCTCCAGCAGCTGCCAAACACAGTCGAGGAACATCAAGAACAAAGGAGACTGGGAAAGAAAAAGGAATTATCAGATTTAACATAAGCTTTTCCCAAATCATACCAATTTCTTTACAGTTATGGTGTTTGGCTGTACCATTGGTACATTACTCAACACAGGGTAAACTATTTGGAGTCTTGCCTTTTTCATGGTTCTGTGCAACTGTTACACTCTGTATTCCTGTTTAGCCACTCCTTTCTCAGCACTACCTTTGCACAGCTTTCCCTTCTGTGTAAGAACACAGTCAGCTCTTTCCTGGGCTCCCCTCATACTGCAGCTACAAAAATCTTTTCTGCCATCCATACGTCCCTCCTAATTTCCAAATCAGCGCTTCCTTGCCACTTGGTCTTGTTTCTACAATGTATTTACTTCTTTGTTTGAAATGACTGGAGAGCCTATGATTCAGCCACCTTAATTTCTCACCACATTTTCTAGTTCTTTTCCATAGCAGCCCGAGAATGGCAAAAGTATAAACCACCATTTATGTAAAGCTTTAGAAATACTTTCCCTTCCCATTTTCACTCTTCAGTATATCTTTTCCTAGGGCCAAAATGGCTGCTTTTCATTACTTCCCTCTTGGCATCTCACTTCTTTATCCCTTCATATATTTTCTCTACTTGGTGCTCAGTGCCCTTGGTTTATCTGTGGGTTCCACACTCTGGGAATGTCCTTGTTCTGTGACTCTGGGCACAGTCCCTGGAAAAGGCTCCTAACTGGTAAAACACAGCTAAACTGCTCCCTCCAGCCAGCTCCTCACCTGCTTTGGTTTCAGTTTGAAACGTGAGCTGTGGCAGTGTTTGTAGCAGTGAGACGCTTTCATGGGTAACCCTGAAGCAGCATAAAACCCATTGGATTGCACCTGGTTTTTCACTGATTCCCACATGGCTACAGAGGCTAAAGAAAAGATATCTCTACCCTGGAAAAAGACTCACTTCCTCTGATACTACTATAATGAGATTCGAAAGTATTAAAACATATTTTTACTTTTAGATATCCGTATGAATATATGCTCAGGATGACATCAAGCAGATACTGTGATCACATGCAAATGCAATTCATTTTTACCTCTTTGTCAGATCTCTTTAAGTGGTTACACCTATCTAAGAATTGATATCCTGCCATGACCCATTCCTTCTGGATTAAGCTTTGAAATCCAACAATTGTTCGAAAATAGGGATCCAGCATGACTTGAATGAGAGAAGCAGCAAGACAGCTCAGGTCCCGTCCCTCTTCCTCTGTGAACAACACACAGAATGTACAGAATGTATAAGGTGAATGCACATGTACAGAATTAGATTTGAAACAGAAAAAAGGTGGTACTAGGTCCCATGTTTTTCTTAGAATTTCCTTTAAAATATACTTTTAGTTGTTTCAATTGTTCTCATAGTTAAAAAAGCTCCAACAAACTAGAAGAAAATACACTTCCTTTTTTTTTAAACTGAGAGTCAGACTGTAGAAGGGGTTCCTGCTGTATCCAGCACAGCAGTGCATTCATCAAGAAAAAATACCCACCCAACTGCCTAGTACTTAAACCAAGATGTGCTGAGGAGGAGGGTCTTCATGCTGCTAGAAATTCTCAACATTTTTCCACCCCAAACCAAGTTTTGGAAGGCCATTACATGGGGAGAGTGGGATATACCAGCTGAGCAGGTTTTGTAAAAACTACAGAAATGACAGAATTACAGATATGAGCAAGTTTTTCAGTGTCTTTGCCTCTGAAATATCTGTTTGCACAGACAAAGGAGTGGCAATGAGTGAAATACTTTTGTCTGTAGAACCTCTGAATTAAACTGATATTGCTTATGCAGGGACTAGTAGCCCAATTAAAACAGTACAAAGGTTCACCCTAAGGTTTTGATTCTATCATCATTATCAGAACAAAAGCCACAAAGACTCAAAGCAAAATATTCCTTTGATGCTAAGGACTACACTGCAGTTCAGGCACATTACAAAATTATTTTCCCTTCTAGTTCCCCAAATGCCTGAGATATTCAGAAGCCATGGGGTTTATGTATAAAGGTTACAGTTAATTTTATCTAAATTTGTATATCTACATTATCACAGTAATACAAATAATGACAGCATGCTCTGTGTTGTATTACCTTGTAGAACTACAGAAACGTGCTTACACTCCATCATATAGACCAGCTCAGCAGAATGCTTAAGAAAGGCTCTAGACAGGAAAAGAAAGTGATTTAACAGTCAACAGAAATTCACACTCTACAAGAAAAAAATATTTGGGTTATCTATATCTACCTAACTTATATATTAAAAGGAAGAATCCTTCAACTGATGCACTGCTCATTTACAGTGCTGAAAGCTTTGCACATTCCACTGAACATCATTTTATTAATGGTACCAACCTAACGTACTCTAACCAGCGAGTGTTCTCCAGTGAGGACAGCCACTTCTCTTCGGTTTCATCAAAAGGCTCTGCAAGAGGGACAGAGTTACATTGCAGAACAACTTCCAGGAGCAGTCCCTGTCAGCCAGCTCAGCTGGAATTCTCTGCATGGCAGGAAAACAAGCCCCATACACAAAAGAAAGCCCAGCGTACCATTGACACAGAGCTGTTTGAGTTTGATGTGTGCAGCCTGGATTTCCTGGATGTTGGGCAGACACTTGTCCAGGTCAGATTTGTAAACGTCACTTCTCAGGGGATGGCTTCGAGTTATGGCATTGCAAATCCTGCAGGAGAAGGATCAGCAGGTTTATTGTTGGACAGGAAAGAAACAGGCTTTCAAGAAAATGTGCTACTGTCTAACTGCAAACAATTAAACCCACATGAAACATACACCTCATTCTAAAAAAAGTTTACTAGTTCATATTCAGGAAATACATTGCTGCTGCCTTAAAGCTACTACCTCAAACATTTTTGGTGTTTGCTAATTACAAAATAAAAAACTGGACATACTGGATCATTGAAACATCACATTTGAGAACTGAAATCTTAGGCTGACTAACAGTTAACTCTATTCAGTTTTTAGTTTTCCATCATTTTCAGGAAGACTTACTCATGTTATATGAAGAGAACATATATAAAGTTTATGAAGTCTGGACTGGAAATCAGACAGGGTTTCAACTAAAACTCAAAAGCTCCAGCCTAACACACAATGCACTATTACAAAAAGTCACACTACAAACTAAACCAAAGAACAGAAACCACTAAGATTGTAAACTACCTACACAAGGCACTAAATGCCTTCAGACTTTCATTAAGGACAGTGCATGACAATTATTTCACAAAAATACCATGTGCATTGTGACACGAAATCTATTGAATTGTATTTCCCAATGCCACAAATGAAGGGTTTTTTTTACTGTCTTACTGAAGGAGATAAAATCTCCACCAATGTAAGCTGTATTACAGTAAATCTGATCCTTTTATCAATAAATTCTGTCATCTGAATGATTAGCCCCCTAAAAAATAAACAGACCTTAAAACCTGAAAAGTTATTCAGTATTTGAAACTGGAATGGCCTTGAATAAAACTTGTGCCAGAACCAGATCCAGAGAACGGTCTCTCCAAAGTTCCTGTGCTACAACAGTGCGGTGTCACACAGAGCCACCTCCACTGCCACCCCTGCTGTGTCACACAGCCACCACTGGTGTTACCCTGACCCTCTGGCTGAAGGGTGACACAAGCATCATTTACCTCTGATCAATCCTCCGCTGCTGCAATACATCTTTAATGTTGGCCATTCTCACAAGGGCACTCCCGTTAGGGTGATTCCAGGACCACAACTAACATGGGGAAAACCACAAGAAACAACAAAATCGTGCAGGTTAGAGCTGCTCTGTACCAAATTTTTCTTTAATCTGTGCACAGAACTGTGTTAGCTGGCACACACAGCCCCAGGCTGAATACTGTGCAATGACCAGGAGCAGCACCAGAACAGAGAGGACACTTACAGGCATTCGCCTCCCAATGAAGGAGTAGGAGTACAGCTTCAGGTCTTGATCTGCTAAGGAAGATGGAACCACAAAATATTCTGGAAGGCTTGTGGAAAAAACATGATAAAACAAGGTTACTTTTCCCTGTGTTTTTTACCATCTCCCCTCTTGCTGCAGTGCTGTGTCACGAGCTCAGTGAGGCTGTCCCAGAGCAGCCCCTGTGGAGTGGCTGTCACTGTCCCATGTGAGGGCTCAGCCACAGCACCAGCACAGCCCCGAGGACACTGGTGAGAAACTGCACATCCCACATGGAAGTACAGAAGCACCAAAGCAATGGATGCCAAAACATGACCTTTTCTTTAGGCACAGGACACCTCCTTTAGGGACAAGACCCGCAGTATCTTTCATCTGGGGCCTCCAGAGAGCAGCACATTTCAGAGGTGCAGTGCACAGCTGGGTGTGACAGGCTGTGGGGCACACAGGACAAGCCAGCCCAATTCCCTCCCACTGGTGTCCCAGGAGACACTTACCAAGTGGAGATCATGTAACCCTCATTGACTGAGCACACTCTCCACTCGGATGCTCCTGTCCTTTTGATTTCTCTGTCCCAATCTGAGTAGGTCTCAAACAAAGGAGTCTGCTGCCCGCTGGCACTGCCGATGCCACCACCGCCACCTCCTGGGTCTATGCCATTCACCTTCTTTGCTAGGAAAAGGAAAGGCATCAATGCCCATTAAAGAAAGAAATAAAAATCAAACTCCTTACCTCCCTAATTACAAAAATAACCCATTAGCACTGGGACTAGCATTATCTATATTACACACTGTTGTATTACAAGAAAGCGGTGATTTAATGGCAGCTTGATGATACATGAAGATGTCAATGCATTTTTTCCCTGCAATTCCATTAGAAAAGCAACATAAAATTGGCCTGCTGTGCTGCTTGGTAGAAGCCAAGGCATACTACTACTCAGGAACAAATGTTATCTCCAGTCACAGGCTTTCTTTTTCAATATGCCAAAGTTTGCAGCATTTTAAAAGTGTGAACCCTTTACAATCTACCCATTAATAGCTACCATGTCAAGAAAGCAGAATAAAACTCATGTAATTTCATCAGCTTTAAATGACTGCTGTATTAACAGCAAATAAAAGAAATGGAAGGCCATGTTAAAATACTGGGGTTTCTCTATGGATTTCTATCCCCACAAAAAGATGGCCGATTATCTCCTAGGTACCAGGGGTTAGAGAGGCTGTTACTATACAGAAGGATCTCCTCTGCTGGTCATCCTTTAGATGACAAGGGGACAGTCAGCTGTGTCAAAAAAAAATATTACATTTTGCTTCTTGACACTTGAAGTACATTTTTAGATGGGAGTGGAATAAGCTGAAATTCAGCCCTGTTACCTCCCCCATGAAAGCTCTGATCCTTAGCAAAGGCCTGCCCAAAGGAAGCAGAACAGCATCACAGCTCTGCTGCCATCCCATAACCTGAGTGGCTTCTGCCTTCTCTATCTATCACCCTCATTCTTGCACTGGCACTCTGACTGCTTGGGATTTTCAGAAGAAAACAGGACTACAATCAGACTGAAGTAGTTCTTCAAAGATGGTAAACAGAGAAATACAGTAACTACAAAAAGAGTCAATTTTCCTGTTTAATGGCAGGATATATAACTATGAAATATAGCCTGGGAAAAAACAATGTACACACACACCAGAGCAATGCAGGCTTTTTATGTTCCTCAGGAAGCACAAAGACAGCATTTCACCTTTCACTTGACAGGGAGTAGCAGGGACAGAGTCATTAAACAGCACTGGAATTGCAAGAGCAAAGCCAGAGATCTGCAGGACAAACACCAGGGTTCACAACAACAAGAACACCCCAACCCAAAAGGATTTCAAATTCTCTTAGGAACTGCAGCTTGGCAGAACAACTCTCCTTTGCCATTCTGGTCTGCTGCTCCAGAGGAACATTTGTACCCACCTTATGTAAATTCTTCCACTAGGTATTTTTCCATATAACAAATGGTATTTTAAGGACAGGGTGAAGGCAACTTTGTGACAACCTAACATTTTACTGCAATTTTATCTGCAAATTGACTTCCTCCCTAGTACTTTATAACATGAAAAGACATGGACCTTAATAACTGCCCAAGCTTTATGAGGTAAGAAATTCCATGTGTAATTATGAGTGCAACACCATCACATGCACACCTATTCTTGTGCATGCACAGGGCATTCACAGAGGCACCTGGATGAAAATCATGCACTGTTTGGCCAGTCTGAAGGCCTGATCTCATATTCCACGAGGTTCCTGTTTGTAATAGGCAGATGAGTGGTTCCTAGTGCTGCTGCTGAGCTCAGCTCTCAGTGGCACAGCTCTGCAGCAGCAGCAGCCCTGGGGGAGGCCTGGCACCTGCAGCTGAGGCTCTGGGCTGTGTCTGCTGGGAACACTCGGCAGTGACCGCACAGCGCTACGCCAGAAATCACGTTCCAAAGGCATCTTCGCAGGCTTACCTAACTGACAGGGTTCAGCTGGAGACTGGCCTTGAGCAGAGAGGGTGTGCTCCAGCTCAGCAGGGGTGGTGGAGGTTTTGGGTGGGAAGAACTGCCTAGTAAGCCTCTAGGAAAGAAGGTATGGAGTCCCAAGTTGCACAAATCCTCCTGCAATACCACCAGAAGAGAAACTTATTCCCAAGAGAAGGGCAGGTGAGCAAGCCTGCCTGATGGGACATTCACTGGGTACCCAGAGTACCAACAGAGACACACAACAGGAGGATGAAGCGTGAACTAGGAGTGTTCATGCTGGCACAGTTTGGCTTGGTTTCAGACAGGAAAGACATTTCTCTGGATTTTGGTCATTAATGTCTATCCCAATGAATGGCTTACAAACATAAGTAAGAGACTGGGGTGCAGAACAAGCTGATCTTGTTACCCTTGGAGAAAAGCCTTAAATGCTTTTTGCCACTGCTTCTGGACAGAAGTCTTACTAAAAATACGTATTTTACAAAACAGGAAAAAAGCACAATCCAAGTATTTTCATCCTTACCTGGATTATGGTATATTTCCCCAACATACTCAAATGCAAAGAGAAGCTGAAGATCCGTAGGCTGAGAATAATGAGCTATTGCAAGGCACACCTAGGAAAGAGACATTTATTACTGTTATTTATATATTTATATAGACAGAGCTCAGTGATGCTGAGATCTGTATGCAAAAAGCTGCTGTATTTTTATTGTTTGTATGCAACACACATCATGTTATGGAACCTTTACTGTATTTTGATATATTTTGGTTTTGATGGGGACAGTCCTCATTATTTATAAAAACAGTAATGACAGTAGAAAAACTTGAGCTGAAAATGTTATTTCACAAAAATTCAACACAAAAATTCCAGTTGAGTCTTAGAGCAATGGTTTCTTTAACTGCTCTCCCCACACTTCCAGTTCTACACTGAAACTGCAAAGGAAAATAGAGGACAGAACATTCCAGGGGTGACAACCCTCCAAAAAACCCAAACAGTACAAGTGTCCCTGGAGAACAGTATAGCAGCATTTTCCTAATTAACATTTATGAGCTCATTTCCAGGATTTGATAAAAATTTTAATGACATAACTGGCAGCCATGCACTTTTTACTAAATCTTGTGATTTCAGTGTATGAACCAAAGCAGAAGCAGCCAGCTATTCAATAATATTTGGTCACTTCTAACAGATTACTTTTGGCTATCATTCACAATAAAAACTGGAAATCTGTGTATATGCACATTTTGACTTCCATTTTTCTATCTAGCTTTTCACTACAGTAATTGATTCTAGCAGAGCTACTGCTCATCTTCATTTACGGAGTGAAAGCTGAAAGCTTTTTACTATGCTAATCCACTCTCAAGGCTTCAGGACAAACTGCAGGAAAAAAATTCCATCATGCTGCCAAATAACACAACAGAGATACAGTAAAACCTATTTTTAAATAGGCAGCAGCTGAAATCTTTGTCATTTGATTGCCACATTTGAAAAATGGAATATGTGTGTGCTGTGTAAAGAGGGATAAAATGGTGGGGGGAGATAGTAACCATCCAGATCTAGTTCCCCACCAAACATATGAGACCATAGTTGTGCTTTTAAATAAAGCAGGAGCTGGAAAATGCTCTGGGTGTTCCATGGAATAGATGTAACTCACATCATGTACTGCATGGGTGTAACAGTCCACCCACAGGTTCAGGACCTCTATTTCTCTTATTTTAAAAAGTAATAGATTCATCCTGCTACTGTCTCTATTTTTACATTTTAGAAAAATTCCACTCATAGATGCACTAAGCAAGTACTAAAGACATACTAATTTTCTGTTTATTCCTCACTAAATCCCTATAATAGCTTTATTGTCTCAGAGTTTCAGAAGACAGGCACATTCCACAGATCTCAGCAGATTATGGCCATAAGTAGAACACTCTAAATTGGAAGACAAACATGTTTTACAGGAAGCGTTCTCATATCAAACTCAGAAATGTTCGGTATTCTTGCCAATTTACAATTGTGTTAAGCTGAAGATATTTAGGCTCAGACAAGTAACAAGAGAATAGCCTGCTTGTTGGAAAGTTCATTTATTAAAAGCAGTAAACACAATGGCTGTAGTTATTTCATAGTACAAAAGCCATTTCCCTATGTCAGTGGCTCCTGTTCAATCCCTATCTGGGAAAAATAAATTACACTTTCAGGGCACACCCTCCTCCTCAACAGGAGTTTTACCAAGGGCAAGAGCTTCAAAGCATTGCTAATGCTCTTGCAGAAGAGTTGTGAACAGCAACATTTCAGACGTGCTAAGTTAGCAGTGCCCTGCATTTTCCCTCCTTCCTTAAGGCAGGCTCCCTGGCTTATGAACTCTCTGGAAAAGTACTGTTTTCCATTGCTACTGCAATTCCTGTCCCAAACAGACACCTGTGGTAGAAAGTCACACAAGCAGGATTACATCAAGTCCCACAAACAGGTTTTGTTCATTTTCCTAGGCTGGAAAACCTACTGGGAAAATAAGCATTCAGCATCGAGAGAATTATTAAAATTCATCTGTATTTTTAAAATACCTTTTACCTCTGCCCAGGGAAGTTGTGGCTATGCCACCCCTGAAGTGTTCAAGACAAGGCCAGGGCTTTAAAAAACCTGGTGTAGTGGAAGGTGTCCCTGCCCATGGCAGGGCAATGCAATGAGATGAGCTTTAAGGGCCCTTCCAACCCAAACCATTCTGATTCTGTGATTCTATAAGTTTACTTATAAAAAAGGTTTTCTTCATCCCCTCCAAAGACAGTACTTTATGCATTCCCAGTGCCTTGAAACAGTACCAATTCTGTGATCTGTATAAACAATTAGAACAAGATAACAGAGTTGGGGAGCCAGGAGGAACACATTAGAAAGGGTCAGGACCCTTTGCCCAAACCTCCTAAGAATTTCATATTATTGTTCATAACAATTAGGGAAAAAAAATGTTCCCCTCCATCCCAAGTGTTATGACGTAGGAAAGGCTACTTTTGATTGCACAGGAAACAAGATTAGAGATAAAAAAAATTCCTTCTGTTTTGATTGAGCTTGTGATTCTGAAACAGCTCTCATACTCATTCAAAAAAGCTTCCTGAAGGAAAAGAACTGTGGGAGTTGCAGAAGAGAAAGGGATGAGAAAAGGGAGGTAAACTCATTGTGGGGCACTGCCAGGATCCATGGGCACGGTGAGGCAACACACTCGCCATCACCTAACAGTCAGAAGATCTACAGCCTCACCTTTCCATACATTTCATTTTCTCAGTCTAATGTCAAATACTGCAGTGCCTAAAAAACAGCAGGAGTTTGCAGTTTGACTGTTTGCTGTCATTTTTGGAACAAAATAATTCCTCTAAGGAATGTGAAATGCTTCTTTTTTTGCTCCGCCTAACTTAAGACTTCCCCAACTTGCTTACCCTTGCTTCCCCATCCTCCACTTCCTCCCACACCCATCTGGCTTTCCTTCCTTTGGAGACTCTATCGTTTTATTTTAGAGACAAAACAAAATTAAACTGCTAAACAGTGCTGAGAGCAAATTTCCATTCCTTCTATTTTTCCTTAACGCTTTTTTCCCAAATATCCACTAATAAAAATGAGGAAGAAAATATTTACCTGGCTGACTAATGATGAGACAGTATTTTATTAGCATGTATTGGCTGCAACAAGTACGGAGGGTATTTTTCTAACAGAACTGATTTTTAAACTTCTCCATAATAATTTACCTGAAAATAAATGGATGGGCTCTCACAATGTTTCTGCCTAAAGGCAAAGAAAATACCTCTGAAAGTTCTGCCAACATTACCCATGTGTCTGTGTGTAGTCAAGTCTGTCAGATTGTCCACGTCAGAAGCCTGCTCTCAAACTTGGATCCTTCCTTTCACAGCATCCAAAGAGATCCTTGGAAAGAGATCTTTCTGAGATCCTCAGCAAGACTTGGAGTAATCTCTATTCTAGTAAGGCAGCTTAATTAGTTATTCTCCCTTATGCCCTGTTCAGCAAATAGAGACACTTCCTCAGGAACAGATTACACTCCCTTTGCCAACACCAATTTATGTCACTGGATGCTGCTGAGTATTTCCAGTACATGCAAGGAACTGTGCTTGAAACAAATTACTTAACTGCATAAAGTTAGCATCTGTTGTCCTTCTAACTATTCCATATATTTAAAGGTCTTTTTGAAACATTAATTGCCATGGGTATTGTTTTTATGTAACTATTGCTCTAAACAGAACATTTGTGATCATCTGGCAACAAGCAGAGACATTTATGCTCCTGTATTTTGAAATGCATATTTTAGTAGGCAGATATTTTGTTTTGCCCTACTGGGGTGTTATTTATAGAGTGCTACTCCTGTGTATTACTAAGATGACATTTAATTACAGCCTGATCTAATCTTGGCAAGTGAAAGGTGGCCCAGGTGATGATGTCCACAGGCTCCTCCATCCAGAACCCCAATTCCATGTCAGTCCCCTCCTATGGCATTCTCCCAGTCAGATGGCAAAGCACCCCCAGCCCAAAAGCACCCCCAGCCCTTCCCCTCACACCAGAACTCAGATACTTTTTAAGTCTTGGTCTTCCCTACAAAAGTTATGCACACACAGTTATTTCCAAGTAGACAGCTACAAAAATTTTCTTGTACAAACAGTTGGATGTAAATACAGATTAAAGAGGCACTTCAGAACTTTGAGGAGGCCTGATCACTGTTTTTAAACATCAGCACAACCTTGCTAATAGGTACTGCCTGAAGGGCAGGAACAGAAACCAGATTAGAATTTTTCCATACTGTGGTGCCAGCATGTCATCTAAATGTTAATAAGAACAAAACAACTTCATTCAATATGCTGTGTAAAACCACTCTAGATGTATTTACTGGCATCCCAAAATAATTCAAGCAAAATCCTGATACAGGAAAACTTATTTTAATGCTAACAGAATAATGTTATTTTGGAATCATTAGATGATACTAGCTGAACCTGATCTCCCTTCAGTAAAAGTGCTTCTGTGCTACACCCACACAAAGCTGCAGGAACCTACCTGATGTAGCAAAACTGCAACAGTAACCACACATATCTTATATCTGTACAAGTTTTCTTCCTCTCCCCTAATAAGCACATTCTGGTATTTGAAAATGGCAGTTGTTATACTTTTGGTCACCACCAGCACAAGCTCTATAACCACACAGGCTCTGGTTCTCTAGACCTGGCTGTTCTTCCCATCAGAAGAAAGCATCTAAGGCCATGTAATTAAAAATGCCTAATGTAAAGGCCTTCATAAGAGGGTTTCACTGTTTGCTCTTGCATAAGAAAATGCAGCACAAAGAATGTTAATGAGATGCTGAGTTTATTCTCTCCTCCTCCAGGCTAATCACTCTGCTCTGCTGTGACAGCCAATTAGAAACAGTTGCTGTAAAGATATTGCAGGAGACGGCTGCTCCAGGGGGATTTTGGAGAAGCTGTGCAGGGGAGTGACTGCTGAGGCTGCCAGGCGTGCAAGGTTCCACCCAGCCCGGGCAGCAGCAGGGGGCAGCCAGGGCAGGGCCAGGCCAGGGCAGGGCCAGGCCAGGGCAGGGCCAGGCCAGGGCAGGGCAGGGCAGGGCGGTTTGTGACGGGCTCCTGGGAGGGTGAAGGGCCCGAGGCGGCTCAGCAGCGCTCGGTCAGGAGCTGCACACAGACCAAGGCTGGGCAGATGGTCCTCGGGACTTACAGGGCTCAGCTCAAACCTGATCCCACTGAGAAGGGAACTGCTAAGCTCTGGGAGCAAAGTGGGTCACTCCTTACGAAAGGGCGGCCGGGGCACGGCGCAGAGGTCAGGGGAGCTGGGGCAGCCCCCGGAGCGCTCCAGCCGCCCGCCCCGCCCAGCGCTGCTCACACAGCTCAGCCCCGGCACAGGGACCAGCACGGGGCAAGGAAGGAAACCTCTGCCAGTGCACAGGGCCAGCACCTCCTCCTCCTTTCCAGAGTGTGCAGGGTGTGCACTTGTGCACTTCTCCAGCAAAATGCTGAGGAACAGCCCAGGCTCCTCTAAATGGGACGAAATGGTCACTCCAAGAGCCTGCTGGGGAAGTTGCTGTGTGACACCATTAGGAATATCCATAAGGCAGAGCAGTCAAACTCTGGGAAAATTAAGCTCAGGACTTTCAGAAAATGTATCAAAGATTGAAACATTTTCCATAAAAACACAAACATCTGTTGTACATCTGCAATGATTCCAGTCCTTAAAAAGATTGATTTAATAAATTAATAGCTTTTAAAAGCAAAATAGATATGACAAGAAATACTGGTTTATCTTATATGATACTCAACAGTTAATACATCACATTAAATTTTTTCCCTAATAGATTTGACTCTAAATGTCTAGATATTCTCTTGTAATGTAATGTGAATAACTTGCAATTCTTCTCCCCACTTCTCCATCAAAACATAATAATACAAAATGTTCTTTCAGCACAGCTGTTGCTTCATGTAATGACTGCAAGGCAGGCCTTCAGAACAGGGTAACAATACCTTTTTTGCACTTTCAGGACCTGCTTCATCAAAACGAAATCTGACAATACGAAAGTCTTTGCAATAAATTATTAATTCAGTTGGGTTAAATTTCAGTTTTTGGTTGGGACCAAGGACTTTCTGCTTCCTCTTGGTGTCATTCACTGCAAAGAAGAGAAAAAGTTATTTGACAGTGTTCTGTAAGAAAACACAAGACTGGCTCAAACAGATACAGCAATGTTGTTACCTGAAGTTATTTTATTTGTTGGCACATTTTGATTCAGGTAGAAAATCCATTCATTCCTGTTAGTAAAAGCTTATGTTTCACTAAACTTAGGGTAAACCTCATGTTTTAGAAAAGGGGCAACAAATGTGGGCCAGTGCAAGACAATGTAACAGGTCAATAGCACCTCTTTGTTGTAAAAAAACTAAGTGTTTAACAGCTCACACCGTAAACAAAATTTGAAAAATTATCAATTTTATGAAATTTTACAATTACAAGATGAAAAACATTCTTAACAAATAGGTTAGTTTAAAGAATCCAACAAATCAAAACCTGGTTCTCCACAAGAAGTATTTTGTTTCTTCAGATTAAGATGTCGATTGCCATTTGTAGATTTTTGGAGATCACCAGCTATTAACTTGCTAAAAATCAGAGAGGATTGAAAACTACAGAATTTCTCTTGTCAGAAATCTTGGCTATGTCTAACTGTATAAGCTGTGTGCTTTTTGCAATCTAGTGTATTTCAGTAGCAGAGATTCAGATGATTCAATGTAAAAATGTTGCTGACAAAAATCTGTACTGCTCTAATGTCTCCCCTTCAGCACCTGTTGATTCAGTATGGTAGTTATAAATATAAAGTCTATAATATAAAACCCAACTAAGTCTCCTGCTTGGCACCTCAAGATTTATTCAGCATTTAAAGCTTTTATCCTGATTTTAAATAAACCAAATACTTCAAATCAGTGAAGATTAATGACATGAAACCCCAAGTGTCAACAATTGTGCAGAACTTTACAGGCAGGTAACAGTTTTGTACTGAATAAGAACAAAGCCTGTCATTATACTTAACTATTTCTGACATACCTGTGACAATCTGCTCAATGCACGTGAGTGGCACATCATGTTCACCAAGGAGGAGGTTTTTATAATGGAATTTCTGAAACACATGAACTCACAGCCATTAATTGCAGTTCTGCAGTTTGCAACCACATATACAGCACAACTTTGAAGAAACTGTGATAAAAATCAGGCATGCCTAGGCTTTTCTGACAGGTACCACCCTTGCCTATTCCCGGGTAATTAGAGGCTGCTGAACTGCACACCAAGCAGTTTAGAAACCCCAATGGAATATGCAAAATAACCTATTTGCACTGAATTTACTGGATTAGTATCAAAAATTACTGTTAGAAATTCAATACAATTTGAAGTATAAAATATACATATATATATATGGAATATATGAAATCTCCAATTATTATTACTTCGTAAGCATAGAAAAGAAAAAAAATATTAATTCTACTTTCAGGGACAAGTTTTGACAACAACTTTGTGCCAAAAATTAATTTTTTGAAGCAGCTTTGGTCAAACTTCCTAACCATTATTGAATAAGCAGCTATCTACTTTCAGAGCTTTCCATATCTTTAGTTAATGAAACGTTTCCTTTGAAAGCCCCAAATGGAAGTGCAAACTGTATCAAAAATCACATGGAACTCACTACTTGGATATCCAGTGTTGTGTGCTGTGCTGTTCAAAAACTGATCATGGTTTTGAGTGTCATGAGTCCTATTCTTGCTGCTTCATCTACAATGAAAACTCATTTCATGGTTACTCTGCCCTCCATCAGTAACACCAATAAAACTCCACCACATGAAGAGTTTTGCTGATCTGACTCTTGTCTAGTCCAAGGGACATTTGTGAACAGCTCCTTTGAGGAGGAACAAATCTCTGTATAATTCCTGCTTTGGCTTTTGTGAAACCACTTCCCAGGGCAGCCTCCATACGTGGAGCTGGATGGAGCTGGATGTAAAACAAAAAAAATTTGCTCTTGTTCTGATAGGAATGGATGGAATAGCAACACAGTCAGAACAGGAGAGTGGAACCTCATCCTGCAGCCTGCTTAGAGGACATTCACTCATATCAGACATGAGACAGACTGACTGTGTGAAAAATTTCACTTATTTCATTCATGATACACCCATGTGAGCAATAACCAACCTGCAGTGGCATCAGGTCATCGGTAATAAAGGAAATCTTGAAGTTAGTGCAAACCAATTTGCCCCACAGATCATACTGGCTTGTGTCTGTTGCAATGCACTTTCTTACAAAATTTACTTCATTCACCACAATTTCACCTAAAACAGAAGAAAGGGAGGGGAAGGAGAAGCCTATATAAATCCTGTGGGTACAATAATTTTAAGTCTGTAGTACCAAGGAATCCCTAACTCTTTATCACTTTCAAGTTATCCATCTCTTCTGGGTAAACATGGAGTTTAACTAGCACCAGTGCAGAGAAAAGAGAAAACTACCATTCCAAAATGGACAATTTTGTGCAGTAGTTAAAATAAACCAAAACAAAACCCCAAACCAAACAAAAACAACCAACCAACTTAAAACCAAAACAAACCTCAAACAACAAAAACCAAAAGAAAGCCCACAAGAAACCCAACCCACAGTCAAACCCAACAAAACCACACACCACTTCCCTTAAATCCAGAGACCAAGATCTGCAATTCTCCACTATTAAAAATTCATTGGTTTGAACAACACTGTCCTTTAAGCAAGCATATGGAATGTGTATTCCTGTACACATTAAGTTAGTATTTATTTTAAAAACTGAAATTAGCTGGCTATTGTTAAGTACTTCAGAGAGTTTCATGAACTTCCTGAATTCAGAATCATCAGGCCACATCACATTTTGTATTTATAGAGACATTTTCAGGTGAATTCAAAAAACAGAACACAAGCACAGAACACAACAGAACACCAACTTTTTACTGTGACTGTCTAATGAAGGAGACATGTTCGAGAAATGCATCATAAAACAAAAGATCCAAAAGAATAAAAAAAACCAAATTATGCTAATTGGTCTGGCATAAGCTATAAAATAAAAAAGCATACAGGCAAGTGAGACTGAGGACTATTTAAAGAGAAAAAAAGTAAATCACTACACAAAATGAACTTTTCAGTTCCACAGCCAAGTTTTCTGAAAGCTGAACAGTAACTCTTCCTTCAGTAATCTAACTTGGTAATTCCTTTTATTCCTGTACAGGGCTTTCACTTCTGTCATCAGATCAACCACCTCCTGCTGCTGCTGTCTACCATAAATAGCGTGGGAGTACGAGTGCGTTCCAAGAAAAGTGTAACTTCATATTGGCTCTGAGAGTTTGCTTAGAAGAAACTAAGGACTAAAGACTGCTGAAGCCTGATTTGCTCATTTGTAATAGGTTTGGCATGTTTAGTCCCAGCTGTCTGAAATGCCAGCTCTGGGGGCAGCTGTACTGGCAGCAATCAGCTGCTGTATGTCCCAGCAGCAGAACCACAGCCTGGAATGAACTCCCCATTTACCTCCTGCTGCAGAGCAGGTCTTTTCTTAGGTGGTTATCACTGCAGCCAAGCAAACACACCTTGAAAAGATTGTCTTTAGTGTCCCAGGCACGAGAGAAATGCACCTTTTGCTGTCTCGACAGAAATGCACCTTTTGCTGTCTCAAGGCCTGGTCCCTGCACATGCTCCTCACCCTGAGCTATTTCACCCAGCTGTCCCACTGCTCCTACTGGATCTCTTGGCCCTCATATGAGCAAGGATCTGCCTGGAAGAGCAGCAGCAATATCTCTGCTTTTGGCTCAGTTCAGCTGTAAAAATATCTAGGTCTAAGTCTGTAGCCCTGAGCTGCCAGAATTATGTTCTGGGACTGAAGATGTGAGGAGACAAGTTTCATTGACCTGTGTTATCATACACATGAGTATTCTATGCCAGAAGTGGCAGGAACTGTGAAAATGTCTATAAACAAATCTCCTACAGCTTTAAAGTCTTTCCTCAAACAGTACTAAACTGTGCTTAAAGAAGCTTTTGAATATGAAAATAAATGTGATTCTGACAGCTTTAGCACTAATAGTTAAAAGTTCATCCAAGTCCACAACAGTTGAAAACAATGTCTTATAATGGAGTACATGAGAATGACAAGGCCTATTTCTGTTAAATACTGTACTGAAAATGTTTCAATACCTAGCATAGTCTGGCCTGAGACTTCTTAATGCCCAGCATTTCTTCAAATAATCTATTTACTTAAATAACTGCAAAAGCCCAAACCACTTATTGAAGCTACTTCTCCTCTGTGTTGGTATTATGTCTTCAACTATTCAGTGTGAAATTCTAAGTCACCTCCTCTGTATGAAGAAAAACAACCTCCCCACAAACTGAGTTCTAAGTATTTTTTATTCCTCTCTCTCTCCATATTGCCAGTGTATCACTGCATTTCTAATAAAAAAGATGGAGAGCTAAATACACCGTGAAATGAAATGCAACTTCCATAGCTTTTTTTTTGTAACATTCACTTATCTGTTACCAAGTATATTTTTACTATCACATAAGAGACACTTCTAAAAACAAATTACTATTATCAAACTATTTCAGTACTTCATTACTTTTATGTAACCAGTAAAGAAATTAAATACCTTCACACATCTACAATTTGAATTTACTACAGCCTAAAACACGCCTGCTACATCGCTCTCTTTCCAAAGCCAGTTCTTTTTACTTCCCTCCTTCACTCCTCATAACTGTGTGGTTACACTGCAACATGTTAATTCTAATCCTATTTTAGTGCACCTGCATTTAGTTTCATTTCATCCAACACAAATACCTTCTGGATTTTCTGGCCTAGCTTATCTTCTGCTCTCAGGTTTACAGCCCTAACACAGAACTGTCCATTTTGAATCCAAGGTTTAAGGTATGGCAGGACAGAGAATGTGTGCACACCAACTTCAGCCAAAGCATGTGGAAGTTTGCAAATTTAATAGATATGGTTTCCAAACACCTCTAGAAATTGATTTTTATTTTTTTTTAGATGCAGGTTTGGAATTTTACATGACCTATCTTTTACCCTTCATTTGGACATCTATAATGAGCAATATAAAAAGAAGCACACCTTTCAAAATGAAAATTTAGGAAAGTAGATAAATAACGTGAGTAGTAAGTGCACAAATAACTTGCACAATGAACCCTTCTTGTGTTTGTAGCTGAGTAGGTGATTTCTCCCATACAAGACAACAACAGAGCTATTCAGAGATTCTACACTGCACATTTCTACAGTGGAGCTGCTCTTTTTTCCAGTAAACAGTCACAGGCTGTTCCAGACACGGAACAGCAGTCAACACTTCCGTGTGACTCCAAGAGTCTAAGAATGATCTCAGGAGACAAGAGCAGTTTGTTTAAACTTTGACAGGAAACCAGAAGAGAAATTACAGGTTGCCACCCTTACATAGAAAGCCTAATCATGTTTAATAAAAATATTTCTACATTGAATAAATGAATCACAAAAATAACAGGAGATACTGTAGGATCTATCTAGCTAATACAGCCTCCACCTAACACACAGCCTCAAAAACTGTTAAACTTCAGAAAAATTCTGCTAAATCTCCCAATCCCTAATCATCTCCGAAAATAAAGGATGTTCTGCACCATTTTACCACAATATTTTTGTAACTTTTGATGCCCTGTCTCAGAGGATCAAGGTTAATTTTTTTTTGTTTATCCTATAATGGTAGTAATTTGTAACTTTGCAGGGAAGAAGGTTGATTTGAGTGGCATCAAGGACCACAACCTTATTAATGCAGGAGGTGACACAGACTGAGCAGTTTTCAACAGCTCTAACAATACTAACTGAACACAACAATGCTGCACCATTAAAGGAACTGAGCAGTATTTTATATATACAGACACATCCACAGATCAATACGTGTACAGAGAGACATGGCACACACACATATATACACATCTTAAAATGCTAACAAGCAGTATTTTTATCACAATAAAAACCTGGTACTTCCTAGAAGCAATGGAGGGCTGAAATCATACTCAATAAATTAACTGCAAATGCCACAAGCTCAGAAGTTATCCTTACATGCTGCCAAGGGAACTTTCCCAATGCTGTACTAGAAGCACAAGAATTATTTATCAGCATAAATTTCTTTAATGAGCATTGAAGCTCTATGGATATGTTTAATGTCTGATAGACATAAACATAACAGAGGTTATGGAGTACTTTATGCAATCATGTAATTTCTACCTAAATCCATAAAAAACTAGCACCTGAATGCACTTAGGAATTTGAACTGCTGTTTCCCATTTACAATGCTTATAGTGATTATTCCCAAGTAACACAACAGCAAATCAGCTTGTTTATGTGAAAGAGAGAAGTTCACAATAGAAAAGCTCAAATTAATTCAAGTAGCCATTTAGTCATTAGGAATGCACAATAATGAGTTCACTTGTAAGATATTTGGCAAATAATTAACTTTTGGAAATTCCCAAGTAAGAATTTCCAATAAAAACTTCATTAATAAGTAACTGAAAGCTACAACATTTTTGTGCCTTTATCTGATCTCTTGTGGAGAGAATACCAAAATTGTATGAGTTTATTAGTATGCGCCAAGCATTTAGATGTAAATGTCTCTCATCCACTTCTAAATGAATCTTCTGTTCAGTGTGCTCAGGCACTTCCAAACTTAAGAAAAAAAAGTATTTGTAAGCACAAGAAATAATTGTCTTTCATCTATTTTTTGATTTTCATGAGCTCTTACAAGGTTGTTCCAAAAGGACAGCTCAATTCTGCGATTATTGGGGAATTAAAAAACAATTTGCATTAATTTTCAATTGGAGAACCTGAGCTTTTTACCAAAGAACAACTCTGACCACTGCTTGGAGAGTGGTGTGTTGTAAATGCACAGTACCAAAAGAGCTTGCTTTGCCAGTCTTATTAGAAAATTATTATTAAAATATGATATATTGATATTTTAGTTTCTCTAGTGTGCTAAGAGGAAAGAGCTTAGATAAATTTCTTAAATGCTCAGTAAGGAAAAAAGTAGCAAAATATAAAGGCTTCCTGGTAAGTCTTCAAAGACCATCTCTGTGTTGCCCATGCAAAATAACAAGCCTAGAATCAGTATTTGCCCAGTAATGGCTAATCTTTATGAACACTGGGAAAAAACCCAAAAAACCCCCAAACAAACTAACCACAAAACAAAACAAAACAACAAAAACCCCAAACAATCCCACAGCTGGGACCTGAGAAGATAATTGCTTTTCTGAACTAGGATAAGATGCTCCACAAAAGCTTTCCCCACACCTCAGAACCACAGTGAAGGACACAAGATCATAGAGTAGGCAACAAAACCCAGGAGTTCAGATGGCAAGAACAGAATATCCATCAGGAGCAACGCTCTCAGTATCAAACAGATCAAAAACAAAATATTGCAGCAAATTAAAAAACTGGTTACAGAGTTGCTTTATTCCAGGAACTTGTATTACTGTGAAAATAGAAACAGCTCCATATTCAGCTCTTCCACTTCAAGAGTCTCTTCCACCTCAAGTCTTGTGCTGGTGCTGCCATTTATGACAGACTTTGCTAGTCACGTCAGAGAACTGATCCAGTTGAAAATGGATTTTTATTCCTTTTTTGGCAGTTCAAATTTCACCTGAATTAGCTCTGATCTGGCCTTGTTCTTTGGTTGCACAAAGAACACAAAGTAGTTAAGAAGAACATACCTGTGTGTGAGAAAAATAGAATAATAAACAGCTCCTGTTGGCACCTGTATGTATATTTGGGCTAAATTAAAATAAACTCTTATCACCAGAAGCCCTCCAATGAGAGTTTTAGCAAAGATTTGGTCAGAGTTGTGTAATGTGAACAACACACAAGCCAGTGAGCAGGGAGTGTGTTTGGTGTTCACATATTTTTAAGTCTGGCTACATGAACTACAGATTCCCAAACCCTGCCTTTGCCTAAACAATATAATCAGTAACAATTTGAGAAAACTGCGGTTTTCAGCTTGTTATTTTATAACTATGTTACCAGTACAAGTTACAGATGCTGAACTTCTAACCTGCTACTGAGTCTGTTAAATTATACAAGTTTGGCTTAACAAATTCATACAGAAACATTTGTTTAGAAATTAGTTTGGAATCAATTCACTGAAGACTTGCTTCACTGGAAGAAAATATAATTGCCAAGAGACAAAACTCCCAGTAGCTTGGACAGATGACAATTCAGAGTCTACTGGATTTTAATGACTTGTAGCATTAAACACAGGTAGGGCAGAGCAGGCAGAAACCAAGTACTTTGTAACTTCTGTGCAAAATGCACATGTAAAAACATTAAAATACTTAATTTTAAAACAGAGTCATCCTTCTAGCTTCAAGGAAGTATTCCCATACTGGTCAATGGCTAATCTGTTGCATATAGGAAATTATTTTTGCAGATGTTTACAAATAGTCAAATATATTACTAGTCAGAAGCTTTAAGAAATGCCTTTTACAACAAAAGGCAGGACAAAATTACTCCAGCCAGTAAAATCTACTTCTAAGATTGTATCTGGTACTTAGACTCTGCACACAGACCGCCTTGGTTGTACTTATGTCCTGCCAATTCTTAAAAAAACCAAACCCAAACACTGAACAAGCAATTAACTGAACCCAAACCACGCCTGAAAATTTATTTTGAGCCAAACAAACAAAAAGCTGTAACAGAAAAGGATACTTAGTATATACTTACTGTAAGTGACATCTGGTTCTAAATCTAAGTCAAAAGTTTAGTTCATTTTTAAACTTCTTACATTCTGAAAAACTAGTTTGCAGAAACCTGTTGTTTCAGATTTCAAATCTAGAATTCAAAACTTTCATAACTTATTTAAAATTCTGATAATCTCTGTACAGGCAACAAAAAAAATTTTAAACATCTACTTTAAAAAAGCTTTAGGGAATTGCAATATTTTCCAAATTTCCAATCTGATCTTCTAATCTGCCATCCTTAAATGTTGAAAATAATTTCATGCTCTTGTATGACACCGATTCCTGAAAACAAGTTGCAGGTACAAAGCTTTTTTGCTTCTTTTTAAAATCACATATTAATTTTAAAAACAAACAAATGAATTTTCACAGTAACATTTCAGTTTCAAGTAAAAAACTCGATTCAGGGAAAAGCAGCGCTGCAGTAGGATGTCTCACTCAGCTGCACAAGGAGGGAGCGAGTCTTGGCGGGCACTACACAGCTCGGGAAATGAGAATCGGCAGCTCGGAGCGCTTTGGAGCAGTGAGGAGCTGCCTTCGGGCAGTTCTGCTCAGGTGCTCTGGGCACTGAGGCTGTGCTACCCACCAGCATCACACCCCACGTACATCCTAAACAGATCGGGGAATGCCTCCCCGAGTATCAATACCTCACTCCAGAAATATCCCCAGGAAAAGGCACCGACAGCCAGCACAGCACTTGCACCAGCGAAGCAGCCCCGGCTTTCCCTTGGCATTCAGGCCGAAGGGTTCCCGCAGGCGGGCAGGGCAGAGCCGCAGGTCTGGGGTCACTCATTGACCCCCGTGCCCGGCTCACAGCTCCGCCTGCCCGCTCCGAGCACAGCCGGCCCCAGCTCGGCTCTGGACACCGAGCCAAGGCACCAAGGAGAGCTGCGGGGCTCCGAGGCAGCGACAAAAGAGCCTACCTGGGGCACTAATGCCTCAGTGAACAGTGCTTTCCCTCTCCTGTCACATGATGTGTTGCAGCTGCTCTGGAGCACATGACTCAATGTAACAAGGAATCGCAGAAAGCAGAAAAAAACAAAAAGCTGGGAGCTAACTTGCCAGAGAAACAGACTCTTCTAAAAGATTAAATCTGTCCATGACACAGTCTCAAAAACCTCCCAAAATAAAATTTTTACAGTCACTCGCCTCTCTAAAGGCACAGATATATAAAAAAGCCAATGAAAATCAAAAAAGCAGGTGGCAAAGTTAAGCAGTATTATTAAATAAAAGCCAAATATATTCAATGGCAAAAATCTTGAACATGATACATAATTCCACCTCAGCAAAAAACAAGAACATGGCACAACCAAAAAATGTTCAGAATTAATCAAAAATATGATTACAGATACAGGAAACTTCATTTTTAGTACCAACCAAGACAGTGAAGCTAAAGGGAAGCAAAAGAAAGTGGACATATAACACACGTCTGAAAACTTGCATGAAATGGAGGGAAAAAGCTTGATGTTTGCTGTGTCCTACAAGAACTAGGATTTATCCAAAGGAACTGGATGGTGGTAACTTCAGAAAAAACAATTAAAAGGAGACATAACACCATATAATTAAACTGCAGAACATGTTACCATGTGAAGCTGTGGGAGATAAATGTTTACACGGCTTTAGAAAGCAACTGCATAAATTCAAGTAAGACAGATCCAGCAAGAGGAATTGACCATGGCAGCACTGTTTGTATATCCTGTGACACCTCCCTTGGGTGTCCCCAGGAGGCTCCTGCAGCAGGAAGGTCCCCATGTTACTATTCTAATTCAGTTTAGTCTACAATTTTATAACCATTTCCAGTATTTTTGTAAAAACTTAACTGGTAGCAACTCCTATCTTAATCTACCAGCAAGTTAGCTTACTGAGGAACAGTTTACCTAGTTCAATTAGGCATTAAGACTCGGGAGGAACAATCCTTTCCTCACACCCAGGCAGATGCTCCACTGGTTACATAATCTGCTGCACAAAGGCCTGTGTGAGCAACAGGGAGGATCTCGTTGCCTAAACCACAGTGTGGCACTGGTTCCAGTACACACACCGGACTGGTCCAGTGTCCATCCCTGTTCTTCTGCACACTTCTTTGCCCCTCACATCACAGACACACCCTGCAGGCACAGCCCCCTGGGCTGGACAGGTTTCTGAATGCTCAGGTTGATGCCTTGAGAAGGCTGCAGACAGAGCTGTGGAAATTGGCTGCAGCAGATCAGAACAAACCAAACCTTCAGGGTTACCAGGTACTTGGGCTCTGCACTCCCTTCATGTACAGACTCATTTCCTACCAGACAGGCAAGGCACCTTCACAGACTCACTGCCAGAATACCTGCTAGTTCTGTAATTTTCCTCTTTGGCATGCTTATAAAACCAGCAATGCACACAAACAAAGGGGAAAATGTGAAACTGTTACAGAGGCCAACTCTTAACTAATTCTGCAGAAACTCTCGCTCACAGAGCTCACTAGGAAAACAGAGCTGCAGAAAGAAAAGCAAAACATTTTTATAACTCCACCTCGAACCTGTATCATGTGTTTTGCAATGAAATTATATCAAATTCTATAAAATTACTTGCTTTTCCCTACTGCAGCATCAGTGTTGCCCCTTACAACCGAGGTTTTTCTCGTTCTAAATTATACTTGTTCCTTTTCCCAATAAACACCCTCCTCAGGGCATCTAGTTCAATGAGAATACAGGCTTTTGCTCCAAATTCTGATGAGATGTGGGCTCTGGATTCCAGAAGAAACTTTTAAAACAAACTCTACAGGTTGAATGTTGATTCCAATGAATTATTATTTTTTTTTAGTAAAAACCACTTCATTTTCTAACCAGATGTATTATTTCCTAGACTGTAAGTCCTTGTCCTAACCTCCACTGCACAGAAATACAAGTAAGACAGCAGGGTATTTAGCTACTCTGGAATTAGTAAGCAAGCCACTCCCTCAGAGTCACTAGTTTTAGGAATCAAAAGCTTAATACAGGCATTTGCAGATTTTGAAGATTACTAATGCCAGTGCCCACTTGTGCTAATGTAACTTAATTCCAAAAGAACTCCTTAAAAACTCCACTACTTCAAAAAGCACAACAAACATTCAGCCACTCAGGTTTATCTCTGTTCCTGAGAGCAAAAGCATTTCACACAACTGTTAAGGACAGGATATTAGGAATGCCACACTGAAACTGTATTTACAAGGAAGTGCAAGTCAGCCTTAATATAATTAAATGAGTTGGAATTTGGCCAGTAACTTGGGTTATGACAAATCCAACAGCCAAGCTATCCAACAGTACAATGTGTACTTGTTTGTGCACTTTTCTACAGCACGGTTGATGACAGAAACAAAAAAAAAATCTTTTTAGGCTGGTACTTAACTTCAAACAGGAGGAGTTGCATTTAAATGCATTTAATTTATTTAATTTTAAATAAGTCACTTCTAACACCCTTCCAACTCTCATACAGAGTCATGGGTAGATTTTGTCAGAGCTACTCTGTGGCTATACAGAGCAGTGAATTTTATCTTGAAATAATTAAAAATAATACCTTAGAATGATATGGAGGTAGAAATTTTAAATCTGTGGTACATCATACTGTGGCTTCTACATAACTTGGGGCAACTTACTGCAAATGTCTCAAAAGCCATCAAATGCTGACTTCAAAGAGAGTGCAGACAAGGAAAATAATGCAAAGAGGGAACAAATACAAGCCAATTGAGAAAAACAAACCAATCAGCGCAATTTTAAGAGTACTTAGAAGTTTCACAAACGGATAATGAGCCACACTGCAAAAAGTGGCAGCACAGAAATCCCTTTTTGAAGCTGCCCAGGTCGCACAGCAAAGGCAAGATGTGCTACATTTCGAGCACAGCCCTCTCTGCCTTGCATTTGCTGTGGAATGTCTCAGAGAAGAACATGCAGTCACTTCCTTGTGAGTCAAAGGCCTTGGATGAGTATCAACTGCAACATCATCAGCGAGATGCCAAGTGGTAAGCAGGAGTTTTGCAAGCATAAAAATATAACTATTTCAAATATCATGCAATCTCAGCAATGTATTTTAAGATATTTAGGCCTCAAGCAAACTCTGCATTCTTCTGTTTGATGAAGACTATCAGGCAGTTGTTATTTACTCTTTCTGTTGAACCTCTTCCTCAGTATTTCAGCCTCTTAGGTACCTCACTGGACCATATCACATATCAATTAGCACTGCTTAATTAGCAACAGGCCCATGTAAAGCAGTGACAGAAATAATTTTTCAGAGTTGTTTATACCTGCATCTGAGTGTGTATAAATTAATATTTTTAATATACATTCTGAATGCTAAGAAAAAACTGCAGTATGACATTGTTTTAAGCTCCAAGTTATCCTTAGAAACTGCAAGCCAAATGTATTACTGTGATGTACAGTTTGCAATGAAAGCAATCTTGAGAACAGTAGACTGTTCCTTCCATATGTGAAAAAAGGCTTTTAGAAATCCTCATTGATCAAATTGACATTTACCAGAGATTATTTCTTATTTAAAATATGGACGTCATTAATACCCTACATTTATAAATGTGTAATGATGAAGAGTAACAAAAGCATCTCTTTATCTCACCCACGTCTCAAAAAAGATTACTGTGTCAAGGTGTGAAGACACAAATTCCAAACGTACCTAACAGCACCATATTCAAGAAGGGTAAATGAATAAAGATGGCATTAGAAGTTTTCCAATACAGAAGTCAATCATATCCACATTCTGGAAATTCTGTGACTATTTTCCTTTAAACTAAAGGAAGACTCAGACACAGGCTTTGATACTGGGCTCTGCAGACAGGTGACTATCTGATCTGACTATCTGATGAAAGTGTAATTACCAGTAATGTTCCAAAGGGTGTCAAGAATGTAAAATCACTTATCAGTGGTTTCATTTCCAATACTCACAATAAAACCAAGCCATTATTCTATATGTAGTAAAGCAACACACAGGCAAAAATGCCTGTGTATTTATTTCATGTTTCAGGTGGGTTAGAATAAGTTTCTACACACACAAATATCATTACCTCTTCCTGCTCAAAAGCAATATCCCTCAATGAGCAATGCTAAGATTAAAATATACCAAAATCAACACCAACAGAGGTATTTGTCAAATTCCTGATTCATGCCTACCTGGTAAAAGTACTGGTTCCAGTTTTTTAATCCTTGGTTCTGATGCTATATTGTCATCAGCCTAAAGAAAAAAAAAAATCATTTATTTAGGTTTCAGAACTTTAGTGTCAGACAAAAACCTGACTGGCTTGTACAGAAGAGGAAGTTGTTCTAACTTTAAAAGTTCATTGTAAGGAGCTAGAATCCAACTGTAGCAAAAGTTTTTAACAATTCTGAGGGCACTTGGATTTGCACCAAAAGAATAAAAAATATCTAAAACATTCACGTTTAACAAATTGGATAACCCGAACTATTACAAGTCACAGGACAATTAAAAACCAATTTGGCTTGACATTCCATAATGGCTCGAGATCTTTCAACAAGTTTTACAGATAAAGACACTCAAAAAAACCCTCTCTACTAACATGCACAACTTTCCACCACAGGAGAGACTTCAAGGCCTAGAACACAAATATATCTACTTGCACTTCAGTTTCAAACCTTAAAAATGAAAATCTTCTATTAAAAGACTGGAACCTTGGGTGAAATAATCCACAGTTGCTACAATGACAGCAATATAAGCATTTCCCAGGACTAGGAATATCCAGAACTGTTACACCGACACGTCACTTTTACTAAGAAATTGTGCAAAACCAAAAATCAGTCAACATGTCAAACATGTTGCTAGAAGAGGTCCTGTCTTGTCTAAAGTAAATAAACACCACTTTCTGTCAAGTACACACCCAGATGACACAAAAAATCCTGGTGGTTCTCAACATACTCAATACTATATGCTATATATAATTGATAGACACACTTGGTTTTCTTATTTACGCAACAAGACACGTGAAACGACGGCTACAAGTGAGAGCTGAATTATGCGCACAACAGAGTAGCGCCCGCTGCTTTCTCCTCATCCCGCCCAGCGCTGCGAGCAAAGCCAGCCCAAACACCTGAAGCATTAACTCACAACTTTCCAAAATAATCTCGCACGGGCCGATTTTAATGCACACAAAGCTTCATTTTGATAGAAGTCCTGCCTGCCGAGCACAGAGCGGGCTGTGTCGGTGTGCGAGGCGGAGACCCGGAGGCCGAGGGGCTGCCCCCGAACCGGCTGCGCAGCTTTTGTTTCCCGGGGCACGGAGGACTCGGGGGCCCGGCAGCCCCTCCGCAGGTGCCGCTCGCCACCCCCGGGCAGCGGGCAGGGCCCCCGGGCAGCGGGCACAGCCCCCGGGCCAGCGGGCACGGCC
>VXBR01005794.1:38731-139086 GCA_013400215.1 Cisticola juncidis
TCCCAAGGCAGCGGTAAAATCCATCTCCAGCACGGTGGAGAGAGAGGGTGAAGAGCCCCTGGCACAGCTGCCCAGGAAGGCCGTGGTTGCTCCGTCGCTGGCAATGTGCACAGCCGGGTTCTGTAAGGCCTCCAGCACCAGCCCTGTTCGAGTGCAAGGTGCCCCTGACCACGGCAGGGCTTTGGACTGGGTGATGTGTGCTCCATCCCAGCTCCGTGACATTCTGTGACTCTGTGAGTCACTTACTGCTATGGAATTCTTCCCGGATCACCCTTTATACAAGGTGTACACATGACAGCTGTGGGGTGTATGGAACCCTCTCACCCTCTCAGGCACATGCAAGGACTCTCGGGGATGGTTCTGTGCAGGGCCAGGAGCTGGGTCCCATGATCCTTGTGGATCCCTTCCAGCTCAGCACTGTGTGTGATTCTGTGTGTGTGATTCTCTCTTTGAAGGATGATGCCCCAGGCAGCTGCTGCAGTCACCCTTGCACTCTGCAGCCCTGACTGTGGGAGCTGCATGTTCATCCAACATCTGTGAAACTCTCTTTAAGCTTTCCAGGCACTCATGTGTTGCTCACCTGAGCCTCTCCAGGACACAGAAATAACACAGGCACCTCCCTAAACTGCCAAAACCCAACATCTCTTTGAAGTAGGAAACTGAGTAACTGCTTGTGTTTGCTTTGTGGCCTATGGCACCCATAAAGGTCCATATGCAGCTGATTATATGAGTGCTCTGAACTTGGCCTCCACCGTGGAAGTACCAACAATTTGAGTGGAAATGTGGTTTAATGGAGAACCCTAGATCAGGAATACATGGTCTGTCAGCTGTGAGATCTAAGGAGGGGGGAGAGTCTGGGTTCTCCTGCTGATGATCCAGTCACAAGGGACCTGGGTCAAACCACCAGGTCTCTCCAGATTTTGGAGCGAGGTGTGATGTGTTCAGAAGGGTGAGAAGGGCTGGCCCCTGGCTGCTGGTGCACCACAGTCGTGGTTCCAGCTATGAGCCAAGCAGAGTTCACAGCAAGGACCATGGTTTAGGACTGAAAGTTGAAGGCCAGGATCTGACAAACAAACTGCTGGGGTTTTGCAGCCTCACCATATTAAAAACCATGATTTTGCTCAGCATACTGTCATAATCTTCCCTCATTAATAGAAAGTATATTATATTGCATTATAGGCCCTGGGATTTTTTGTGAAGTCCGAGGGGTTGTGTTCAATGAAAGAATAGACTTTAGGGCACAATCTGGATCCCACAATTTAGAGATGCCCCACTGATTGCAGCAGAAAGGTTTGATTGAACAGTGAGGAGGGAAACAATTCACTGGCACCTGCCTCGACTGAGGAAAAGCTCATCTGCATACATTTAATGCTGTTCAAAGGCCCAGGAAGGAGCACCCTGCTCTTGGATTTGTAGATAGAGAAGATAAAACCAATCCAGTGTGCTTTTCCAAACAAGTGCACCTCCTTGCAAAAAAAGTCCCATCTTATTGCTGTTGGCAGCCAATGCCCTTCACTTTATCCTCTATTTTCACATATACCACTTTATTTTATTCTGCAAACATCATTGTCTAGGTGGGATTGTTCAGCCCAGCATGATCTCATGCCCCAGTCCATTTTAGAGAGTGCACTGTGCTGCAGATGCTGCTGATGGTGTAAAGCTGAGTGCTGTGAGAGCAAAGCACAGCTCCTCTCATCCCCTTTCATAACCTAAATCCTTTGGATATTTGATAAGTGAGAAATACTGTGGGACTAGCCCGTATCTTTATCCTTCTTTAAAGTTTTTGTTCATATTCAGAGCGCTGGTGAAAGAGAATTTAACTCAAAAAGGGTGGAGAGAAAGTGAGGGGGTGAGGAAGGCAGAAATCACCCAGAAATTGCACATAATGAAATTGCCACAGATATTAAAATTTAAGATTATTTACACCACGTCAGAATTACAAGAGTGTTTCTGCATCAGCACAGAGACTTTTTAGGAGTAGCTGCAAAAGCAGTCTTACTCATGAGAGGATGATCACAGGATAGCAAAATTTTCCATTAAGGACTGCACTGACACATTGAGATTGCAGTGCAGTTCTGAAAAGGAGCAAACTAAAAAATAAGCTCTCACAAGATTTGTGAGGATTGTTACTGCAACTGGTTACACGTTTCCACTGGAAGAGTTCTATGCCAGTAGAAGAAGGCTGATTTGGCAGAATGGAGTACTTTGGAGAAGCAACTTAATTGTCACAACTTGCAGTGAGATGCAGACAAGACAGGCAGAGCAGGACAGGCAGGTAGAGCAGGGTAGGCAGGCAGGGCAGGGCAGACCAGGCAAAAGGGCAAGCAGGACAGGCAGGGAAATCCTCTGGCTCCTTTTTGGCAATGAGCTCAACTGCCTGCCCATCTGTGGCCATCCCAGCTCTGCCTCACTCGCTCACTTTCTTCAAACAGTTCTGTTAAGCCAGAGATTTTTGAGAATGCCTTTGTTCTGTAAGAGCAGTCTTGAAATAATGGAGGGAAGACAGCTATGCAACAAAGCCAGCTGAACTGAAAAGACTGCAGATGTCTGGTGTTATTATTGAAAAAAATTTTTTTTTTTTACTCAACAGAGTTATTTTCCTTGCCTCGATGTTGATATTGAGTGGTATCTCCTGTGCTAGCCTGACCAGGAGCCTTTCACTTGGCCACTCTCCCTGAGAAGCAGCCTGGCCTTCCCTCCCAGTGGTATCACCTCCAACACTGTGTGGTTTTCCCCCGGGGCTCTCTTTACCTGCAGTGCCACTGTTTGTGACTGCCTGTGCAGATAATTACCTGTTAGCTGTGCTGGGGTGCATAACCTGCTGTGTGCAGTGCACATTCAGATTAGGCACCCTAAAAGTTCTGGTACAACCTCCCAAGGCAGCTCTGAGACTGGGGAAGTGCTTTGGCTTGTGCAATGCATGAGGGCTGGGGTTAAGTCAGAACAGATTTTCACAATGGTCCCTTTTGATCTCTCAGCAGATCAGAGAATGGCTTTCATTAGATATGTTCAAGAACAGGTTAGACCACCATCTGCCACTGATGCTATTGACATAGCTGAACTTGCCTAGTGCAGATGATCTCTTCCAGGCCTGTATTTCTACATGTTTTCATAGCTCTCTGAAGACTGGTTCAATTATTGGTTTGAACTCCAAGACAAAAAGACACAAGTGCTGTCTGATTTCACAGCTGAGCTATGTGCCCAGAGCTACAGAAAATGTGGAGCAAGTCTGTGAAGTCAGGGATTCGCTGGTTTCAGTTCTATTTTTCACTGAAAGTGGTACAGTTTATTACTTTACCTGGGCACCTCTCTACTTGTGCACTCAACAGTTTGTGCACCTGAGTTGCCTCAGCCTGCACTCAGAAGTGTCCACAATTTCAGCTTAGGTGACTGCTGCATGTAGAATATTCACTTGCAATGGTTGCAGTGAGAAGAAAACATCCCTAGGGCTAACGTAGCCTCATAACCCAGCCAGCAGAGGCTCATTGTCACTGCTACTAACAGGCCACAGGATTTATGCTGACTTTGTAAGGCCTCAGGACTGAGGCTTGCCAGGACTGCTTTGTCTGAACTTGCCTTACCTTGCCTCGAGCTGTCCCTCACTTGTTTTAGCTGTGAAGGCAATTTTTCTAATGACAAGGAAATTAAGGTTTATTTGTAAAATTTAAAGGCCAGTGATGAAAAACGAGATATAATTTTGTAGCTCACATAAAAATGCCCCTAAAGTAGCAAAAAATAAGGACAATGAAACAACGTGAAACAACATGAACATCATGCTCACCCTACAAATGACCTGGGATGCTGACAGCTGGCAGTACGTCCTCTCTATCCTTGCTGCAGCCACTGACCATTAGACCCAGAGGTCAGAGCAGGAGTCAATAAACATCAAAATAAGGGGTAGATGGTAGTTTTTCTGTTTTTCCCTCAGTTGCACAATAGTATTGTTTTCTGTTCTCTCTTCTTGTCTCTTCTTTAATTAGCTGGATCTAAACTAATAACAATTCATATATTAGACTGTTAAAACTTGCTACACTAACAATAAATTCTCAACTTTACATCCAAGGCTCCAACAGGTTTTGAGTGCAATCCTAATTCAGGCAGAAGTGATCTGCTGGACAGGACAGTGCTGCAGAAGCATATGTGGGACCCCAGCACTGTGTCCAAGGGCTGCTGGAAACTCACCTGCTCCACACGGAGGGCTCCAGCACTGGCTTTGTGTCAGCCCAGAACACCTGCAACAGGGCACAGTCCTGTATTCATCTTGCAGAGCTAAAGAAAGGATCCTTGGTCATGCACCTTCCTCATGTTCCTGTTTCCTGACAAGGCCTTGAAAATGTGTTCTTTTTCTTTTTCTTTAGAAGAAAGATTTTATTTAGATAAATATTTTTCCAAAGATGATGGTCAAGCACAGAACTTTGGAGAGCATCCAAATAAGATAAGCAGCATGGAGAAACCATAGTTAGAAGGTTTCAATGGCTACTTTAATGAATTAGTAAATAATATGAAAAATGGACTTTCTTGATTCTCAGGTATCGAACTCCAGTTTCTAAAATGGATAGAATGACTCTGCAACAGGAGAGGCTTGTGAGGGCAAAGTTAAGCTGTTCCCTGAATGATGCAATGTAAAAAGGGGTAATCCACAGAATCAGGTGCAAGGGTCATGAACTTGCCTTTACAAATATGACAATTAGTCAGCATGTTGAAAACATTTGCCTTGAGGGAAAGGGAAATGTCTGTATTGCAAGATACTGTAAGATGAACAAACTTAATTTACCTCGGAGTAGTATCTCTGCATAGACATAGCCCTAGAGTAAACTCCCTTTTAGCTTGACCTGCTGCAGGATAGGTCAAGCACATAATAAATCATGGCAATGGCATTCACAGTGACATTGCTGTGAAGTCACCACAGGCTTGGCAGGGAAGGGGGACACATCTTCCTGAAAAGCAGTATTAAACATGCCTCTTCAGAAATGCAAATTCTCTGCCTGCAGCCTTTCAGCCAGTATTCAAGAAAGCATGGAGGCAGACATGCGAATGTGTTGGTCATTATTCTGCTTAGTGAGCTCCAAATCTATTATTGGTCTTCTATGCCCATACAAAACCATATGTAAATGTTATTCAAATGGCTGAATGTCTAAAATGACTCTGCCAAACCAGTGTGGTTACTTCACAGTTAATGGCAGAGAGGTTGTCATTCAGTTCATGCTGTGTGAGAGCACAGAAAATATCGAAACCTCTTAAAATCATCCCTGCATAGAAAATTCTATGGAAAAATACTGGCAAGTGTTAAGAAAGAAATTTTGCTTAGAAAATGTTTGGTCCATACACTGCATAAGAAGAAACAGATTAGTGAAGTGTTTTGACATTATAGAGAAAAAACTGGTATATTGAAATAATTTGCCATATTTTCATGTGTTTCTTTATAAATATTTTTACACAAAGGAAATATATAAATACAAAGGTAAAATATTTTTCTTTGAAATCTACATTCTATCAGATAAAATTTCAATGTAAATGCTAAAAAAATTAAGTGGTCAAACCATGATTAACACACATTTTATAAAGACAATGTAACAAGAGGTATGCAACACGCTGTATTCCATTCCACAATGCATACTGCTTGTTTAGCACAGTGCTGAAAAGCTGCATCCCTTTGTGTTTGTTAATGAATCCATTTCTGGTGAATGTGCAGGCAAACAATAAAAAGGCATTGGCAAACTGGAGGCTATTTTAACCACATATACACAATGGCTATGTAGTTGCACAGAATGGTAACACAGAAGTAAACATGGAAGTGAAACAATTTCAAATGTCATTCTGTTTTTACAAAATGTCAAAAAAATGTCTTCTCCCCTAAAGTTGAAGAAAAGAGAAGCCCACATAAAAAGCAAAATGTCAACACTGTTCCAACAGCAGTGAAACCAGTAAACCTGCTGGTAAGAACCAAGATAGCAAAAATCCAAAAGAAATGATGACTGAACTTTGTGAAATGTCTGTGCACTTTCCACTATCATTCAGTTTGGTAACAGTACTTCAGGGTCTAGATATGGATGGAGTATGAAAATATAAAGCAAACAATACAAACCAGATGCCATTAATGCATTTGTAGAATCTTCCATCAATCTCTGCATTTCAAAATGTTGTCAAGGAGGACACTGAGACCTGCACAGTGGGGCTCATGGTGAGTGAAAAAAAAATTACATCTTTTCAAAAGACCCTATGAATGAGTCCTGATGGGTATAGAGTTAAGCATACACCTTTGACCAGCATTCTGTGAACAAGTAACATGCCTTTAATTCATTTTTAAAATTGTCTGCTCAGTGGTAAGAATCCCCTGCAAAGAGTGGTGCTGAATATTTGGGAAATCAAAGTTCCTGAAATTTAACAGGGAGGAATGACGCAAATAACACCCTGCTATTTTGAAGAAAATTATCAAAACTTAATACTTAGAATGCCACTGCAGAGACAAATGCTCTGGATACATCTAACTACAGATGTTGATTTCCACTCTTAGTCCTCAAAACACTTTTGCTGTAGAGACTTTTTTTCTCCTTTGACAATTGTTTTTGAAATTTACTCAAGAAATCGTACAGAATTTCTATTCTCACCTGGAAAATCTGTATTTTGTTTAGATGGACTCCTAGAAACTGTTCCTTGTTCCTCATGTGTCATAATGGAATGGCAAAATGGAAGATGAATTTGTCACAGTAGATTTGCTTCAAGCAAAGATCGGCTGTGTTTTGATCTCACCTCATCAGCACACCTTTCCTGTTCTGTTTTGATTTGTTTCCCTTGCAGGCATCTAAGAGAAGTCAGAATGTTATTCTGTCTACATAAGTCTACATGGACTTCTGTTGTAATCCTCATTTGTACAAAACAGTAATGCAAATCTTGGATTTCTATTATTAAAATCCCCATGTACTTGATATTCTTAGAATCTCCCTAAACATTTTGAAACAATGATCACTGTTTTTCAACAGTTTAAGGCTGTCAGCATGTTTTGGGTTGGGGACAGATGTGATCCTGAAATCAAGATTATGCCACTAAAGTTCAAGGACAGATTACTAATATGTCTACACATGGCTTTCGAGGTCAGATTTCTTCAAACACTACTGTATTTTGCCACTCTGACCTATTTTAGTGGATGAAAACTGCTATGTCATGCCATTCTGAAAGAGAAGCTAAGCAGCATGCATGAAATCAGAAGTGAAAGAGGGGACTGCATAACTTTTCTTTGCCTCCAACAATTTTGTTTTGATCTGAAAAATGCCATGGCCACCAAGAAACCAGCTGCATAAGTAGGGATAAAACTAAGGCTGGTTAAAACTTTGTTCAGTTTGAGAAATCATCTGATAAAATTATTACAGTATAATATTGCTCTTCCTTTAAGAGCTTTTATAAAGAACTTGTCAGTAAATGAGCTTATGAGGGAGGCTGAAATGGAACACAGGAAGATCTATACAGTCGGCATCTGTTGACTGTACCTACCTTTATCTGCCCCTGAGAGAACATCTCCCTTTTACCCAACCAAGCAAGCATTTATTTGAGAACAGAACATGTATCTATTAAGATTAAAAGAAAAGAAAGACATAAATTCAAAATTCTTCTTTAGAAATTAATTTTAAAATCCCTTATTTGTTCAATTATTCACACTGCTTTCTCGACTGTTGGTAAAACAGGGGCCATAAGCCACTTTAACATTCAGTTTCTGTGGATGCATTTTCTTGGCTGGTTTTCTGTTCTTCTGATGCACTGCCAAATGCTACCACCAAATTAGTGACACTGCTGGCATGCCCTGGTCTATTTAATTTGTCCTTCACCGACTTGGCTTTCTGGGAATGGCTGTGCAAGCTCTTGGAGCGTACGGATGGGAACCCAGAAGTCCTTTCTGGCTTTACTGACAGTAAATTCTCCTTCTCGGCCTTGACGGTGGCAGGCATAGAGGTGTAAGAGGCACTCATACCTGCTTCACCAACATTGCTGTCGTCATCTGTGTCCATCTGCTTCTCCTCTGCTTGCCTTTCTGCTTCAGAGATCAAGCCAGGATATTCTGGAGGACGCTCTTGAGAAAGCTGCTGCTCAACTTCGTACTTCCACTCCGAGGCCCACTGCTCGATTGTAGAAGGGCACACCTGGTCCATAATGGTACTGTACTCCGAGGTCCAGTTGTTAACTCCTCCAACCAGCTTCCCACCTTGTGCAAATATAAAGCTCCTTGACTTCATCATAGTGGTTTGACAAGCACTGAAAGTTTCAGGAGGAAAATAGCGCATTGCTTTGGATTTGTCTAAGGGATACGAGATGGTTGCTTCTAACTTGGTACGTTCTACTTTTAACTGAGTGTTCTGAAAATCTGGTCCTGCTACTGACTGACTGTTCGTAACAGCATTCATCTGGTTTACACTTTGAGGAATCATTCCATCGCTGCTGAAAACCCCCTGCCTTTCACTCCCCAAGCTAGAGTGGGCTCTGGAAGCATTCTGTGCAATTTCTGATGTAGATTTACTGTGCTCTGCTGTAGTGACTGCATTAGCACTCGAGGTATGGAGTCCAGTCTGGTGTTCTGGAAGCAGCATCCTTGTGTCTGCCCCCTCTTCTTTGGTACCAACAGAGTGGGCTTTTTTACGCATGGCTGGTGAGGAGGGCGTGGTGCTGTCGTCGTAGGCGAGCTCATCACCGCTGATGTGGTATCTGTACATGCTGTAGCCATCAGAGCTGTTGACACTGCTCTGCCTCAGGAGATACGCGGCGTCGCACTCTGAGGAGGCCCGCGAGCGCGGGTACGGCAGCTCCGATTTGTCGATGCCCGCCAGCTTCTCCAGGGCGTTCACCATCCGACCAGAGAGCTCCTCCAGCTGAGACAGCCGCAGGTCCACTGTCTGCAGAGAGGCTTTCATAAAGTGTTCTCTTTCATTCACTTCTTCCAGCCTCATAGACATATTTTCAACTCTGTGGAGTATAAAAAAGGAAGCAGAGAACAGAGCCTGTAGAGTGGTGCAGTAACCCATTATAGGCACCCAGCTCCTGATTTCTTCCTAAGGCAGAATTTTGTGGTGCATTATCATCTTTTTTCCTATGTGTAGCAACAAAAGCAGAGGCATTTTCTTGTTATCTATGCTTTCTGTACACCATATTAGAGGGGTATTTGAACTTTGCCCTTACATTCATGGCAGGAGACCCCTTAGGGACAGACTATTAACATTTCTCTGTGTGCCACCCACTGTGCACTCAGTTGTTCTCTTTCACTGTGAAGCATCAAATTAATTTCATGAAAAGTACTTTCTAATGACATGCTCACAGGGTGACTTAAAATAGCATCAAGCATGTTGTAGGACAGGTTCTGCAGCTGTATGAGAGAGAACCAAATACTGGTGTTGATGGGATTGCTTTAGCTCTTGAAATACCTTTCTATTTTGTATCAGCTGAAGGGAGTGGAACTATTGTCTAGTTCAATTAAAATAATACTTTTCCCCATTTTCTTCTTATCATTTATATCATAATGGATATGACAGTATTAGAAAAAAGCATATAAAAGTAATTAATTAGGATGTGGCTTAGAGATCATATACTAGTAAATCTACTGTGGAAATGAAATTAAGGTTTTCTTGCTCCCATACACAAAAGATGACAAAGCATCTGGAGCAAGGAGCCATGAGAAATAAGCAAATCTGCTTTGTGGCCACAGACCATAGTGACTCAGTGAGGCTTATCAGCCCTGCTTTATTCTCTGCCACAATACCTCAGATTTTGACAAATTGCCATGGATAGCCAGTGTGATAGAAACTACTCAAATGTATGCAGCAGGTTTAATTTACTTCTCTATTCTCAAATTTCAAATATAATAATGCAAAATGTTCAAGGTCTCTCTGAGGAAAAAGAAGTTTATCTATTAAAGAATTATATGCTCACCGAGCTAATTCATAACAAATGTTAAAATGAAGATACATATATATATATAAAAATATGCATGTGGTGTACTTCATCAACAGAATACTGTGAGGTAGGTTAAGGTGAAAGGGTGTTTAAAATGCATATAATTTTCACTACAGGGAGGATTTTTCTTCATTTGAAGGAAGTGACAAAAGATCCCATCTCTTGACTGACTTAAATCTACTGAGAGAACAGGCAGAGCCTTTGGGAACAGTCCTGCCAAGTGACCTGGTAAAAAAGGCTGCTGCCATTAGCACTGTGTGCTTACACAGCAACGTGCAAACATTACCTAGTCCTCAGAACAAGCATAATGATTTACATGTGACTATTCCCCATCTTTTAAATGGGGAAGTTCATACTGAAAAGCTAAATGCCTCATTCAAAGCCTGCAAGAGAATCTGTGGCAGAGATTAAAATTCAGCAGTTGTGAGTGCCAGACACTAATGCAAACCACAGGTCCAAGGGAAGAACCCTCAGTGCTTTTGTCATTAAGCTCACACGTTTCTCATGGTTGGATGAGCTGCTGGAAACTCAACAAGCAGCAATTTTCTCAAATGGATAAAAAGCATAACTGTGATCCTCAGATGGATGAGAGGTATAAAATTCATCATAAGCAAAGATGTTCTCATAACAAAGCTACCCAAACCAGCAGATTTAGGGACATAATAGAAGAAGTAACATGAAGTTTGCTTTTTGTGAGATGCACCTGCTCAGATAGTTATTTAGGATTCAGATCAGCTTCTGAGTTGGTGGTGGTTTCCTTCAAGATGAAAATCTTTTGTATTTTAACTCAACCGTGGGTATAAAGAAGATATTAAAAGACTGTCCCTGACAAAATGGGGTGATTTTTTTGTTACAGTAGGTACCTTTCAGAGGTAACTCTGATGCGTTCATCATTAGATGACTGCTGCTCATCCTCTTTCTCCTGGAAGTATTCTTCTACACACTGCTCTTCAAACTCATACAGTTTTTTTAGCTCTTCATCATTCAGAAATAACTCTGTGCAAAAGAGAAGAACAAAAAAGGAGTTTCCTTTTTCTGAACTTCTGGCTGACAATTTCAATTCAAATTAGCAGTTTATTTTGGACATGGGCATACTGCAGATTCTACTCCTGCCCTAAATGAACGGATGAGTTTTTAAAATAGGCAATGAGCACTCAGCTAAGGATGGGCAGAGCTGTGAAGGCAATGGAATGCGTTATGAGCATCATCTGCTTCCATGGCCATCCATGGGGCTCGATGTTCTGAATGACTTTGGCACTGTTTAACAGCTGAGCATTGAACAAACTGAGCAGATCTCACCAGATAAAGACCTGGGCAACCTCTGCCAGTTTGACTGTTCCGTCATTTAAGTGTTATCCTTAAAAGGATGCCAGTTATAAGCAACAGATGAACTTAACAGATTCTTTACAGATATTTTTTGCATAAGATGTTAAGAAATTTCTAATCACATTAGAAAAATCCAAGGGGAATATAAGCTTTTGGGAACAATTCAACCTTCATCTGGATTTGTCTCTTTGCATTTGGAAGGAGTGTTACATTTCCTTTTTTTTTCCTATTGTGCAAAATTGTTTCCTGTGAAATGTAGAAATAGAGGGAAGTTGTGAGCCTATGATTATTTCCATGATGCATATAATGAAAATATTAATAAACAGTTACAGAGTATTTTAGGAAAAGAATCCTCACAGTTTCCCTGTGAAATGACAGCTAAATCTCTAAATGATAGGGAGATACTCGCAGTCACAGACTGCTCACATCACAGAGCTGACACTACAGCTGACACTTGAAAGTGTCATTCCTTCTTCTGAAATTCCTGTTTGCACCTCCCAACATGTGGACTTCACCAGAACTTGGTGAACCCCTGGATGGAGTAGACACCATCTCACTGGTTTAGGAAAGCATGTTAAATGAGGCATTAGGATCAGAGAGCTGCAAATTCTCAGGCACCCAAAGAGCCCAAGAGCTCTTAACTTGATAGAAATATTGGCCCAAATTATTATATTCCCAAATATCTTCTGGGAATACAGTTGATGGTCAAGGTGAACAAAACAGTTCAGTGTTGTAGAAGCTGCTGCTTTCTGCTAACATGGTGCAAAGAGCTCAATTTAGAGAAGATTTCTTGCATACTCAGTCCCCTGTCACGCTCATCCTGGTCTCCATCCCCCTTCTTGCAGCGGCAGCAGATCCTCTTGATGATTATGTAGATGTGGCTGAAGATAATCATGGGTGGTGGTAGCACAGGTCTGTCGTGGAATGTCATGATCAGCTGGTACCGCTGGAACTTCCACACTTGGTTGGAGATTGATTTTACCTCAAAGAAGGTATTGCTGAAAGGAAACACAGGTACAGTTTCTACAAGGTCCTGAATCTCACTTATCATTGAGCAAGTACTATGTTGAAAAAAGCAGCAGCTGAGTAACCTCATGGAGCCACAGGATTTGCTTGGTTCAGCTCTTTGTTGCTGCTACTGAACTAAGGATTAAATTGAACTCATGATTTCTCTATTCCTTTTGAAGGTAACAAACAGAAGGTGCTCTGAATCCCTCAGGCACCACTCAGAACATCCTCTCAGACCATTTGCTCCTACTGTACAAATCCCTTAGGTGCCAGTGAAAAGAAACTCACACAATTTATGCATCACATAATTGGTATTTTGGGGCTTGGTTATAAACTATTTCTTTTAACACACGGCAGTATTTGATGCTACACAAAGTATTAAATCCATGAAAAGTATTTTGTATGCTAAACTCAGAAGCTTCACATAGTCTGCCTTTAATATGCTAATCAGCTTGACCTACATAGAAGACTTTTCAAGTTTTCACAGAATGTCCTAAATTCAAACTTTACTCCTTCAAACTTCTGATTTGAAAACATGGTGCATATTCTTGTAAAAGAATTTATTTTTGGAAGATTCATCATTTTTACAGCAAAGTAAGATGTGTTTTAAAGAGGTTTAATTTTGAAATTCAGTTGATATGAAGTGATAGTCAGTCCAGAGGTAACAATAGTCATAGTTATGAAATACTGACTAAGAGAAAGCAGACTTGATATTCTGTCTTAGAAAAGGCTTTTCAAGCTATTTCAAAGTATCTTCAGACAGTTCATTCCACTTCTATGATGGTGATGATACTGGAACTTCCTTTTTCTTTTTTCTGTCCACTTATTTCCTAACTTTAGGTGCTTCAGAATATCTACATTCATAAAACCAGTTAAAACATCTCTTTAAACCTGTGTAAAGAATGCCTGTGTACAGATAGCTTTTGCTTTCTTTAGGTTAAGTATACATGAGACTATGATCAATGATAGATAACAATCTGCCTTCATTCTGTGTCTCCTTTATAGCAGGAATTCCCAGCTACATCTCAACCCTGTGCAGGCAGGCTGGGATGGCAGGAGTTAACAGCATGACCTACTTCCCAAACTGCTGATTCCTTGGTCCTTCAGCCAATAATAGCTACCATTGTAAGATTCTTCCCCTTCTCCCCAGCTATGTGACTGGCATTTGAGTACTTTAAATTCATGACCTTTTAAGCTACATACATCAAATGAAAGACAGGCTTTGTGAGCTGCAGATTTCTGGGCACACAAAGTACTATTTTTGCATTTGTGACAGAAGCTACCTACACCAACAAGCCCTCCAACACTACATGTTGGAAGGCAACAAAAATGGATCACCTGCTTTTCTCAGGTGCTCTGTTCCAGAAAGTATTGCCAGCAAGTAATTACTATTTTTTTAAATCCCTGCATCATAAGAAAAAAAGCATGCAACCTAAGTGCAGGTAGGAAGAACAAGCAGCAGAAATTTATTAAATTTTACTCCAGAAAAGCCCAAATGTAGATATGAGCATTCTGCAGTCTGCTTGGATTGGCCACAGACCTTGGCAACACACAGCCATCCTTCCTGTTGGTTTAAGGCAATACAGACTATTTTTTTGGGTCATGAAAGGACTCTGAAAGGCCCTAATTTCTTTTTCTAAATGGAAAACAAAACAAGACAAAAAAAAGCGCCACATGATGTAGTGGAAATGCCTCTGGCTTTTGGCGTTCAGAGCTCTGTCCTGCTGTTCTGCAGAGCTGTGACTGCCAGTGGCTGCAGGGTTTCTGTCAGGTGTGTGCCAGGTTTCACAGATCCTACTTCTCATCCTTCCAGAGAAACCCCGAGGCCTGTCCCTATCCATTAGAAGGAATTGGAAGTAGCCAGGTTATCTCACATGCACTGCTGCAATCACTGACAAACTACAAGCCACCTTCCCTCACTCCTCTCCAGGGCACATCCTGTTGCCAGCATTTGCCAGTCACATCCATGGAATCATGAGATTGTGAGAGTGAATGCAAACCCTGGCAGAATCAGTTGATGGGCTCCAAAAGAAATTTTATCTCAGCAATAAGACAAAGATGCATGATGGTTTACATACTTGAAGACAGCAATCAGCAGGTTTACCAACAGGATATTTGCTACCAAGAGGTAACAGGCCATAATAGCAGGAGTAAGCCAGGCCCCTGGGATGCACGGAGGGAGGCGTTTACCATCATCATCATAAAGATTGTCCCCACAAGGAGCTGAAGGAAAAACAGGAAAGGATTTTTTTCACAAATTGCCTGATACTTAAAAATAGTATTTGCATTTATTTAATGATGACATATGCATAAACGTTTCCAAATTTTGTTAGTTTATTTCCAGGAGCAAGTATGTATAATTTGTACTTCAAATTCTGCTTCTAACTCCATTTTCCATATTAGTGAATGCAGAGGCAACTCCTCCCTGTACAGTGTAGCTTTCTATTCACATTCCCATGGATTTTTTTTCTCACAGTAATAATCAAAGACCAGATCTTAATGTGTATACATATGTGTTAATAGTGGAATTACAAACAAATTATTAAACCCAGCTTGTGAGCATACCTTGCCAAAGAGATAAAAGCAGTGCCTTAGTGGCACCAGATTGCTGAACGTAAATTCAACATTTATGGGGGCCCAGTGTATTGAAGGGGCCTTTCATGGCCCTGACCAGCCTCACTGGGGATTTACACCTACACCCTCTGTCCCTCCTGAGCTGTGTCTGACCCCTGCCTCCAGGATGGACCTAGGACCACTGTCAGTCCCCTGGATGGACCCTTCTGTCTCTGGCCCTGACCCTTACTGGATTCCCCAGATGGATCCCAGACCATTACTTGACCTGTGTGGGGCTGTTAATGTTACCAGCAGGTTAACGCCACCAAAAAGATCAACTTCTAAAATAAAAATTATGTAGTGACAGCAAAATAAGACTACTGAGAAGGGGACAAAAAATGAGAATATTGATCAAACCAATACAAAATAATTGCCTGAAGTAATTCTATACATAGGTTGTCTTGGTTCAGAGCTGTCTTGGATAAATGCAGCAAGTTTCTTCTGTCTGTAAGTGCAGTGCCAACATATCTGATTTCAAATACAAGGCTAACTTTTGGAACTATTTAGTAGCAGGTAAAGTTTTTGTCAGCCACAGGTTCTTTAGCTGAAATCTAAGCAAATGCAAAGTGTTCATAACAGATTCGGTTTATGTGAATAGAAAACCTAATATTTTAAAACATTTTGACAAAAACCCCAATGCTTCAACCTCACTTGAAAAATACTTCAAAATATTTGAAAACAAACTAAGCTTATTTACAGCGGTCTCAAAGAGCTATTTGGACTATAATTAATAATATTTATTTTACTAGTTTTTCAAACATGAGACCTACATTTTTTTCTGGTTTTCCTAAGAAAAGTATAGCAGGAAAGTTACGCTAATCCTAATTTTATTCAAATGCACCAATGAAAATACTGCCAAAACCACAGTAATATTGTATCTAGGTAATCAAAGGGAACTAGTTATACAATGCCACTTATGCACCATAATTTTAAAAGCCCAATTATTTTACTGTTGGTGTACTAGAAACAAGTCTTAGCAACATCTTAAACTCAGTTTAAACTTCTGATCTGCATTTTGTATTAAAATAGTTTTCCTCTGCTCATTTTCAAATGAAACTATTACAGTAGAAAACAACATTCACACCTGAATATTGAATGCATGCTGTAACTAAAATATGAGTAACTAGTCAAGAAAAAGATTAATGAAAATATTCAGCTAAATGAGATAATCAGCTCTCCACAGAGACTTACGATTGATTTCCATGGCATAGACTGAACATCATTCCAAAGGAACGGTATAGAAAAGGAGGCAGGGAGAGAAAAAAGAAAACAATAGAATAATAAAAAAACAGAACCCCAAAAAAGATGATTGGAAATACAGTTCTGCTGCCAAGAAAAGATAAGCAACTCAAATGTCAGAACAGTAGAGACATATGCTGAGAAAAAAGTCTTTGTTAAAAATGCATTGCATTCTGCAATTCCCTTTACATGCTGTTTTCTCCAAATGTTACATATGGCAGCAAACTAATGCTAATAATAGATCACAAAATGCTTCTGGCAGATGATCATTTAAATATACATGATATTTCTGGCAAGTAAACAAAACTGGCCGTCAACACGAAGCAACTCTAAATTATCATACAAAAACCATTAAACCGTTCTTTTAGCTATTATGGAAATATTTTCTCTTCTCTTTTTTTTTTTTTTTCTCTCTNTGCTGTTGAGTCCAAGATAATAACTTCTTGCTTGTGCACATCTTCTAAAGGGAGTGAATTAGGAAAAGTGTTTCCAGCAAATTAAGGGAGGTAATTAATCCCCTCTGCTCATCTGGACTTGTGTGTCTGGTTCTGGGCTCCCCCACAGAAATCAGGCATGCACATATCAGAATAGTCCAGTCATGGGCACAGAGATTACTGAGGTGATTGGACTATCTGACAAACCAGGCAAGACTGAGAAAGCTGGGATAATTTAGCCTGGAGAAGGAGATCTAACCAATGTTATAAATACCTGATGATGTGTGGGAAAAAAGAACACAGATTCTTCTCAGTGAAAGGAGAAGCAGCAGTGGGCAAAGGTGGAAAGATGGGAAATTCCATTTAAACCTGATTGTCCAGAGAGGTTGCACAGTCTTCATCCCTCAAGATACTGTAAACATGACTGGACAATCCCTAAGCAATCTGGGATCAATCTAATTTACCCTGTTTTGAGCAGGAAAGTTCAACTGGATGATCTCTAAAGGTGCCTTCCAAGCCCAGCAAATTCTGTGACTTGTGATCTCCAGATGACACACTATCCTCAGAGAAGCTACTGACAAAGTCCAGCTACCTTTCAGAAGGAAAATTTGATGTAATACTTCTTCCATAAATTGTTGATACCCCTGGGTCTTGCCAAAACAAGCCATTGGCACTTGAGTCAGAGTCATATTAGACTGCCCATAGCCATTACTCCCCAATGACTTCTGAGGCTGCTTTTGTGGTGTGTTTACAGAGAACCACAGACAGGTTAGAGAGAAAATTTCTTACTGAAAGCAAAAAGATTTTCAGGAGTCAGTCCATAGACTTCTACACAGGAGAAATGTACAGAACAATTGTAAGGCAGTTTAGAAGAACACCTTGCATAGCCAGAATTATTTTAATATTAAAACAACACAAACCCACACATTATTTTATGCTTAGGCTACTGACACAGCAAAACATCTGCCCTGGGAAAGACCAAGCAGCTGAACTGGTACAACCAGAAAGCCCAAACCTTTTGTCATCATCACTGATGATGAAAGTTTTCCAATCCAAAGCATGTTGAGCATATGACTGGAAGCATGAGAGAAACCTGGGACACCTCTTACACTAGAGAGGTGGCTGGCAAGGTGTGAGGTTTGATTTATAAGGAAATCAAACTGTCTACACTGGCAAATACTCTTTGTTCAAACTGAAGTAGGATTTGAATGCACACAGTGAGATAAGAGATAGCCCATTACAGTCACTCCCCCTCCATGGGAGAACTGTCCCACTTGTGAACCAGGGTAAGCTCAGGATCTCTAATGTGCACCAAAACTGCAGTATCAGACAGCAGGTGACTGGCTTGACCTTTCACTTGTCAAGGTAACTCACTGTACCCTAAGTTACTTTAAAGAAACAAGCATTCATTAGGAAAACAAAGCTGATGTGATGGCACACTGTTCAAAAACAGACTAATGACTTTATTTCTAAACAGTTAAAGTACACTTTAATGACATTTAGAATTAAAGCTTCTCAAGAAGATGATTCTTAATGGTTTTTGAACTTGGACCTTCAGGTTCTTCAGCTTTCCACTTCCCTACCTGCCAGTATATGCAGGTGACTGAAGTAACATACACAAAGCTGAAACAGCTTGTATTATTTCAGATAAAGTGCAAATTATGTGACACACGCTAGAGGAGGCCAGCTGCACATTGGACTGTTGTACAAATTTCAGATATTAACACAAAATTAGCAGCAACAGGACATCTTACATCTCCTTCAAAATACTGACAGACTATTTTTTTAGTGGGCAGGTTTCATGTAAGAAAGGCTATTTCCTCATTCAAAGCTAATCAGGTGGAGTTTTTTTTGTTTTGTTTTGTTTTGTTTTGTTTTCCCATAGATTTAGAAAAGGACAACATGAGTGATTCATGAAATGGAAATGTTTCTGAAAGCAGACAGATGTATGACTGGGAGTAAAAATGTATGAGCTCATTGCTCGTGAGTTGGAGATGAAAGGATATGTGTATTTTAACCTCCTGCCCAAGGGATTTATTTCTTTTCTTCTTCTGTTGGAACTGACTCTTAGCAAATCTTTGAATGAAAGAACACTTCAGAATGATCTCAGTAGATCCCTGCAAGTAAACAGAACACTTAACACTGCCATACTCTTGGACAGGAGAATATTCCAAACTACATCACTTTCTGTGTTAACTGAGTTTGAATATAAGGAGAGCAGACATGCAGGTGGGGAACAGAAAATTGTTCAGTCTCAGGTCTGCCACAAGTAAACAACAACAAGATCATCATAAAGCGAAAACACTGCTTCCAAATTAAAGCAGCCTTTAATTTGGATCTGATCATCTGCCTCAGAAACAGGAAACAGACTCTTACTATGAATTCTACTCTTACGGTCTATCTGGTCAGCGAACACCTCTCCGTAGATCATCCAGTAGGGCATGTAGAAGATGTTCCGCGCCAGCCTCCAGGAGGGCTCCTCGTCCGGGTGCAGGATGGCCTGGCGGGCCACCCCAAAGCTCATCAGCACCACCAGCATGATCACCACAAAGTACAGCATGTCAATCATCTGCAGGACAGACCACACACAGGCTCAGCACCACAGGGAGCACCCTGGCAGCAGCACATCTGTCTGCATTACAGCAAACATGGAAATAGCAAGAGAATCTATCATTCTTTAAATAATACTCAGTTATTAAGCATACATACAAATGCAGAGAAAGCAGTTACTTAAAGGAATATCAGATTATATTTTAAAATACTTCAAACGCTAAAATCTTTGCCATTCCTGTTCTCCTTTGCATCAAAAGTACTGTGCTGTGCTTTCAGCACAGACCTCCTCTGTGGCTGCAGGGAGATGATATAATCATTGCTGTTCCATCTCCTGTGCACAGCTGATGGTTTTCTGCATGATCCTGGTGTATCTGCAATCTGTTATTGCATGAGTATAACATCTTGTGTGTGTGTGTGTGAAATTCATATGGCAACTCTTCACAGGCTGTATTCAGTCCTACTCCATAGAAAATCTCTTTTAAAGCAGCATGGAATTTAGTTCCCCACAGAATTCTTAAAGACATAATTTATAGCAATTTAGGCACTAACCATCTTTCCAATCATCATGACGTAAGGTCCCAGATATTTGTTCACACCAAAGATATCTAGTACTCTAATGTACCAGAAAATGATATCTACACAGTAAATCACTCTTCCATAACCCATGTAAGGCTGGTTCTGCAGGCGAAGAATTGCTCCTATGATAAATACTGAAATAGCCACCAGATCAGTAATATTCCAGTATTCCTGGAGCCAAACTTTGATTTTTTGGCTCAGCTTGCCAGGCTCTGACATCAGAATCTGAAATAAAAAGCAAACGAACATACATCATAGAAACAATTAGGAAAAACTCCAAGTTACATGTTTGAAGTAATGGTCATGAAAAAAGACCAATCTTGTCATATTCAAACAGGTGTCTGAGGCCCCCCCCCTCTACTGTCAGCAAAATTTGTTTCAAGCATGAGTATTTTTAGTTATTAGTGTATTTTAGAATATGAAATATTCTTCTCTGTCCTGTATGGCCTCTCAACCCTGTGCACATGTCCATGCCATTATAATCTCTAAGAGAGAGCTTCATTCTAGGATTATGAGATGTTGGTATGGTCAGACTTTACCTCTCTGACTTTCTCCAGAGCCAATGTCACAATGTAGGAGATGACAATCCACTCCTGGACTGATGGCCACCGCTCCATCCGCACCAAGATGATGTAATTAAATAACATCAAGTAACCAAGGTAGGATATCTGCCAGAAAAGAGGAAAATCCTGTATGGACTCTGGATGATGTGTCCTAGGATCCTTCCAAACTAGGGCAGTATTCAATTATTCAAGATGACTTATACACACACACACACACAAAAAAAACCAAACCAGTCTCCATTAACTCCCATAACAAAGTCCTGGATTATTAGTGCAAACCAAAAGAGCTAACACTCAGTTTTCTATAACCACTCATGTAAATGTCACACTGGTGGTGCTGGTGTTTCCAAGCTGCACAGCAGCCTTTGATGACCAACCAAACTAAAAAATTCTTAGATCCTGGAAATCCAGAGCTAAGAAATCAAAAAGGATTCAATGACTGCAGGGAGAAAAAGCCTGGAAGCAAAACAGTAACCAACCAAAAGATATTTCAGGGAGAAAACGGAGTTTTCCACAGAATGGAATTTTCAGTGTGAAGTGTTTACCCACCATCTCCAGGCAGATGTAAAGCAGAACAGGGTAAAGCTGTGAGTAGCACCTGCCTGGAGGGGTAGGGAAAATAAAGAGCCATACAGGCCACTTGCTTTCTCCACTCTGCAATGGTGTGGTTGAGCCCATCTGGGCAGAACACACTCTTCAGCTGAAGCCAGAGGCATACAAACTTTATCAGTCCCTCTTCCCACACTTGTTACTTAAACCCATCCACATGGTCAGCAGGTTTGCAGGTGTTTTGATTACTTTAAGCAGCTCCCAGTCTCAGGAGCAAGTTTCTTGCTGAAGCCTAATTCAGTAAGAGCAGAGAAGGCTACGTCACCAGAGAACAAACACCAGACAGGAGGCAGTCAATCCTCTTAGCTGAGGGGCCTGAGAATGCATGAAAGCAAAGCCCTCTTTACTCAGTTCCCTAATAACTTTGCTAATTAGGACATTCATATGAACCTGTGTCTTGAGGCTAAGTGTGAAGTACTCAGCTGCTGAAGACCCTTACTTGCTCAAGAAAAAATATTTCCTGCTGCAAAGGCCTCCACACGGAATGACAGAGGCTGTGGAATATCTGATCCATACAGCTGAATTATCTCATTTGTTGAAAGAAGAAAACCAGCAATTCTAAAGCACTCCAAACCAGGCCCTTTGTGCCTGAGGCTTTTCATAGTCTACTAAAATGTAATTTCTTTGCACTGTAAAACCACGTTGAACACTTTTCTTTGAAATGAAATAGGAATTTTGCTTTTAAATTATTAAGTCAGGCAGCACAAAGGGATTAATGTAGTGTTTTATGATTAGAATCTGCTAAAATTAAAAACCTACACATTACTATGACCTATCAGGTATCAGGCATCCTAATCTTGAACACATAAGACACCAGTATCCCTTTTACAGGGCACACACAAAATCTATGAGCAGTGGCATGAACAGATGTTCTGTTTTATTACAACAGTTTAACACCAGATAATTATTGATGCAATAAACAGAAAATCAGATGCCTGTCAAAAATAAGTATTTTAGTTTAGATTAATTTTAATTGTTTTTAGTAAAGGTACCTATGAAGTCTTCGCAGACTGGGATCTGTGCTCCCATGTAGGCTGCACCCCTCTGAGCAACAGGGCAAGTAGCAATGACACTAACTTAATTCTGGGGTCCTAAAGGACACTTCAATACAGAACAGGAGCCAGATCCTTTAGACAGCAAGAGATTCCAGCATAGCTTGGATTGAGTGACTGGAGCTTGCACTTAGTTTGGTGTATTCCACACTAAAACTTCACAGCATGTAGGATCTTTAGAGGCTAACAACGTAAGCTTCAGTTATTCATTCTGTTTCATTCTCTGTGCATTTTCCTCTGAATAAAGGGAGTGCTTTGCTCATCAGATTCCACAAAATTCAGTAAAACATTTGTTTATTATATGGTTATTGCTTTTACATTGGAATCCTTTCAGTTTCATAGGTGTGAGAAAAACGATCACTATCAGTTTAATCATCATGACTTACTGTGTAGAACCAAAATTTGACAATAGGTGCATTGTAGAATTCATAGATCTTTGTTCCAATTGGAAGGCTCGGTTGTTTTTTCTTTCCATTCTCCTCATCTCCTTTTCGGGAGCCTGCATCTGCATTTGCATCCTGGAAGACCAAAGTTGTCAGATTTCATCAATACACAGCAGTAAAAATAGTGGTTTTCCCTCAGCCACAGCCCCAGCCAACTGTTAACTATGCAGGGATTCCCCTGAGCAACAGACTTCTTTTTAAAACTATATAAATAGAATTCTGTAAATCTGTGGAACCACACAGACACTTCCTGTGCCCTGAGAATCCAGTCTATACACTTCCATAATTCTTCACTGATTTTATCCCCCAGAGGAAGTGGAGATTTTAACCTGTGTGAGCTACAGCATAATCAGGGAAGTCAGAAAAATGAGCACTCCTGAGATATTAGAACTTTCTAATAATCTCCATTACTGACCGCATTTTCCTCCTCTTTTTCTTTGCCTTCCTCATTTTCTTTTGATGTCTGGTAGGAGTAGTCATCATAACTCCGATACTCTAGGAAAAGGATGGTGGGAGGGAAGAGAATTCCCATTATAACCTGTAAACAAGAAAGATTTCAACTTAGTATTTGTTTATATTATGGATTTTGTAACAAGGCAGGTCCCAATCCAAAATTTTCCTTTGTATAGTATTCAAGATATTCTGCCATCTTCAAGCCTATAGGAATGAGTAAGTACTTAAGAAAAATGTGCAATAAGGTATTGCATGAAATATGGCACCCTGGAAAACCTCTCCACAAATACCCTGCAGTTAAGAAACTGTGCTCCAAAATTAGTGTGCAGAGAAATGTCATGGAATGGACACAGTAGTGGTTAAAGAGGTCTTCAGGTTTGTTACTGGAGTTTATAGTTACTTTAGTCATCTACTATAATAAATTTTAATGGTTAAAAAACTATGAAAGGTGAAAGAATCTTTGCAGATAGCCCTGGGAAAATTCTCTTGCTATATGAGATTGGTTAGATACAGAAACACAAGCCAAAGTACAGAAAAGGAGCAGAGAAAAGGAGGCAGGTAATGAAACTAGGACAAACATCAGGAGCTTGAATAATTCTTTGGAGAAAAGAAAGGAAAATAATAAACAGATTTGGGAAGTACCATGATGCAATCTGAAAGGCAGTTGCCTGAAGATATTAAACAGGTTTAAGAGGGAGCTATGGGAAAGTGGAAATAAACTGAGCATGGCAGAGACAGTGACAGTGACATGTGTGTGTCAATGACAGTGCAATGTGTGTGTCAGCAAACTTTGGAATCTGACCTGGGAAGACAGACACAGCTCTTCATCAGTAAAGGGAATTTAGGGAAATAAGGAGGTGAACAGGATGGGCCTCCATATGCGTGACAGCAACAGCATAACTCAACAAAGAAAGGATTAGATTCACATGAAAACACACACAGGCAAACACTCCTCTGCTTTCTTAGCATTGACTCACTTGTGTTTTTCTTCTCACATCACTTGAATTTTTGTAAATTGAACAATTAGGAAATATTAAAATCAGTAAGAGAGACTGCATCATCAAATCCCAGATGCAGGAAATAAAAATCACATGGTTTCACACACTGCAATTGCACAAATTTCACTCTTTTCAACACTGAGTCTCAACTGGTACGATATTAAGCAATATAAAAAGCATGTGTCCACATATGGTTTATTTTATCTCTATTCCCATTGCATGGACCCCTAATGGAGATATTTCTGCTTGTCTCCAACTAATTTTTAATAGAAGGAGTATGTTCTCAATTAACAAATCTCATGTTTTATTGAAAGCCACAACTTTTCTCTCAGATTCCAACGATGTTAAGTGTTTTATGGAGTTACATTTTCCTTTGTCATGGTGCAATACTCCTTAGATATCCTGGAATTGGAAACGAAAGTAGCTTTAAAACAGGTATGTTCTGAGAACATCTCTAAGTGAGCCCTTTTTGCTGTGCAAGCACTGTGTATGACAAAGTGCCCAACCCACAGATGTCTTTGGGGTTGATGCAGAGCAGGAATACCTTAAGGCCGGGGTTTTTCCGCATGCGCAGCCGCCCCATCCACATGTCTGTGAGCAGCATCTGGCTGCAGGTGTGAGCTATGAAGTCCCTGTGCTTGGCTGCCACAGCCAGCTTCAGGCAGGTAGAGTTACTCCAGTTTTTCAGCTCATACGTCAGCAGCTTCATGGCAATCTGCTCATCGTGTTTATAGGACTGATCCAAGAGTTCAACAGCCAGCTGGCCAAAATCTCTGCAAGATACCAGATAAGTTCAGTGATGTTTGACTTAGAAATCAGTCTGCTTTGGGGTTTTAGGTCTGTTCACTGGGCATCCTGTTTATCCATACACATGTACAGTGACAAGAACAACTAATCTCAAGCTTGATTTGGGACAGTCTACAAAAGTTCCAAACAAACTGCTAGTGAAGAGGGAATTTGCTTAAATCAATAACATCTTAAAGGCAGTTTAGATATATCATCAGATACTCCTTAATTTATGGGAGCAGATTCTGAAAATAACTTTGTGAGCTAAAACTAGCTGGTTTTACAGAGAGAAGCTGAAGAAAGAATGCATTCTGTCAGAAAAAATGCAAGTCTTCTCCTTGCTAGTGTTGTCTTGAGATACTGAGACCAAGTTTGGCCCTGTCTGTAGCTGATAAATTGGCTCCAAATGGCATTCTGTGAAACTACATTTGTAAATGAATTGTATTGAACTAAAAGTAAAGCTTCTCATCAAGCTTGTAGTGGATATAAAATCTACTCTGCATTTACTAACTTGGAGTTGTTATCCAGGTCCTGAGAGATGTCATCCACCAGCTCACTCTCTGAAGACTCATGGGCCATGGACTTGTAGAGTTTACAAGCCACCAGTGCCTTGGCCATGGATTCCTCCCCCCGCTGCCACAGGAACAGGGCCATCTTCTGCCGCTTCATCAGCACAGCCCACACCATCAGCTCATGGAAGGGGTACTGAAAGCGGCTCACTTCTGGGTCATCCACATCAATGTCAATCTCTTCCTCCTTTTTTTTCTTTTTCTTCTTCCCTTTGGTGGGAGGCTCATCATCCTGGGAAGAAAAATTGTTCCCATCAGCTTCTAACAGCTCACCTGACAACAGCACCATGCATGGAACAAGGACTGAGATGACACATTAATACTCAAAGTTCTAATTTGGCTTTGCTGTTTGCTACCATGAATGCAATAGGACAGAGCATGCACTGGGCAAGCACACACAGACTCAGATTTTATTCAGGGTGCTGTTTCTTGTACACATAATTAAAAATCACCCATCCTGGAAAAGTGCAGTAGAACCCCTTGATACTGAAGGCATCCCTTCACCCTACAGTGTACACAGCTTCTACTGCATGTGGAATTGCACAGGCTGGTCTGTAACAAATTACTATTTAATGAATTCCTCTGCAGTGTCAGTGGGGCTCTAACAAAGCTGAATTCCCTACAGACAGGCTCCACTGTCATTTCTGACACTGTCTGTCTGTGTCTATCCCTGCACATCCTCCAGGCACCAGAGCACTTTCCCCACTGACGTGCAGGCCATGGCAGCATGCAAAAGGCAAAGACAGGCACACAGCACCCTTAAGAACAGCAAGATACCAAAGGGAGTCTTCACCTTGGAATAAGCAATCTCCTCTTATGTATGCAGTGCACATGGAAGGTATTAAATATCCCATTTCTTAAAGGGATAGGGAGGATAGGCCATTACTACAGGAACCAACATGGAAGTAACTGAAGGGAAGTAGTGACAATGAAGCAGGATCCTGAAGGGAGAAAAGCCGTGATTGGGAAAATTAGGGTTTAAAAAATGTAGGAAGAACATTGCATATAGAAGTGTAGACAGAGCTCATCATCATTGTAGACCTAGAGTCCAATGTCAGAAGTGGATTGCAGAAAAAAGAAATTGCTATTCTACAAAATCAGTTCTTGTTCAAGCAAGTTCAGCATAATGCACTATTTTTCAACAAAATGTGAATTCAAATCCAAATTCAGAATTGTCTCCCACACCATTTCCAAAGATAATGACTCAGCTCAAGCAACTGAGCATGTACTTCTCCTTCAGCAGTTTTAAGAACTGCAAGTGGTGACCTCTCCCTTCTATGGAAAATTCAGGGGTCATCAATTGCACAAAGTTTTTACCATCTCTGACACACAGGACATAAAATCTCAAATGGAGGACAAAAAATTAGGTCCTCTACACCCCAGGAAAATCAAATAAAAACAAAACCCTGTGTAAGTGCTGAGGAGTCTAAACTTCCTGTTTTAGAGCTGCTATCACTGGAAATGCAAAAAAAAACTACACAGAGTCACAGCACTTTAATGATCACGTCAGCAGGAGAAACATAAATGTTCTTTTAACTTTTTCTTTCTCTTGGAAGAAGGGGCGAGCTCTACCTGCTGTCGAGTGGAAAGAACACTTCAGGTTTGCCACATAAAACATTTCTCAGTGAAAGAAATAGGAAGATCAAAAGCTTTTGCAGAAGCCCTGTGATCAATGCTGATCAAACAGGGTCTCACCTCTGAGGGGCTGAGCTTTTGGCCTTGATCCAGTAGAAAATAGGAAGCTGATCAGAGAGATTAAACACAACCTCCTTCAGAGGCTCTCTGCAGCTTTTCTCTGTTGAGAAAAGGGCTGCTTATCAGCCTGGGGAAATAAGGGCATTTGTGGGGGTATGGTTCATATCAACTGTACCACAAGCAGCATGAACACCTCCTGTGCCTGAGCACTAGCACAGCATTGGTAAAATCCCACTTCCTGGAGAAATGCACCTGCCTCTTGGTGTCAGTGCTTTCCTGGCCTATAGTGATATTTATTTTTACAGAAACAAAAGCAGCTACCTCCAAAACAGAGTGAGTTTTTAGGTACCATCCCAGATTTGGTTTGGCTCAATTACACATTTCAGCAATTGAGGTAGGGGTTGGACCCAAAATTCTGGATCAGCATCACTGTTTACAAAATGTGGTGCCATCACAGTAGCAAGGATGTTTTATAGTGGAGGGCAGCATCCGACACCTTGGTTTTCACTCAAGTCAAATGTTTTCTCTATGGTAAAACATCATTTGGCACAGAAACTGTTATTTCATGGTTAAAGGAGATTTTGCCATAAGTAGCACTGCTGGATTATATTCTCTTTTCAATGTCATTAATATATACACATGAATAATAAAATCTACAGTATGTTCCACCATGAAGCATGTTATTACATAATAATGCTAAAAACTGCCTGAAGACCATTAAGCAGAGATTCAGACAGTTTGAAAGACAGAACCCTTAAAAAATGGTCAGAAGTATTTAATACAATGTTTGCAAAATGGAATATTCTGTCTAGTTGAAATTTTCTGTAAATCACAGTAATAATGAAAAAGAGCAAGAACATAACTGTACCAAGAAATGTTTTGATAAAACCAGTATTTTAAATAAATCCAACTTACCTCCATCCCCAGTAGCTTAAGAGCTTTTGGCTGAATATTAAAAAATTGAAAAGAAAATCAGTTAGATGGGATGAAAATCTGAAAGACCAAACAATACCAAGCAAGCCCATTTTCATTTAAAAATGTACAGCATTTATTATAAAGCTTATTATTATAAATAATTGTACCAATAGTGCTGCAATTAGTTACTCTTCATTTCAATTGTATTTGCAGGAATGCAATGGGTTTAATTCAGACTGAAGAGTAAAATGAATAATTTGATAAATAATGCTTTGAGAATTAAAATGACATCGTCACAAAAGCTCAAAAAATTAGTGCTTCCAAGTACACCACAGTTAGGAATACTTGGATTGTAAACTACTGGAATAGGAGGAAATTCACCTCCAGATCAGTGTGTTCACCACCTCTCATGTCCTCACATCCTTTAACACAGACATCTTACAACTTTCTTATATAACTTCACTCCTGGGAGTTTCAACTTCTACCTTGCAGCATTTCTTTAGAATTTAATATGCAGTGTTTCACAAAAACAAAGGAACAGAGCATTACTTATTTTTTACCATCAGCACAATGACCACATCCAGAATGAACTCATTCTTACCCTCTTTGGTCCAAATAAATTATTATAAAGAGTCCGAAAACTTTTCCGAGTATAGTTGCAGCGATAGGCTCCACCCATGAGATATTCCAGGACAAGACCAATATCTATTAGGCTGATATGATAATCTGGTGGAAGATTTCCCTACAAAAAAACCCCACAACTTATTAAGGATTCAGGACAAGAAAACATGACATAGATTAAATTGCCTGGCTAGACACACGTCATGATTAAATTGGCATGTGGGTATTATTTGCAGCCACTGGGTTCAGTCTTTTGTATGAAATGAAGGGATTCACAGAATGAAGATTTTTGGGGTCACAGCTTTTTGGTTTTGTTGTTAGCAGAATTCGTATTTCTGAACAAATTTTCATTTGATTTACTAATATATCAGTGTCCATACAAGTTTATGTTGTTCACAAGGGTTAAATTCATCAACTTAAGAAATTCTGTACAGATTATCATTAATCCAGTATAAAAGCATGACAATTTCATGGTGAATATCCCTGATAATCATACTTTACATACTTTTTAAATGGAAACTTCTATTTCATCATATTATCTACAGTTGAGACTACAATGCAGACCACGATTAATGTGCAGCCCAGAATCAAAGAAAAAGGCAAACTCTAATTTCGGCAGTTACAGCTAAAACTGGATAATTGTATTGACTCCATGGAAAAAAAATAAATCAGTGTTTCATTGTCCAAGCTACATCCTACAGCAATGACTGATTCTACAGCACCACTGAGCAGCTGCTATGATGAAACAACTACAGCCTAAGGAAGCACATCACCTCCAGGTTAACCCAACTGAATCCCCGGGACTGCCGCTGAGGGAGGGAGCATGGAAATGGCATGGAGAGAGGAGAGACAGACAGACAGACAGACAGCAGAGGAACGTTAGTGACACTCACAGTGACAGCACTGAATGAGGAAAGTGTTAAACTGTGAAGCAGATGAATATGAATTATATATTAACACAGTACTGCGTAATCCCCACATCTGAACCTCCTGGAATAACCAGGAGTTTTCCTTGCAGAAACAAATACAGGTGATTTCGTGGAGCTGAATTTTACTGAATAAAAGCTTCAAAACCTCTGAGAGAGAAAATATGACAAATCTCACAACAACTCTCCCTATTCACATTTAATGAACAATTTTTCATGTAACAGAAACAAATGAATAACTAATTTAGGACAGAAGAGATTTTCTCCCAGGTAGAAGTTGGACTAGTGGGAGAAAAGTAACTGGAAAACACACAAGGAAACAAACAAAAGGCAACAAATTCTGCAGTCACCCCTGGGGCTTCCAGTTAATCTAGCAAGGCTTTCCTTCCACTCCCCCCCCTGTAATGCTGCATTGGGAGCTTCTTGTAGAATAGGAACAGTATGAACCTAAATCTCAAATGCTATATTACACATAGAAGCTTGATTTAGTTAACTCCTTAGTTTTAAATTACTACCACTGCCATACCCAATTTAGACTGACATCACTGTTTGCCACAGGGAGACATTTAACTTTTCTGAACAGCTGCCATCTAATTCCAAATGCCTGCTTGGCCCCACACTATGCTTGCTTTTACTGTTGATCACATGGCTAATGCAATCCCACAAATGTAACACTGCTTACCTTTTTCACATCTCTGACTAGCAAATGCAGCGTATTTGGCGGACCCAGTCTCTGAAACAAAAATGATTCATGGTCCATTAGAGCTTCAGTTCTTCAGATCTTTTGCAAACATGAGCACAATCAGTGATCTGGCACCTTAAGCAGAATTTTAGCCATCACTTCCCAGAGGGGTGAAAAAAAGAAACTGGCCTACATTGACAAACACCTTTCTATCAGGAGCTGTCTAATATCCCTTTCTTATAAACCCTTCTGTGGTGATTCAAGTCATATACAAGACAGTGGCAAAATATCCCAGGGTTTTTTAGTATTTCTGCTCACTCACAGTATTATAAAGCTCCTCCAGGCGAGGAATAGTCAGGAAGTGCTGCATGTTCACTCCATTCTCAATGAGCAGCTTCACAAAGTCCACTCGATCCAGGACCAGAGCATCCAGCATGGCCTGCTCCAGGGAGTTCACCTGATTGCAGGGTGAGAATGTGAGACCATATGAGTACAGATGAGTTGGCTGAGTAGCAAACACAGCTATTTTCACTACTTAGGATATGGAGTGAGCTCCCACTTATGTTGATTAGTCTGTAAGTAAAAAGGAGTTTAGAAAGTAACATTTTAACCACATGAAGTGAATAGAGATAGCAGAATTTTCCAAACCTTTCACAACATAACTGTAGCTTTCAGTTTTTCAACATGTAGCTTTCAATCATGTTATTCAGTGTTTTTAACTAAACCAGGCATACCATGTTTGACACATTATGTGAAAAAGGGATTTACTTGCTCAGCATGATGGGAACAGATTAAACGAACACATTCTCAGTAGGAAGATGTTCACTGGTGGTCTTATTTCCTTCTGACAAGTGCAGGGAAGAAGATGCTGCAGCTCAATACTGACTTGTACTGTTGAGCTATGGCTGCATGGGTTGCACATGGGATGAGAGAGGGATTCTTGGCTCAAACACTAAACAGCATTCCTGCAGAATCCACAGCTGATCCTGCAGGAATGTGCAAAAGAGCATTCTACAGAATGAAAGTGTGTATCTTCCTTCTGTCTTTGTACTTCAGAATAAAATCTTCAGCAGTTTTATACAAATACTTTCATCTCACCCAGTTCAGGAGTTCAAGTTTTCTTGGGTCTGTTTCTTCTTCTGGTTCTTCTTTTGCTTTTCCTCCCTTTTTCTTCCCTTTTCCTTTCCCTCTGCCTGCTTTAGTCTGAGGTGCTGGAGATTTCTTTTCCTTCTCAGGAGCTGTACCATCAGGAGCTGTAAGGCTTCCTATAGGCTGTATTTATAATGCATTAAAGTATTAGAAATCTAATTAATCTTTCAGTAACTATTTAATTGAGTACAATCCTACCAAGCTCACCGTGCAGTCACCACTTCTCACATTGAGTCAACTAAAAATGATAATTTCTCTAAGTTTAAGGGCCTTTCTGCATAATCCAGCTTTACCCTCTTTAAAAAGCTATTATGTCTTAGCAACACTGAAAGTCAAAGCAGTGAAGGAGATTGGGGAGGATTTCTTTTGAAAAATAAAAACATTGGGGTGGATTGGGACACCTCAGTTCCTTTGCTCTCTCTGAAAGCAATAGTTGTCCAAATAAATGGCAAAAAGAGCTGGACAGAAAGGGCTTAATAAGAATGTGCATAATGCCAAATGGCATCCACACTGCACAGCAGAGAGGAGGGGACAGAGAGCCACTCACTGGTTCATTTCTGTTCTGCAGACAGTATTTATGTTTATTCTTCTTGAGACATATTTATTCTTCAGGTTAAGTCCTTCCCCTTTCCTACCTGTCTGCCCAGGGCAGAGGAACACATGCACCACATCACTTGTCTGTGATTTGGAGGCTTAACTTGCTCCAGATCATGCTTTTGTTTAAACATTTGTTTAAATTTAATGATACAGGTTCCAAATGAAATAAGTCTCTCCATTATGCACAGCATGCACATGAAGGGTATTCCTTTGAGTGTCATTTTATTGCATAGTTTCAAGAAAGACAACTAAGCAAAAAAACCCACCAAAATTCTTTCCCTTCATTCTTACAGCCTCCTTCAGGCTGCTCTCCTCATGACAATTTGGAGTAATTCAGCATCAGATGGTTCACACAATAAAGCAAAAAGCATCAATGCAGTGAGACATGAAAATAGTTTAAATAAAGGATTTTAGTTACACAGGTGAACGACAGTGTTTCACCACTGCTGCTATTGCAGCATCCAAATCCAAGGTGTAAATATTACACAGCTTCATTTAAGCTACTGACAAACAAAATGACAAAGAAAACTTTGTCTTACTGGCCAGTGGTGTCCAAAGACAAAGATTTGGCTGCGGGCAATGTCTACACGATTCCAGGCCAGAGCCAGGCTCAGCTGGTCTGGAGCAGATGCATTGGTACCTGAAGAGAAACACAGAGGTGTTTCATATTTCACACACAATGAAACAAGACTGGACAATCTCCTGCAATAATCAAAACACAGCAAGCCTGGCTCCATAGCATACTACCATTAGAATAATTCTGACACAAAGCAGTGGATTAATCCTATCAATTTATAGCATCTTCCATTTAACCCCACAATCCTAGTTTACAAAAGACTAATTATCTCCCTTTTTTTTTTAAAGTTTCCACTTTGACTTTTATTCTGATGTTAAAGACAGACATTTGACTCTTCTTAAAGAGCCCTCTGAGCTCCTCTGGCTGATAATGTACATAGAACTGTAAAAATTCCCCTCTTTATTCCTTAGCTTTGGGGACTCCAGAGATCCCACATAGAGCCTGTATCAACTGCTGCATATCTGCAGACAGAAAACAGTTGTTTCAGCAAACGTAACAAATCCCAATTAAATATGGTACTGATCCTATTGCTCTAAGGTTTAAATGGCACAATCTGAGATCTGGAATAATCCAGACAGCCTGTCACCTTCTCACTTTTTCTAACTTTGAATAAAAGTTTCTAACTCAGCAATAAAATGAGCTGAAATGTAAGCAGTACAGTTGTTGAAGCACTCCCACCCACGCTTTCAGGGGAGGAAAGCCACACAAAAGTTTCAATCCAGATTTTATGCTTCATGCTGATCTGCACATTAACCAAACATGTTCAGGGCCTTGTTAGAATCCAAGTGAAGAAATGAAAGACTTAAAAAAGAAGAGTGAATGTCAGACAATGCATAGGAATGTCCTCTTGGGATGCTGCATTCTTCCTAAGTGCCTGGAAACCCCACCTTTGAGGAGAGCAGTCAGGATGGACATCTCGATGTCGTGCTGCCCCTCCGATCCCATGCGGAACACGGTGATCTAAAGGGCAGCACAAAACCAAATGTGCAAAATTACAACACAGGAAAGACACCAAACATGGGGATGGGAAATGGAGCAGAATGCTGCAGCTTTATTATTTCCTACAACTTAAGATTTTTTTTTAAATGTACAGTTCCACTAATTTTTCCTTTGAAATTTAATTTTCACAGAAGTGTTTAATTAAATTCTTTTGGTGAAGTTATCCTAAAATATCCCTGCACTGGTGAACATGACAAACTTGAATAATCTTCACCAAACCCATTAATTCTAAAAAGTAGTGACAAAACTGCCACACAAAACTGATTGTTTTCTGATGGTTCTATTACTTCCCAGTAGTGATGGAAATGGAAATGCTGGTTACCCAGGACAATTCTCATAGCATCCATTTTATTGATTATAACACTCCAATACTTTTTACCTGCAGGATGTGCTACATATGACAATCAAAAAGGCAAAGTAAAAAAAGCAATTCTTTCTAGTCATATTTGCTTAGTTCAGTCCATTGCAATTCAATGATTTTAAAAATCATAATTAATGTAAAGCTTGGCCATTTAACTATATATGAGAAGACTAATAATTCAAAAGCAGAATAATCAAACAACCTGTTGTTGTGTTAACAAACTTAATACCATATGCAGAACAAGAAAACCCCAAATTCTTCATTTTCCAAAAGCAACTATTCACATTAACTACTGAAGATAGCAATTTTCTCAACAGTTAGAATATTTTTTGCAGCAATGCAATAATACATGACATTAGGAAAAGATGAACTACAGAAAAAATATTACTAATTAACAAGATTAATAACAAACTATCAACAGAAAAACATAACTGTAAGTCTGCTTAGGCTGCACACCAGAGTCTGAATTTTGCTGAGTAAACCAGGCCAGCTCTGATGCACATTTCAAATTCAAAACAGTCTGACTAAGGCAGCTGTGGGCCCTCTTCTCTCAACTAATATTTTAGGAAGGTTGGTTCTCTTTCAGTCAGCTTATCAGAGCTTTACTACCAACTTCACATCCAGTGAAGGTGTCTGTATGGAACATGTCTTGGCATCATATTTACAAAAAGTCACTGAAACATTTACTGAAAGGCAAACACTCAGCCTTCTTGGCCTATGCTGATGGGTGAATGTGTACATTTAATGCAGCTGTATGAGGGAAAAAGAGTTTAAACTATAAGCCCAGGAAAATGGCACTTGAAAGTACTTTATAAAGTTTGGTCACAGAAATTACCTTTGTGCACTTTTAGGATACTTACAAGTTCTTTTTTTTTCATGCACTCCATAAGAATGACAAACAGCTGATGAGCTTGATTCCTGTTGTAGTTAAAGGTTTTCTGGATGGTAACTAGAAGCTGGTCCCTAAGGGATTCATTTATTATCCTAAATGAAAAATGAGACATTGCCAGAATCAATATATATTCAGAAGGCCTGCTGTTTAAGAAGCTATAATATCCAGTTATTCCTCTTATATGTCATAGATGTGCTTCTGTTAACAAGTTCAGTCTTCAGGATTTTATTGCTAGGCCTTACAGGACCCCTACCTTTGCTTCTAAATGTTCCAAGTCCCTTTGCATATAGCTAAAAACCCCAAAATACTTCACTTTTTTGATATGTCACTGTGGTTATGGTCTTAAACAGAGGACTGAACTTGCTAATGCGTCTGAAGCCTCCTAATACCCAACTGAGAAACAAATGAACAATCCAAAAGATAATTAAAGAAATTAGATTGAAAACATTCTAGAAAGGTCAAAAATGTTTGATCTCCCGAAGCAAAATGAAACAGCTCTTCAGTCTTCATCCACTTCCCAATAAAACACATGTATTTTCAGATTATGGCAAACATTACCAGCATGTACCTGAGAGATGCAGTAAAATTCAAAGTTCACTGTGAGAAAATGATTGGGCTGAAAAAAATCTCATTATGGATCTGCCTTACAAGATGAACACATTTCTTATTATTATTGGAGAAGAAAACTGGACACTGCATCATTTGGACTGGGAAGGGAAAGTCATGCAGTGAGCACATCTCAGAGAGACTGATCCTGATAACCTCTTTCAATTACCTATGAGCTGATAGGAAGAATGAATGAGAAAAAAAAAGCAAGCCGAGTTTGATCTAAACTAAGGGAGCTTGTTAGACAGAAGGGAAAGTTGCTGAAATACCGTTGGTGCAATTAAATATGTGCTGTGTCTAAACACCAACAAGATCCAGCAAAAGAGCTGCTCTCCTAATTCAGCAAATAACATCTACACTCCTTGCAACACTTTTTGTCTGTTTAATATTTAATCCAAGCTAAGCTTTAACTTCAGTCAAGGAATCAGGTTCTATCTTCAGCACAAGACAAGTATGCCATACTCTAATTAAGACAATATATGAGGTGTTTGCCTGAAAGGCAAAAGCAAGAGAATGAAGGAAGCCCAGAATTTCCACAGCTGGTCTGGCACTCTTGGACAGTGAAGTTCATTCACACAACACAGCACAATCAGGCAGTACAAATTTTGCAAACCCAAGCACTAACTAACCTCAGCCCTGGCCTGAAGAAAAGAATCACTCCTGGGAACTTGCTTCTACCATGCCCAACCCAGCATCAAGTACAGTGCAGTGAGCTTGCACAACAATGTGCTGTACTGAGAGCAAGCCCATTTCAAAGGACCATAACACGCATTCAGAGTGGTAACAACTTCTACTCATTCACTTCAAACGGGCAACAAAAGCTGACTGACAGCAGAATGCCCCTGTTAGCAGCATTTTGTCCTTGAGGGTTTTTTTAATGAAGCTCTATGAAAGCAAGGCATACAGCCCTACACAGCTTTGGTGAAGATCTTGGAACCTTACCCTCCTTCTTCTGAGTACTTGTGTGCAAATGACAGAATGTCGGACGCTCGCCCGCTGCCATCGCAGATCACAACCGGGAGAGGGGGCTCCTCCCGCAGGCACTCCAGGACTATGGAGATCACATTGGGACCTCCTTCCACTATGAGCCCCACCACAGGAACACCTTGCCCTAGTCCTGCAAAAACCAGAAGAACAGAAACAAGAAAAAAAAAGTGTCATTGAAACTTAGTTTAGGAAATTGAGATAAGTGGATGTGATTTCCATATTAGAGCATGGCTTCCAACCAGAGCCCTTAGGAAAAATGATGGTCCTTTGGTGGCCAATGTGAGCAAAAACATCCATATGCTGTTCCCCAAGTCCAAAAGGAAAAATTAACATGTCTCTCTGCCCTTGCTTTTGCATCAGCCCCATACTGACAACTTATCCACTCAGTGTTGGTGGATGCTTGTAACCTCTCTTGACAGACACAGATAAACATCACTGTCCTATTGCTTCAGCAGCTTCACTGTTACTTGGATGGTTCCCAGCCTTTGATGCTTTACCTTTCGTTGGTTACCTATGGGAAGTCTTCAGTAAGGTGACATAGCTATGCTTATTCCTAAGATAAAAAATGAAATCAGTGTTTTTATCATGAGGCTGGAATGGTTGGCCGATGGAAGAGACGACAGCTGAGCATCCCTTTGCTGTCCCTGCCTCACTGTGATCTCCAGGCATAGGATGACAAAGGGAAGCCCACAGGTCACATGGTCTCAGTAGCCTTGGTCACAAGAAACTTGGGGAAATGAAGGACAAAACATTACCTGAATGCTGACTAATTCCACTATCATAAGCATTTGAATTCAGTTCTTAATCTGTGAAATGACCAGCGCTTTATAAAGATGCACTCTTTTTGTTTGACTGAGAATGCATGAGAAAGTTCATATTTTCAACCTTGATTCCTCTCTGAAGAACAGGAACACCATGCACAGTAACAGGAGAAGCTTCCTGACATCCTCCTGTCAGGACACCCCAGCTCTGATAAGGAGGAGTCACAGGGCATGGGCTGGCCTGTGTGTCCATGAAACCTTTAGTGATTCCTCCTGAGATTTCCAGCAGAGGTGCCTGTGCTTGGAGTGATTAAGAAAAAACAAAACAACTCCCTGTAGTTGTAACTAGCAGGTGCACTGCAGCCCTTCACAAAACAGGTTTCTATGTGCATTCCCAGCTTCGCTCTTCTCATGACAAAAATCATCAAACACAACCTAAATCAGAGTCCATATCCCCAAGCCCCATTAAAAGGAATGACACAGAACATCTTGTCTCTGGCCCTGAATTCCCGATCTTCTAAGCCAATGCTCCCTTTTACAGCCTTACAGCTCTGCCAGCACTTCTGCAGAGGACAAAGATGACAAAGGCGGGCTGAGCTGCTTCTATCTGCAGGCAGCAGTGCCTGGCAGTGCCTCCATGCCCAAAGGAAGGGGCAGAATTTTCCTGAGCTGGTTCTGAGGCTCGCCATAGGCACAGGGCAGCACTCAGAGACTTCCCAGAACATTAGGATAACTCATGGCTGGTCTCTAATTCTGCCTTTTGGCTTTACCTGGCACACAATTTTTCTGCTCTACCCATAAGAGCACTTAAACCCTATAAGAAGTTACTGTGGAGTTCAATGCAATTGCCATTCTGGACATTTCTTTTCTCTTGTTTTTACAGGCCTACACAGTTTACAGGGGCACCAGTAAGAGGCAAGAAAAGCAACAGGTAGAACTCATGTAAATTCCCCAGAAGTTCTTAATTGATGTGTGAATTCAAAGACTATTAACATTTTTTGACCATTTTTAATTAGGTTTGTGGGGTTATTTTTAAACAGTTGATATATTTTTTATTTTACCTTTTAATTTTTTTTATGTTAATGTGTTTTAAAATATATTTTTCTAAATAATGATAAGTTCTATAAGATTATTTTAGTGAGGCCGTAATAATTGGAAAAAACTTAAAACTGCACAAAACTCTAAATATGAAAGCATTAAGGTGAAATCGTCTTAATTGTCATTAAAAACCAAAACGCCTGCTAAGTTTATCAGGAAGAGCAAATAATTTTGAGCGTGGTATTTCAAATGAAACAAATTCATATATAAAAGAGAAAAGAATGTTCGTGTGAACGTTCAGGATCAGAAATTGCTAATTTCACTGATCTGATAGCACAGGATTCCCTTAAACAGGAAATGTATAAAATCCCCTCATTCTGTGTGCTTACTGGTGCTTAGGAATTCTAGCCTAGAAGTGCCCAAATTCTTTGCATTTTCTTTTCCTTCGGGTCTCACTGGTTTGAAGCTTCTCCTCACTATCATTTGCCAATTTTTCTTCATCCCTTTATGCAATCCTTGCTCCATAGTTTTTCTGCCTGGTTGGATGTAGGCTCTTTCACCTCTTATCAGACAGCACATGTTCTAGTCCAGTCACACAGTCCTGATCCCATTTCCACTGGAAAGAGCTGGAAGAAGCCTTTAATTTCCACACTTTCAAGTGCTCCAAGCCCCGCTTTGCTCCCCTTCAAGACATTATGGTCACAGTTCTCCCCACTGGTACTCACGTGTGTTAATTTTCTGGAGGGAAATGTGTTTTTCCAGCTGACGCCGTAACTTTACTTCAGCTCCGTATTTACCTAATGTGCCATTGTCTGCCAGAATGAAGTGGGTGTGGGAGCTGTTGAGCACAGAGAGCTTACTGAGAGGGTTTGACATTGTCTGGTAAACTCGTGTTACCTGTGTGCCAAGAGGAGAGATGCACCTAGATTAGAACTGAGAATCGAATGGGAAAATGCCCCACATCACCCAACAGAGGAGCACTCAGAGTATTCTGAGGAAACAAACCAAGCAAACCTTAATAACCAAAACCAGAGAACTAGAATGCAGCTTGTTCTTACGTTCCAAATCTGTCCTCCTGACAGCACTGTTTTCTTTGGAGGATGACAGTCAGATTGTGCACTGCCCTGCATGTTCCCCTAAGCTCATTACTGCTCTCCTTGTTCACACACTGTGTTGTTACATTATCCTCTTAGTGCATTAGAAAATACATTCTCATTTGCAGTTCCTAGGAACTCACATGCCTCTCCAGAGTACCTGTAATAAATGCCAGCCTTGCACACATAAAGGAGGCCTTTACATGATTTATAGAAGGCTCAATGTGCCACACTGAAGTTAGGATACAGAGCTGTCACTGCAGAGAGGTCTTTGCTAATGAAAGCAATGGAAACCTCACTAAACCCGTATTTACTTTGAGGCCATATATGACAACCTGAGAAATATACTTAAACAACAGTTTTTTTCAAGAAATCGTTCAATTTCACCTCCTAGGCATGCTTTAGAAAAAAAGTAATACTTCAGAAATATTAACAATGTATTTTTTATGCAGCTGTTTCCTTAAACACTTACATCTTTTCCTATGAGATCTTCCTTGTTTTCTACAATGCCCCACGGTGCAATTCCTATGGCACATATTCGTCCTCTGGATTTGGAAGAATGATCTTTCAAGGCATCTCCCACATGACGAATTACACCTATAGGTACAATTAATTTAATTCATTTTTGCCACTTTAGATGGATCATTAAACGACAGAATTTTCTTCTTGCCTCTCACAGAGCTACTGGGTTGCTTTTACTACTTAATCTGGTACTGGTGCTTTATAGCAGAACATGTAATGCAGGCAACTACGGTTTTGTTTTGTAATGGTTGTGTGTAAGTCCATCACCTTCTCTCATCATAGTGCTGAATTCAGTGAAGTCTGTGGAAGACTTACCCTGTTACTAACTTGTCACAGTGTAATCTGTACCCTTGTCCATCTCGACGTATGTTATTCTTTGGACACAAACCATGGCATCAGGAAATACACTTTTAGTAATAAAAAGATCTTTGTACAAAAAAAAACCATGCCAAAGCTAAAGCTTGGCAAATTTGGAGTAGGCAACTTCTTAACTACAAAGATAACCAAGCACTAAAAGAGGTTTATTGGAACCAGTGGTAGATTCGTTGCTACTGAAACCAAGGCTGAAATTTGTTTTCAGGGGCAACACCGAGTAATGCAAATCAATACTGACCCAGGAAAATCTTACGGTCTGGGCTGGGTAGGAGATTAAGACAAATGATTACAATGCTCCTTTTTTGGTCTAGTGGGTAATCACTCGTTCATGTAGACTTAAATCTTCTGCCTGTGGGAAAGATTAGTGAATGAACATCACTGAATTATTAAGTAAACTAAAATGATGGCAATTGCTTACCTGTACTAACACCACCAGTGAAAATCCAAGCTCCTGTGGTCATGGCAGCCTTTATGAGACCTTTTCCAAACACTTGCTTTAATTTTGGTTGCATTTCAAAGTTCTGGAGGCCTCCATGGACAGAGATGAGGAGTTTGGGCAGTTCCAGTTGCCAGTCCTTCACCATGAGATGCAGCAGAGAATCTGGTTTAGTGTCATATGACACACGGATGTACTGCAAAGAGCAATGTGTTGTTATCACTCTACCTGTTCTGTAAATTGTCTGAGCAAAGAATGGTCACTGTTCGTCTGTCATCCTGAAGAGAAGGTTTTACAATTTTCAAACAAATAAATAAATCTAAGTTTGGATTTCTTCAGAGGAGAGGAAAAACAAAGAGAACTTTTGCAGAAGTTTGAATTGCTGTTACTTTTACTGCTAAAAAACTCAAGAGTCTGTCTGGCACCAAATGAATGAACACCTTAGAGTACCCTATGCCCCTTACCATGGCTTTATTTGAATGTCCTCCTCCCTGGAATTCCAGGTTTCCATAGGCATCAGTTGGGTATGCTTGGGTGTGTTTACTGACAGACCATTTCTCTGGCTGAGCTTCCACTTGCTTTGTTTCTTCTTCATTTTTATTAGCTGTTATACTTGGAGGAGGTGGAATATGTTGGTTAATGAGCTGGCCACAGCAGCACCTGGAGGTTAAAATTTGAAGTGACTTTGATTACAGTATCTTCAAAATGAAAAAAAAAATCAGAAAATAGATTTTCAACTGCCCAAGCCTTGCTGTACATGAATCACAGAAACACCTCTCACATACACATATATGACAGAATTAACAGGCTTAGGTGTTTTTTAACATGCAAAGATTAAAAAAAATCCCTTCACTTGTGTTATGCACTGGAAAACTGTTCTAGGTGAAAGGCCAGGAGGAAGAATGCAGAACAGGAGCACTGGCCACCTGTTTCTCACTTAGAAGTGACAGCTTGCATGTGATATTAACTGCTGCGTTATCCACACAGCTGGATCACAATATGCAGCTAACCCATGGAGTAATATTCATATTTAGATTAAGAAATCAAATCCCCCTGTCTGCTATTGTCATTGGTAGGATCATACCAGCTGTGAAGGATGGCACCACATTACTGCACCCCTGCTTTCGGAATTCAGAATGAATCTATTATGGTTTGCAAAGCCAGGAACTAACAACTCCCTGCCTCCTCTGCTCCCAGCTCTCTATCTCTGTGTGACAGGTCCCATGGCTCTCTGCAGACTGGAGTGCAAGCATGACTTGTGCTTTTGTTCCCCTGTCATCTCCCTTTAGGGGCACTGACTAAACTGGGTTTCACACGTCCAAACCCAAATCAAGCTGAGTTTCTCTGCTATTAAGCTTTTCTGTTGAAACAAAGATTTCAAATGTTACCTGGTAACGTCTTTGTTGTTGGCAATAATATAGATGCATTCTCTTTTAGAAAAGGTCTTTTCTATCCAAGCCTTTTGACCCTTAAAAGAGAGAAAAGGAAAAAAAAAGAAATGTACTGATACATTTCTATGTTGCAGATACAGTAACATTCACCTATTTTCAGCTACTAGTATTACATCACTTTTAAACACCACATACATCTACTCATGAAGCGATGTGTATTTCTATGACTTGGATAAAATTCAAACCTTGAATGTGTAAAAACCCTTATGTAGAAAGATGATGGTCTTGAAGTTTCAAGGTCTACCAAAAAATGCACTTGCTCCTTCCTACTGCAGTAAGTACAGAAAATCAGCATAAATTGTGAAATAAATAGATAATAGTATTTACTCCAAATACGCTTTAGTATCATTCTTTGTATGGAGAGTGCTCCTCAGTAACTTTCCCTTCATAATTAACTATCTTCTCAAATAACTTTGTCTATTGTAAATCAAGTTCCAGTCTTTCTTAAGGCATCTTACACTGAATGTGTCTCGGAAGGAGCATTTTTAAATTGAAAGACTATGTGACAGTAAAAACACAAACTCTTTCAGTATCTGTGAAACAAGAGGAAGAAAACAACCTTCAAATTATGTTGGCCTATTATACTGCTTGCAAACCAATTTTAAAAAGTGAATTCAAAGGAGCCTTTTAATTTTAAAGAAATGAAAAATGTTAAAAAACACAATTTGATGACATTGATACACCTTTGCCTTGCTGATAAAAGCTGCCTCTTCTGAGTTTGAATTATAAAACTGTCTTTTTAAGTTGCAAGGTAGCGTTGTACATTTTGCTTTAGTTTCTGCTGCGGAAGTGAAATTAAAGTTTTGCAGACACAGAAGCTAAAAATGACACAAGAACTTTCAGGCTGATTTAAAAAAAAAAAAAGAAGAGGACTTTTCCTAGAGAAAGAACTAAAAACCTTGCTGATTTTGACTTAAGAAAATCACCTGCAGATGCCTGTCAGCAGCTTCGAGACCAGCCAAGCTCCCTGAGTGCTGCACTGGTCACAGCGTGATGAACAGAGGGTTTCATAGCTCATCTTTCTTCCTCATGTGAAGCAAGAGCTTTCTCTGGAACTCCTTTGTTGATTTGTTACTTCCTGTCTGGCTTCTTCATTTGTTCCACTATGTCTAAAATTATAGGGGACTACTTGAAGTTCCCTCATTGCAATTACTGAAAGGAGGTTGCCAAACCAAGCTTCTCCTTTAAAAAGGCGCCCATAATCACATAGGTACACAAACATTCACCTCTCTGGGGTGCCTCTGAGCCAGCCTGGGCAGTCAGGGGCCTGGGAGATCCTGCAATTCTGCTCTCCACTCTCATCTTGCTGATTTACCAAGGCAGAACCATCTCGTGTCGTTTCAGGAGTTGTTCAGGACCTCACAGCACAACAGTGAGGAATGGCTAAGAACTCATAGACAAAATTTCCTGTAGCTTACAACTTTACTTGCTTTCTGAATGACAAGGCATGTATCTCAAGCATTTAGCATAAAGAACTTGGTCATGTAGAAAATAAGAAGGAAAAGAGTATTACATTTAATATCACAAGTCTATGTGACTCAGTCAGCTTTTCTGTCTTGACTCCACATATTCCTTCTTCAAATGAAACTAAAGAGCCTTTCTTCCAAAATTATTGAAAAGGTTATTTTCATACACCTTCTGGAAAGGCTTTTACATGGCAAATTTTAGCAATAGTATTATTTGAAGTGGAGCTTAGAAAATGCTTTTGTTCCATAGCATCAGAATCCAGTTCCAGAAAAATCCAGAGAAAACACTCCCGGCAGAGAGATCCAAGAGGCTCTGTGGTATGTGGAGGGGGTAGATTAAATCAAAGAAATGCCCTTTACCTGCTCAGAACGAGATTTTGCTACTTCACAGGTATCCAGGAAGTTCAAAATATTCAGAGATCCAAAAATAATCCATTTGATTTGAATTACAGTCATTTCTCAAAAGTAACCCAAAACCACACAGATGTACAAAGTGTACAAACCCACTGCTGTTTAACAACTATGTCCAGTGTTGTTACTTCTCATATACACCATATTAGTCAATGTAACCATAACATTAACATAAAGTAACCATATTAGTTAATGAACTATAACATTATAGAATGAGCTTAACAGGAACCTGTTACAGAGCTTACATCATTCCTGTACTTCTAAAATTGTATATATTTATTTTTTAATTAATTTGCTTTAATTAGTTTATATATTCTAAACATATTCCTTTTTCCCCTCTGACTAAGACTTCCAGCTTCTGTGTGGTCTCTGGTAACTCCTTGACTAAGCAACACAAAAGCCCAAATCAGTCCCACAGTGCAGGAAACACTTCAAAATAAAAACCATAACAGATGCTGCACACTTAACTGTTCTGTAGACAACACTGGAAAATGCAACCTACAAATATCAAATCAGTTTGGATTGTTACACCACGCCAGTGAACACTGCTTTACCTTATTCCTTGTAACTTACCAAAGCACAGAGTTTCTTTTGCTGTTTTGAGCGTGTAAAAATAGTTAATTAACCATTGGATGGAGTCACAGAGTTAACAGCTGTGTTTGGAAGGAAGCTTTTGCATGTTGGTATCTACAGGAGCTCTACAAACAGCTGAACTCTCAGCTTCAAACCCCTCTCCTAGGAGGTCTATTACCTACTGCTACATTGGAAAAACCCTTCCATACTCACCCCTAGGACCCCGTTAGGAACCGGTGGCTGCAGGCACTACTGAGGGACTACACATCATGCTCTACTGGCTTATTTTTCTGTGCTAATGAGAGGAAGGCAAAAGCAGGCATTACAGACTGGGGAAATAAAAACCTCAGCACATTTGGTCAGCCTTTGAAGTTTCGCTGCTTTTGTCTGTTTAATCTGCTTAACCAAAGCTTCATTATAATCCAGTGCAAATACTTGAGCAGAAACATTTACTGTCAGAAAATGGGCACTTTCTCCACTTACTTTATACAGATTCTGGACATTTCTCTCTATGAATTGAAAAGCTCTAGGTCTTTCAAGGAAAAATATAAGTACACATATAGTCTCTTTGAGTTTGAAAAAAAATAAGCACTTTTTAATGGCCTGGGAATGGATGAATTGTTGAAGGACTATGATAGATCAGTTAGAGTTTTCAGACCAACAGCCAGTGGGGTTTTCCATACACCTCTGAAGAAAACAAAAAAAAAACCCCAGATCCCAACTTGTTGACAGTAGTGAAGTTCAAACTTGCTTGTTATTGCAAATCCTGAATGTATTAATTAGAACCTTGTTTTGGAAAAAAAAAATATTTCAGATGTTCAGTGGTGTATTTGTTCTCCTTTATGTAAACTGACAACAGGTCTCCTAAATTATGATAAAAACAAAACCAAACCACTGCTAATTCTTGTAGTTCAGCCTAGAAACCAATATGTTGCTGAGAAACAGCATGAATTAATATTGGACTTATATTATTCCACCATGTGATTTTGCTAATTGTCTTAAGCATTAAAAAGGTCTCCTCCTGCAGAAACGAAAGGAAATCAGTGTAACTGGTTTGTAAATCAAAGAGTAACAAAAGACCCTAAACCACTAGTCACCTTACTAATAGGAACTAATAAACACAAGAACTAGTTCTGCAAAGACCAATTATCCTTTGACTAGTGCAAATGAATTACACTATTTGCTGAGAAGAAAGCATGTCTATGGCTGCAGCAACTGAAGAGAACTTTCTCTCACTCCCACACAGATAATTTCAAACTTCTACTAAATTAACATTACATTTTATGTATTTCACTTCATATATGATGAAGGATTCAGTGAGCAAGTACTGAGCCTGAATTCCAGGCTGTACCAAAACAAAACCTGCAGCCCTGTTTCACTGCAGCTTTATGCAAGAGCAACAGGTGGGCTACAGACCCCACAATCCTTGGTGAATCTCCAAGGTGGGAATCCAGACTGCAGAGGAAAAGCCACTGGAAATGTCATGTTACAAACTCTTACATGACATTGTGTCACCAGAAGCTGTGAATTTCAGTAAAGATACAGCCCTGCAGGATGGCACAGTATTCACTGATTGTCACAAACACAATGACCAGCAAAGGAAGCAAAGAACTTGGGGAGTGAAAGGGGGGCAGGGATGAGAGTTGTGTCACTGGAGCACATCCAAAGCCCGAGCTTAAGAGGATCTAAAGCAGTAGTGAGCTCTCTGAACTCCGGTGACCCCCAGAGTGCTGCTCTGAAAAGGGACTTGGGTCCTTGCTCGAGGGCTTGGCTTGCCTGTCTTGGGGACAGGATGGGATGGGGCTTTGGCCTCACCTCGCAACTGCAGAGCAGCCGCTGTGACCCAGCTCAGAGGCACCTGGGGCCAAAGAAGGAGTGTGTGTCCCACTGCTGCTGCACTCCAGAGGGGCTGTGCCTGGGCCAGCACAGCTGGGCAGCAGGAAAGCAGGCAGGGAACAGCAGGGCACGGAGCACGGCCAGGGACCGCACACAGCACACAGTGCCTGGGGCACAAATGGACTGAGGGAGTGGGCAGGGGACCAAACAAACATATGTCATGAATAATACAGGGTCTGACAGAGCTAAACCAAGCACAGAATAATACAAAAATGGATCTGGCTGGGCAGCAGAGCTTACACCTGTGGTCTAATACAAATTACTTTGACCAACATCTTGTTAAGATGTGGACTGATTGTTGTTATTTATGGAAACATTCATCTGTAGCCCTGCTAACACCACCTGACCAACTTTTCAGGTAATCCTCCTATGGCTTGCAGTATGCTGCAGAAAAGGTGGCATTACCAGGGCACTCAAATCTCAACTATGTTGCCCAGTTATAAAATCAGAATGCTCTACAGAATTAAATTGGGATATATATGCTTGATTTGAGCCCAGGGATGTTTGCTTTGATGAGACAGCGAGAGAAAGAAGTAATCTGAATGTGAACTGAAACTCATATCAACAGTATGTGCACTCTTACTTAAAAGAAAGTGAATAAAACCAATAAACATTTGGGAGAAAAAAGAAATCGTTATAGCAGAATCTCTGTTATCTGGAGCTTAAATCCTGACATGAGAACAATTTCTATTTTGCGCCGCCTTTAAATGCAACATCTCAATTACACTATCCATCATTCTTCACTTTGAAGGAACAGTTTTTCCAAGTGCCCAACTAATTAATCTTTCAGCTGATTAGTTCTACCTACAAATTACCTTCCTCCTACTAACAGGATCTTACTTGGAGAAAAATCCTCAAAACTATGTGATGTATGTTAATAGTAAATTCTGTAGCCACTCACAAACTGGTAAGATTTTACTGAAAAGTTCTTCATTGCTAAATAATTACAGGGCATAAAACCATAAGGCTATTTTAAATTTGTGTTTAAATTTGTGAACAATGTCCCCAACTACAGATCACAGTGACAGCCTATAAATCTTCTCTATTTCCAAACCCTCGTTACATGAGTTCTATCAAAAATCTATTTGTAGAACCAAGTATAGTTTTAGTAATTATTAGACTAGGAAGTCCCAAACAACGTCCAATAAAAAAAGGATCTCTTATATTTTTTATTAATAAGAAGAGCATTAAGAAGGGGTTTGTAACAGTTTTAAGATTCCTTCAAATAAAATCCTATTTGCTCAAGACAATTCTTAATCTTAGTGATAGAGAGAGTTCTATCAAATCTTATATATGATCTCGAAACAGTCAGCCCACTGTGGTTTTCCTATTGTTCAATTTGAACCCATGTTCTTGTTGCAACTTTGTCAGGAACCACTTGTTCTGTGGTAGAGACTAACACACACCAGGCAGGACGGCAGTGTCTGTGAGCAAGGCAAGCAACATTGTTATTCCAAACTGAGGCCAGAAATCCCTGCTGCTGCTGGTGTGCAAACCACAAAATGGTGCTACACTGCATAGAGAGCTGTAAGGAGCTTTCATGGCTTCATTATGCTCTGTGTTCCTAGAGCGGCACAGCAAATATCTGCTGAAACAAGAAAATTATTCAATTTTCTCTCTATATTCATTAACGGAGGGACACAGTTTGCAAAGTATTCAAGTAGGAAGTAACAAGCTCTTTTTTTAAGGCTAAGATGATTCTGCTGCATCTGAGAGATACACAGCCCTTCCCCAACAGCTTTGCAATGTGAAAAACAGCTACAGCATCAATACCACAGCAGACTGGCTCGCTGTGAAATGGTGGAGATCCCCAGCTCCAGCACAAAGTCCGTGGAAGCACAGAGCAAAGTGTGCTGGATGAGCAGGCACGGCTGCCTGGGCACAGCCCAGCACTAATGTAACTGTTCAGCTAATGAAACCATCAGAAAGCAATTTAAAGACCCATTTGGAGTGCAGTGCTGCACAGCCTGGCTCAGCGCATGCCTGGGGAGAGCACCCTGTGTATGTAGTTTTGCAATATGGAATTTTCTGTGTGGAATACAGAAAGAGATCCACTGACAACCTTACACACCACATGTACCACATTTTAAGGAAGCAAAAAGCATTCCGCAGCTGTCTGTGCTTTCCCTTACTGCACCAAATTTGAGGGAAGACATGTTAACAATAATGTTAATCTCTATTTGTTACTTATTCGTTCTGTTAATACCTTGCCAAATCCTCCTCTTGCCTTTAGCCCTTCTGCCTGGATGCCTGGGAGGTGAGGAACTCAAACACCAGCCTTTACTGAGCCTCTGCACTTTTCTCCCCACGGAACCTTCGGCCTGTAAACACACCACAGGCCAGTTTTACTCCCAGATCTTACACACAAACCAAGAGACTGAGATGGGAAGTGGTGAGCAGTTTTACCTCTATGTAGAGTGGAGTCCTATGCAAGTGGCCATTCTCAAGAGGTCTGATAGAGCAGAATGGATGAGCAGGGAGAGACAGTAAGCAGCCTTTAACATTGTATTAGCCAAAGTAGCTTGGTAATTATTAGTTTCTTCTGCAACATAATTTTGTTGGTAATTCTTATTTAAAGATTTAAAATGACCCTGGTATCTAGTTCTGACAAGGCTCAGGAATGTTTTTTGTACTATAACTATTATCTGTTTTGGTAATGTTGCTAGATAATGGTTTTAAAGGAAGCCAGGGTGATTTCAGATAATTTGCATGTGGGCTATTTCTCTGAAATTATTCCAAGCTATGACCCTTTAGTACAGGGTCATAGTACTGAAATATAAAACTACTATTATAATGAAAACCTCTGGGATTCAACACCTTCAACAGCAAAACTTCCTTTGTGCAATTTATCAACACTTACAAAATCATGATCAACATGACAAGGTACTTCCCACAAAACTAAGTCTGAGCATAGTTCTCACTAAAACTACCCACATACTTAATTCTCCTGGCTATTTGTGGTTTAGCAAATTGTGTCAACAGATGTTAATCATGCCTGGAGAAAAGACTAGCCCACACTTACATGTAGATGCAAAATACATTGATTTGGACTAGAATATTGCCTCCATCAGATATATGGGTCATTCGAGTCCACATTATTAAGAATAATGACTATTAGAGCAGAAATAATCAAAAATGTGCTTGCTGTTTGGAAAAGGGGCTAAAAGTATAAGCACTTCTTTGATATACAAGATTACGAGTTCCTAATTCAGAGAGACCTATACAACTTCTGACAAGTCAGCTTGTCCTGATGATTTTTCATACATGACATAATAGCAAGGTTTGAAACCTTTTTCTTTATGAAATAGGGCAAACCACAAATGTAAAACTTTTGAAGAAAACAACTACATGTTGCATGGAATGTTACTCAACTATGAGAGTTTGTTCTAAATGCAGAGCAGTTAGTAGTACTTGAAGTGCAAAGCACACTAAGCAGCTGGGCTTGAAAAATTCATTACACTGACATTTTCAAAATGTGGGGACAAAAAGCCTTATATACTTTATATAAGTATATATTTACACCTTAAGGCTTAAATACTTAAGGTATATTGAGATGCACGTTAATAAAACACTTTTAAAATGCTATGAAGTAACATTTCTATATTCACAATATAAAAAGTATGTGCACATCTCAGAAGTCCCTAAATTCTGGAGATGCTGAACAAACATGTATTTTGAGAAAAGATACTATAAACATTTAGTTCTCCTGTGTAATGTGAATATGCACCCTTTTTGCAAATATGTATGGGATACACTAGTTAGCCAATCTGTCTCTGGAGAAAGTAACATTAATTTGGAGCACACGGAGTTTTCCTGACAGCAAGATTCTTCAGGTAGAATTCTGTTAAAGAGTTTGAGCTGTTGAAAATTTGCAACTTTCTGGGGCTAATTTCACACTCAGTAGAGCAATTCTTTTCTGGGCATTAGCTAAGACCTAACACCTTTCATAGAATATGCCACAATCAGATGCATTTTATTCCCTGCTGCTTTCTGTCATTTTCAAAAAAGAATTTCCAGCTATTTAAAATCTCAGGCTGCACGGTTTGAACGATTACAAGAAATAATTTTGCGCAGAAACCCTTAAAATGCATTGGAATTCAAATTTTATATTATTTCCTGCAGACTCTAAATACTTATGTTTGAAATACTGCATTATGTACACCGGAGAGTTGCCAACATTCATTGAGAACTTCTCAAAAACCTGAATATTTTAGGGCTGAAATAATTACAAAGAGTGAGGGTAATGGGAGATTCCAGAGCTTACAGATAAAACAGTTTTCAGAAGATTTGGGCAATCTTTTCAGTCCTTATGCATCTAAAACCCATGAAGAGGGGAGTGAAGAGAATTAACAGGTGCCATAGAAGAGAAAACAGTATGTCTATGATGTTCCTGGACTTTTTTATCACAGTGTGCAGCACATTGTTCCTTCTCTTTAAAATCCGGCCACAGTCAATCCATTATTTGAATTAAAATGAGAGCAGGGAAGAATTATAATAAAAGTTTCCTTTTTCTGGACTTAATCCATTATCAAAAATGGAAAAGAAAACTTTAAAACCTTAAATTAGAGGAGCTAAAGGAGACTGGAAGAGGCCAGAAGCTGTTTCCATGGCTGTTCCTGGCTCAGCAGGTGGCAAGTGCCTGCTCAGGGCCCCAGCAGCACCACAGCAAAGGGCAGAAAGGACAGGACACACCAGTGGATGGGAGCTTCTCTGGGGGGTAACAAGGGCCAAACCTGAGCTTCCTTGGCTCCTCGGTCTCTTGAAAGATTGGTACATGAATTTCCTCCACAATTGAAAGACTGATATGTGAATACTCAGAGATCTCAGGTAGGCTGGGGCTCCGTGAGACCTCTCATCTCACAGCCCCAAGAGCTTTCTTCACACGACACAGCAGCACTGTGGGTACAAATGTGATGGGGCTGCTGATGTTTGTTAAACTCTTTCATTTGAGAGCCTCCTGTATTGCCAACACTCACCGAGGTGGAGAAAATCATCATAGATTGAGCCCTTTTCCGTTCTAAGACTTCTATAACACCTGACCTACCACCAGACCTTGATAAACTCTCCTCAAAACAAATACACACAGAAAGAAGCTTGCTTATCAGGTGTATTGCCATAAGAGAGCTCCAGAAAGTAATATTACTGGCTAATTTTGAAAACTCAAAACAGCCTCCAAAAATGAAAAGTCACAACCTACGGAACAAAGAAAACCCCAGAACTCCATCCCCATTCTCTGCAGAGGTAGCTTGAAATTTGCATTCAAAATATTGGAATATGTAAGGTACGTGATCTTTGCCAGCATTTCTATATCGCATTACAGTCCCACTCAAGCACTTTTTTAATTTTGAACTGTTGAGACACCATTTTTTGGACCTGAAAATTTGTTTTGTCTTCTTGCAGTTAGTACTTCATCTTTCACATTCTTCAAAATGAGAAATCTAAGAAGTCTAATCAGAACACTGTCATTTCAATGGGATTCTTTTTCTCCCATCAACTGCAGGTCACTATGCAGCTCTTCAGTGCAAATTTCAGTTGTGCATTTCACTGTTACAAAAGGTAGAAGACAATCAGGAATGAAATGAAAAATGATTTAAAATCATGGCCTACCTGCTTGTCCCTGGAAGTGTTTCAGAGTTTGGGAAGATGAATTACAGCTAGAATAAATAAAGCGCATTTAACTCTGCACTTCTGTCCCATCTTTCTGTTTATTGTTCAGACTTCTCATTCATCTTACTGTTAGGACTTCCAGTTTCTCTGAAGTTCATGAGAATTCCCAAGGAGATGGGTTTCCACCACTTTAAGAAGAGAATCTCATATGATAAGCATGTGAGCAGCTTCTTTGTTCAAACCAATCTCATGACTCCCTTTGAAGGTAATCCTTTAGAAGTCTCATGACCCATCTCTCTGCCCAGAGGGTATTTTCATCTCATGGTGGAACAAGGCACAACAAATCTACTTTGATAGTGCCCAAATCTCCAATTTGTTAAACCTCCTTTCCTCTCTTCAAACAGTGGATGTACTTGCTGCAAAAATGCCAGCACTGCAGAAAGGCTGAAGCAGGAGCTGAAACTTTTAATTTGAAGTATCCCCTCCCTTCTGCTAAAATATCAACGCTATTTGCATAATTGAGACAATTGGACATAATAGTCCTTTCAGGGGTCCTCATTAGATGTACAGCTCTACATTCTTTGAAAAGAAGAAGAAAGGAGGTCATACAGCATTAATTATATCTAATCCTTTTTAGAACAATTTGAAGTTGGGCAAAATGCTGTACTAAAACAGCTGAAGTCGTAAATAAGCCATTAATTTTGTAACTTTACATATCACATGCATTTTCATACCCTGTTGCCTTTGTCAATATAATTAATTCCTTTGCTGACAAGTTTTTTTTTGCATCTTCTAATACTTTAAAACCACCAGTAGCACAGAACACTGTGTGTTGCAGGTAGTTCTTTGTTCTAACTTTCAACATTTGCCTTGCTGAGCCAGGGGCCAAAATAATTGCCATAATGCAACAGATAAGGGTGAGATCCAGAATCGCATCTAAGGATCCTGCTAGATTAGAGGCTGGGGCTAAAGGCTGTCTGTCTGCTCCTGCTACACTGCATTGTTAGACTCTAAACTCATTTCCCTGTTCCTATAACTTATCTCCAATGTACTGAAAACATATCCACCTGTGGCTGGCAACAAAATATTTTAAGATATAAATTCAACTTCTGTGTGCCCTAAAGGGCAAAATTGAAACAGCTTTGGATTAGAACCAGACCCTGGGCTTCCTAGTGAGACAAAGTTCCTGCTGGCTCCATGAGAAAAACGATGGAGTATGGAAGACTCTTGAAAGATCAGCACAGAAATGGAGGGAGGACATACAGTGAAGTCCACAGATGTTTCTTTTCCAGTGGAAATCAAATCTGAGAGGATTTTATGGATGCCTCTGTTATCTAGAATGTGGGGTACTCTGTAGAGCTAGAAAAAGATGGCCTATTGGACAAGAAATATTATCAAAGGTGTATAAGGCAAAAAATTAATACAAAAAGGTGATTTGGGAACTTACACTCCTTCTGAAAATGGAACGCAGACATGGAATGTGGTAATTTTTTTTTCCTTTTTTTTTTGGCTAGGTACTCTTTTGCACTGGAAGTTAAAAAGGAATTAATTCCTCTCTGCTCCTGAAGTAGTTCTCCTTGGCCAGCTATCACATAAGTATGGGAGTTGTATCTAGAGTACCTGCATTTGGAAGCCACATTTTAAGAACAAATATTGGAAACATCATCCCTGTGTATTTTGTTCTTTCATTTGTTAACCCAAAGTGCAATGACAGAAATGCACACCTAGGAAAGCACAGCATTTGTAAAAATCAAACACAAGTTTTGCAGGCTCTTTCCTAATCAGAAATCTGATGGACATGCAGCCTGCCAGCATTTCCCTTTGGCAACACTGTAACTGCTCTGGCACCTCAGTTTAAGTATAAGATTCAAGAAAGACAACCAAGACATGCATCTACCCAAAAAGAAGAAATTGTAACTGTTAAAGACTTCAGTTTAAGGTGACTGAGATCTAAAATCCCTCTAGAGGCAATAAGAACATTTTCCTCACTTGCTCTTGCAAATAGAGAACAACTTTTGATAATGTTGAAAAAGATACTTTTCAGACTTAGCGTTTTAAGCAATGCCACAGCTTGTCAGGATGCCTACACTCAGTGCTCTGAACAGCACTTCAGATAACACATCATTCCCTCTCTCTAAAGATATAATGATAATAACAGAGTAGTTATAGAATACAATAGGAATTACCCAGCATGTTCCAGGGGTGGGTTGGGGAACAGCCCTGTAAAAGCAAAGGGCCTTATACACAATGTGTGTAAAATAAACCTTAACCAAGTTGGCTAAAAACCTAATAAACGTGCACTTCTGTTGTCTGCTGTGCTTACTGTCTGAAAAGCCTACAACAAAATTCTGCATGGTAAGAGGAAGAAACTGCTGGCATTTAATTCTAAATGCATAATTCTGCCAAGTTCAGCCAAAGTGCTCATTCAGAGTTCAAAGGAATAACACACATGAGTGAAAAAAATTACATTCTCAGAGAAAAGGCCACTAGACAAAGGATAGTTTTCATGGATGCCTGCACTCATACTATGGGAAGGCTCACAGCACTTGGAGTTTGTTTTGTGACATGGCTTGATATAAATGCACTGTGAAGGAAAGGGATAAAGATATGCATCTCTGCTGCCCTCACTGTGACTGTCTCAGAAAAAAATTCCCTTGGTTTCCAACAGTACTCATATGCCTGCAGGGTGTAAGCAGCAAGGAAGAACTCATTAATTTGGTTTTATTGATTCAAACAGTATTTTCATATATGATAGAGTCCACACCAAAAAAAGCTTTAATTACATCCTTCACTGTCAAACTGCACCCTTATTACTCCCACCACCAAAATAAAAATATTCTTGCTTCACTGATAGCAAACAACTTATTTATTTTTAAAAATTAACAAGTCTTATTACAAGTGCTGCGAATTCAACTCCTGGGTAATCAGTTATATTTATGTAGGAGTAATGGACAGCTGGCATAACTTTTCCCAAGTGTTGTTTGGCATGTTTGATAACTCACTCACTGAATGCAGCTAATAGCCTTTCTAACAAAAAGATAAAACACATGACACTTCTCTATCTGATGCGTTTGGTCTCTCCTGAATGTGTGTCTGTCAATGAAATCAACACAATGTATCGTTTCTTATCAGATACTTCTTAGTCTTGAAACTACTCCCCTAATAAAAGTAAATTAATTCAAATAGTATGAAGGATTTTTTTTCCCCCTGAATTTCTTCTCCTGCAGTGTTTATGTAGCATTCTCTGAGAGCTTTCAAGCCACATCATACAGACACTTGTGCATACACAGATCAAAATAAAATTCACGGATAGCAAATGTGGGAGCTGAACTTGAAAACACCAAAATGCACTGCAAGATGCAATGTTTTAGCTTTAGCCTGTAAGACTATTTGTAAAACCATACATGAGTAGGAACTGAGACCGACTACATGAAAACACCTAAGATATATATTGTAATCTTCCTTTACAGTCATTACCAGACCAAACCCAAACTTGAAATGCCCCAGTAAACTACAAATACAAAAGTCAGAAAGGAGTGAGCAGTAACTACAATGTGACATAATTAAGAAAATGCTGAAGAAGGGGAGAGGGTGGCAAAACCACAAAACCCAGTGTCAAAACCCCCTTGGATCCAAGTTTCATCATTTGAGAGGAAGCAAATGATACTTACAAGCCAAACTTGTCATAACAGAGAAAAACTGCAGCTCAAGGAAGCCTCTATTTCTTTTATAGCTGAATTAAAGCTTGAACCAATGACCAGGATTTCACAGAACAAAACACTACTAACTAATGAGAACTGTAATGAGTATGAATACAAATGTCACAGCTACAAATGCCAGAACAGATGAGAACTGATGTGATAATTGTGTCACTGTGACTGTGGTACAGACAAGGCAGGGCTGGCACCTCCCTTACGGCACTGTGGGCTTAACTGCAGCCTCTAGAACTCCAATAAAACCTGAACTCATTCACAAAAGCCAAAATGTGACTCCAAAGAAGAAACAGTTTGAGAGCAAAATGATCATAAACCCTCTTCCTACGAGTGAGGAATTACCCAGGCATTCTGGGTGTAGAACAGATGATACAAACAACAACTCCAGAGCCTTGAAGTGTAATCAATTAACACTATAACCCATGAACAGCAGTGGTGAGAAATGGCTTAATTCCCAATCTGGTTCCTATAAGCCATGCTGCATTTATTGATATGTGATAATCTCTGCACAAAATGGCTTTGGATGGAATAGAATTATATGTCTTGTTTGAAGTACAGGCAAGTATCCCCAGAAAAGGCATTATGACCTTAAGCAGGATCTGATGAAACCACACAGTGTAGCAGCAACAAAAAATGTGTTCCCCTTATTCTCTCCTATGTATAATCCACTCCCTCCCTCCCAATCTACAACCATTGAAAACACCTAGTTCCTGGAAAATATATACTGCTGCTTATGCAGGGAATAAGTGATTTTAGGTGGACAGGACTATAAAATAAAATTGATCGCTTCTTTCAGCTTTGTGATAGTATCACTGCAATTCTTCTCTGGATGACAGAGATGTACAACTAAGTTAAATAATTGCCTTCTTTACCGCCCAGGTTCAACTCTGAATTCATCTGCAGCACTCCTGTTGAGTTATGGCAAGTGATTGGAATTGGGAAGAGTATTTTTATAGCAGAACAGACAAGAATTGACACAACTTTTTTTAATCTGGTGCTAATGTAAGAAAGGCTGTTGGATCCTGTGAGAAGTGTGAGGGAAATGAGTTATTTTTGGCATGGTTTCACCCACTGATACATGTTTCTGTAATACAGTCAAGTGCCATAAGTACTACTCCTCCCTAATGGAAAGCTTTTAAACTTCACATAGCAACAGTGGCAATTGCACACCTTTCACAGTTCTCCTTGCCTTTTTTGGTGTTTGAAGAGGCTTTGTACAGAAAAAACATCAACGAACTGTGCTTAAGCACAACTGACATCAAAGATGAACTGTGACAAAGAAGAAAAAAAGTGCTGATCACTCAGGGCAGCAACACACCAGTGCCATCCATGCCAGCAGCTCCAGGGGGACTGAGCATTTGAATTCCTCTCCTACCTGGACTGCCCACATCCAGCTTTTAACACAAAGGCATTTGCTTAACTCTTGATTCTGTAAATGTTTAACTCTTGATTCTGCAGATGCTTACTCAAGTCCTTCATTTACAGCCACAATGAAACCACAGATTGCCACAAAACTATGCCATACACAGAAAGCTGTTCACAATGATGTCTACGTATACACAAACCAGTGTCTTTAAAATAAAGAGAATCCTCTGTGTTCCACCAGCTGTGCTCATTTGAAGAGTTTAATGTACAAACTCCCATTTAGCCTTACACAGCAGGCAGTTATTTACCTGCTGATTAAAGTTTGTGAAGTTAGTCCCTAGCCAAACAGCTTAGAGGCATTCTGGAATCATGGGACATTTGACTGGAAATCTGCTGTCATAAATTCAGGTCCCACTGATCAATATGGGTTAAGATAAATTAAAACCACAGTATGTTGCTGAAACAGTATGAGGCATTGCAGCTTTCAGCTTTGTCAAACACATTATGTTCCCCCCAGTAATTAAAACAGAAATGCCAGCAAGCAGCAAATGCTCTTGTTAGAGAGATTCTGAAGTTAATAATTCTTCTAAGAATTACTGGGAAGAGGAGGAAATCTCTAAATCTTATTTAATTTCAGTAAGCTTCAGCTGTATAACCGCTAAAAAAGAATTTAGGAATTTTTTCCCTAGTGTATTTCGTTTTATATTTTTATTCAAGTATTTTCTCTGCTACCAAGTGTAGTAGTGGCTGAAAAAAATGCAACTGTTTGAGTAAATGCTCAGTTTCATTAGATGCCATGAGATGTGCATAATTTACCCTTTAAAATTGCATTTCCAACTTTCTCCTCAGACCAGCACTTAGAGAAAAGAAACACATAGGTTACAATAACATTTCACCTTGAAATGTGTGCAAGTCAGCAGGTAAATTTATATAGACAATCTTCTGTCTTTCTATTCAAAATAATGTTCAAGCTCTCTTTGACTGAGGATAGCATATTCAAATAGGGCAGCCCCAAGCTTGATTATATGCACCCATAAAGACTGTGGTAATTTAACTGACTTGGTGATTCTGTACAGCAGCATCAGGCACAAAAGCAGAGCTGACAGCAAACCTAAGATTAACTCTAAATGCCATTCTACAGATGAATTAATTTGCTGAGATTAAGATTTGCTGCCAGTCCACCTGAGAGCTGTGCAGGGCACACATCCAGTCCCTTGCACCACCACAAAAACAGCTGGAGAGGAACTACCACTGTCACTGGTGGCCAACAGAGCAGTGTAAGCCACAAGCTGCTTCAGCACAGGGGTAAATCGCAAAATATTTATAAAGGTCAGAGTCCAACAGCTGATGTCTGGTGGAAAAACGACTGACAATGATATTTGATACTAAACAAATGTGTACTTTGCAATAAATTAATTTATTCTCAATGGAAGGCTGTGAAATTACTTACTTGATATGTTTCTCATAGTAAAAGAAAAAAAGAAGTGAGTTCAAAGACAAGATGTTGCTGTCCATTCTCTACCCTGTGCTACTGCCATACTCAAGACTGCTTTCCTGACTTGGTTTGACAGATACAGGCTGAAGTCTATTCTTGTCTTGAATCCTCTTCTGTCCCCAAACTATCACAGTTCTGAAAAATCCTGAAATGGTCACTCCTTTTCTTCTCAAAGGGCTTCCTGAACAAGTCCAAGAGAGTACTGGATCCTTGTCAAGGGGCATCCAGCCTCACTGGGAGGCCATAAAGGCACTGACCATGTACTATTCACTGCACAGAGTAATTCGGATTCTTCCTGCATGTGTGTAACTCTCTTTACTTCATTCATTACTTTATTTGCACTTCTGATAGAGGCACCTATCCAAATTATATAGGTATACTTAAATTATGCCTAAAGCCAAAAGAATGCCTTTTCAGGGAACGATAGAAAGCATCAGTGTGCTTATTTTATTGGCTTTGCAGGCTGGAAGTTCCCATGAAAGATTAGGTAAGATGATTTGTGCTTTTCAGTTGCAAAGCTCAGGATAAGCTGGACATTCTCAGGACATGTTCTCAGCACTGTTCAACTTTGCTGAATGTGCAGTTCCAGTGAACTCTGATTACTACAGAGTTACAGCTCACTGGCATAAAGCATTAGCATGATATTTTACTTTTTTTCCCCCAGCAACCATTCAAGATTGGTACAGGGGAAAGAAAACAGCATTCTGAAACAAGGATCACAGAGGAAACAGGCACCTTATTAAAGTACTGCCAGAAATCTTAATTTTGTCAAAATGCTATTTCAGGACTGTCAGTGAGCAAATCTGTGCACGGATTTGTTTTGTCTGGGAAAAGACCCATGAAACTTACAGTACTTTGCACTTCTTATGAACAAGAAAGCAATAACCTTGATTTACAGTTCCAGGCTGCAGGTTAAAGGAGTCCTTCCAAAAGGAAAGGGTTATGATCAACACTTTCAAGCACTGAAATACACAACCGAGTAAAACAGATGCAGAACCCAAAGCTATGAGCAGGAGTTGATGAAAGTACATTGTAATTGCACATGCTCTGCTGCACAGCCAAATTACACAGACCAAACACCTCCTCACTTTTTCAGCAGGAAAGGTGGGAATTTGGAACACGGCTTTCCAGACTGGTCTGGTGAGGAACTGTAAATGTGCCCGTTATTGTGTGCTTCTCCAAGAAGGAACTTTTTGTATGAGAAACAGAGTAGTGTGAAAATGTCACATGAGAACTTCTTGAGAGTAAATGCATCTTTTTATTGCTGTAAATGAATCCAAACAGGGGCCAAGAGCCAAGCAACTCAACCATCAAACTGAGATTTGCATTGAGCAGATGAATTTATGTGGGGAGACAGAGATAGTGCTGAAGGCAATCCTGCCTTTAGCAGGATACATTGCAGCTGTCTGAATTATCCAAGAGTGGCAACAGCCTTGCCCTCCTGACCATGCTGTGAGGAGGAAGGGGCAGGAGGTTGTGCAAGGGACAGAGGGTAAGACACGGTTTGTAGCACACACAGGGTTAGGTGGCTGTGCTAGGACAGGAAGGAGAGAGCCAGAACTGCAGCACTACAGAAGGAGACAAAGAGCCAGAGCTGGGTGGAGCTGCCCATGAGAAGCTACAGAGAAAAGGCACAAGAGAATTCTAGATAACAAGGAGCTGATACTTGAAGCCCTCTGAAGTTTTTAATGAAGCACTCTGAGTGCAGTGTCCATCCTGACTTCCACATATCTACACACAGAATAAGTTTAGGGTACCTTGTAATATACTTACTAAACATTTTAGAACTCACGAGCATTCTTTACAATCCATCCCATCTATTTATTTCTTTTAAGTGCAAAAATGGTCATTTTTACAAATATTTATGTTAGTCCTTCAGAGAACAGAGACTGCTGATGACAACTACTGCAGAAATGGCTGATGTGTTGCTTTTACATTCATGGAGCAATCATCATCCCTATTAAAACAAGCATTAGGTTTCCTTTAGTGTCTCCAACAGATTACTGCTGGTGAAGGGACCTGGTCACAGAGCCAGGATTCTGCCAGCACCAGCACTGACTGAACAGAATCAATCTATGGACAGAGAACTCTAAAATGGATCTGTTCACCTCAACTGTTTCCATAACTTTTTACAATTACCTGTAACAACAGTACCATGACCAAAAAATCTGCAAACAAAAATGGTGATTTTGGATCAGAAACACACCAGCTGCACTTCAGTAATCCACAGCTGATCCTTGGAAAGAATCACAAATCTACTCAACCAGCAGGCTGAGTGCCATTTTATTGGCAAGAATTGAGAACAAAATGGAATCAAATACACACTCATAATATTGGCTATTAAAATTTTTGCTTGTGTTTGATAATGTGCCTATTGTGGACTCTCTGCTTAATTCAACCACTTGAATATGAAAAACTGAAACTAGAAAAATTAAATGTATGAATTTGCTTGAAAGCTGTTTCATTGTTATGGCCTCATGGCTGCAAGACATTTACCCACTGAACTGGCTGCAAGTCCTGCACTTTGGAACTCTTCCAAAGAGGGCCAAGAACTGAACGTGCCACTAAGAAGAACCTGGAGGGATTTCTTTCTGTTCATGGCTGAGGCCACTGCCAGAATACACATGGAATAATCTGTGTCTGTGCCTGTACTGGCTGAAGCTACAGATGCCATCAGTAGTTTTTGCAGAAGGGAGGTTGTTTTTATCCTGCTCTCACAGCAGTACTTGCTGCCAGCAGAAGCTGTCATAGCCACACATTTTCAACTTTCATACAGCTTTTGCAAATCTGTGATTTATACTGTATCCTGCAGCCTCGAGCACACAGAGTGGTTTAGTACCAGTTCAGTACAGATTTGGTAAATAACATCTTAAACACAGGGAAAAGACTAAACCTCTCACTAGTTGTTTTGCTAATGATCTTTTATAATAAACACATCTCAGAAATTTAGCACTATAAATTACATAGATTAGAATAAAGTATTAAATAAAGCACTCTTGGTCTGAGTTTTATTAGGTAATATTACAGGTAATTCCTTTTTCTCATGTTTATGGCCCTTTGATCAATGTGAGCATTTCTCAGCACTAGAGACAGGAGGAAGGGACAAGGGGAATATGGGAAATGAAAAATCAAAAAGGTAATATAAACTTTGCTTTCAAGGTTCCTGTCCACAGTCATGATAAAACAGCTCTATGATGACTGCTTGATTAAAAATTAATTGCTGTGGTAATTTAAAGATATGCCTTATTTAATAATTAATGTATAGGAATTAAATTGGACTATTCACTGAAATCTTATTATATGGTACACTTGGAAAAGATCCATGATTTTATTGTATAATTAGGGATGGAGGGGGAATTTACTGCATCTTGGAAAAAGAATGCTTCCTGTCATATCTGATATCTGTCCTGTCAACACCTGATCCATTTTTTTGGCTCACTGCTAGGGAATACCAAATTTTAATGTAATACTCCAGAGTAGGTCCTTTCTATATAACACAGCTCTATCTAGTGGCTGATTGACCCAAGTGCATCTGGCTGTTGAAAGAAGACTAAATCATTAATGTGAAGGCCAGGAAAGCCTTAGAAAGGTGACACTTTCCTATTCTGACCTACTGTTACTCACCTTGCCTGGAAATACAGCAGCAAAAGCTGTACTGGCACCTAAATCCTGCCTTTCCACACACTGATAAACATGATTTGGTGGAGAGTTCTCCCGGTACTGAACACTTTTCCAATACAATTTGCAGGAACAAATGAGGGCCTCGAATACCTGTTCAGGCAGGGTACTAAATATTGGCCTGACAAATGACCCCAGTGAAGCTGGACACAGTCCCTGTGCTTCCTTACATGCCTGTTACATGCATGTGCTCACCCCTTATATCAGAAAAATGCCAGAAGGGGTGTCTCAGCAGTGTCAGAGATGGCTGGGATGCCTGGCTGTCCATTTCACTGCTGCTGGGGGAGACAGGAGGCTTTGGAGCTGTTCCCCAGCACTGGGTGGCCCAGAGCTAAACCCTGTGGGTCACACACAGTCCCCAGCAGGCTGAGCTGGGTGCCTGTCCCTGTGAACACGACACACTGAACCCAAAAAGCCCTGAAACCCAACGCAGAAAAAGGCCGCTGCCTTTTCTCCCAATCTCATCATCCATCTAGGAGATAGATCAGACATTAACCTGTGTCAGCTTCTAATTGAACACAGCAGAGGGAGAGCTGCTGGCTTCTGTCCTGTGTAACTGAGTAATGGATTCCATCAGTGTGGGGGAAAGGTCACAGCTTTTGCTGGTAATAACAAAAGCTTCACAGACAGGTACCTACATTTTTCCCAAGCTCGTCAGGCTGCTTACCCAGTGGAGGCTTAAGGAAATAGTGGGTATTCACATAGCAGTTATTTGAATAATGCTCTAATGGTAATTCTGGTTAGTAACTGTATAAAGAAGTATAGTTTCATTTTAACTAAAGCAATCCTGCTACAGATACCAGTGTAGCAAAATTAAAATAGCGATGTAAAAGTACTGCAGCTGGGGAAAAGGACCCACATCTGCTGCATACAGGCAAATCCAAAATGTAATGTGGATTTTAAACACCACTTAAGGTTAAGTCCACACAACAGTTTTAAGAAATCAGCTTTGAATGTTGTGTAACTTTGCCAGAAAGCCTGGAAATCACCTCTCCTTTAGAATGATTAGAATACATGAACTGGGGGCCTGTCAACACTCTTGGAACTGGGGTTAGGTAATTCTGACCACTGAAAGCTTCAATTGCAAACATACTCTTATCTCATTCAAGCTGTACCTGTTTCTCTACACATTGCTCCAGAAAGCAACTTGAACACACCTTCCTTATTTTGTGTACAGGAATTAAATAGGTTTGCAGCCCAGTTTTCATGACCTTTTCAACTCATGTTTTGTTTAGCATTTCTGCAACCATAACATAGCTTGACACAGAAATGTTTTACTAGTATATTTTCATTCTAAATTACTCACATCTGCCCTAAATTAAGTAGTATTCTAGCAAAACAGTAAAGTGAATTTGATGCTTTGTGTGCCTGTGCACAGAAAACAAAAGCACTTACTTGTTTCAACACTTTGAAGAGCAGTAGAATCACATTAACATGTATAAACGAGGGAAAATTTGATAATAGTAGAATATTTTACCTTCTCAACGTGACAATTATTTGAAAATCAAAGCAATTTGACCAAGTTAAATATCACCCCCCCCATATCTCCATTCCATGAAATTTTCATAGCTTATGTTTCCTTCCAGAGAAAAAAAAAAATCAAGGTGACAGCAAGATGACTTGCTCTAGTCCCTGATTCAGGCAGAATTTGCTAATTAGACCCATAAGATTAACAGGGCTTTGTGGGAACAGGTTCACGTTATTTTCTAATAAAATAATTTTAAAATGCTTAGTCAGATGCCTGAACCCACACACCTGCTCCTGGTGTCTCAAAGGCACCCTCCAAGGGCTGTATCCTGAAGGGCCTAACGGAGACCTCTTCAGTAGCTAGAGGCCAGAGAGGATGGAAAATTGCACTAACAGCTTAAATTCAAGTAGTTTCAAGTAAATTCAAGTGCCCTTGTGCCTTCCTCCTAATATGCTGTTATACAAAATAAAGGCAACAAAGCTCTCCCTCAGTGCTTGAAAAACATTACATCAGAACATCTGTAATTCAAATGAAAAAGCATTTAGAAATCCTACTGAGTGACACAGGTGAATATCAGAAAGATCAGAGATTGCATTAGTGGGTTTATTTATTCCAACTACTAAAGCTTTATCAACAGCAAAGCGTTTATACCATAGGATTTATTATGGGAGAAGGAAGCAATGATTAAAATTAACTAGGCCATGGACTGGAGTGGGACACTAATGACAAATGTGCTGGGCCAGCCATTTCCAACAAGGCAGTTCTTTCCCTTCTGCTATTTCCTGAAAGAAATACACAAATGCAACAGTAATCCCGGGCTCCTGGAGCACAGCCACTGCCAGCCCTGCTCCTGGGGAGGGTTCTCAGGAGGTGTCTATCTCCAAGGGGCCAAAAGGAGCAGGATATATACATATATATACATATACATATACATATACACTCAGGGCTGATCTGCACTGCCAGCCTGCCTCAGGCATGGAGCAGGTACCAACCAAGGGGCAAGAACAGCAGAGAGGAGAGGCCGAGCAGCAGAGATCCAGCACTCAGGGCCATGGGGGTCAGCACTGTGCTTATGTGGAGGAACTGAAACCAAAGAAAGCTTTGAGATGAGATCAGTGTGCTACTGAGCCTGCCTGCCTCTGGGCCCTGCAAGGATCCTTTTTCTTCCAGCTTTCTGGTATACCAGAAGATCTACAAGCAGCACTATTTACCAGCAGAACTATCATTAAGACAGAACAAAAATCTGTGTTACTTGATGTCGAGGTCCTTCTGAGAAGGTGGAGGCATTTCTCTGGTGAATTAACTACTCTGAAGACACAAGGCTGATACAGAAGTTTGGGACTCTCTAAGGATGAAAGGCACTGCTGAACAGCCAGACTTATCCATGTTTGGTGAAGGCTGTCAGGTCATCTCATGTCAGCATTTCAATGCTCAGAGCTAGAGATTTAGGAAAACTCACTAATTTTTCACCTTTCAACTGCTCTGTTCAAACCTAAGCCTGACAAATAATAATAAAAAAAAGGTCTGATCTGCTTCTGGGAATTAGAAGAATCAGTAAGGATGGCTCAACAGAATTGTGAAATTAGAAGAAAAGCATGTACAAAATTCAACGACAAAATCAAAAGATTCTCAACTTGTGATGGCTCTCAACTGTCAGGCTAAAAAAATCATAAAAGACAAAAAACTATTTTCCAAAAGTAATGAGCTCAAGCTGATTTGCACACTTCCATACAACTTGGAGCTCAGCTGTAGAACATCTTGGTGAAGGATCTTGTGCTGACTAAAAGGCAACAACATAATTTCACCTAAATCCCCCCAGTGGTACCTCTGGCCCACACAGTCCCTACCTGAAATATCTGTCTAGCAGCAAACTCTGAGGGAGAGCACCTACATCCTTCCTGTTCTGGAGCACTCCATGGACAGTGCCAGTCTAGCTCTAGGCAGCACAGACTTCTGGGCTGACCCAGAACAGCCTCACACCCAAACTCTGAATTTATTAAACATTAAATGGAAAAAAACTTGTCATCTTATAGCAGTACATCTGATTCCTGCCTGGAATTGCAGCCTTCAGTTTCATGAGCAACTCCATGTCTACAACTGAAAATATTTAGGGGCCTCACTTCACTAAAATATAGGTAAATTAATTAGTGATTAAGATGTAATTTCAAAACAGCAAATCCTAGGCTCTGAGCACTGATCCAGCTAATCACATGATGAATAAATCTTTTAAAAAGCTTTTACTCTTAAGTTCCCAACTGAAAACGATTTTACATTTGCAAAAATATAACATAAAAATCACCACAAATAATGTAGACCTGGAGAAAGATATTTATTACTTATTGTGAATATCAAGCCTAAAGCCAAATGCATTCCTCTTCACCTGCCAGTCTCTGTAAAATACATTATGAAATAAACCAACCTAGAAGTTAATGACTGTATTGTATTAGGATGATTGTATTAATGATTCTATTAGGAATAGTCTTGTGTAAGGTGTATCAGAAACAATAGAGGATGAACCACTGAACAACTCATTGTTCCCTTTTTTTATGAAAGAAAATTTGTAATACCTGACCTGCAACACGAAAATTGGGGAGGAGAGAAAGTAAAGTCAACTAAAACCACCGGAAATAAAAAATGGAAAACATTTAAATGTCTATTCTGTTAAAAAAAATTACAAAGAGTACATTTAGTAAAGCTTAGTAACCACTGCTCGCTTTCCACTGGTAGGGGCTTAAGCAGCTATTAATCACATGAAAGTAGATATTAAGGAATATTAATCCATACCAGCTGTTGCATCTTTTACTGTGCTATTATTGGAGATTAATCTTTATAGAACAAGGCTGCCTTTTACAGAACAAGGCTGCCTTTTCATGTCATTTCCAAGAGGACATCATACAAGCTGATACTGTTTTACAGCACATTTTCAGAGTTGAAGCAAGCAGGTGCTAATGATGACATGGTGAAATTTTATTCAAGTTCATCCTCAAAATCTAAGCCATTTATGCTTGGAGGAGACACTGTCACTGTAATCAGTTGATTAGTTAATTTTCATTGTGACTGCAAAAAATTGCTATTATAGCTTCTTATTTACATCAAAAGAACCAGGATATTCTCCTAGTAACACTGAATCTTCTCTTATTGCAAATTCAAGGCCATGCAATTTTCTGTCTTCAGTACCTGGGAATTAATCCAGATTAAAACTTCTAACATGATCTATCTGATGGAGCCTTAATGAGGAACATCTAGGATTTTAACAGATTTTTAACAAAACAGAATCAACTGTGAGCATAGAGTTCTCTAATGAAGCATAAATCCCTGCCAGGTGAGCCAGGCTGTTGGAAGAGCAATTGCTTTAATTATTGGATATACTTCATAGGTGACTGCATCTGCACACTCCAGAGAAATTCCTATTGGATCACACAATGATGGAATGCTATTAAAACCACAAAAAGAATCACACTCCTCCAAAAAGTAAAACTGCTGGCAGAAAAGGCCAGCATTATCCATTAAAGATTATGAGATTAGCATGAAAAATAAGCTTTTAATCAGTTTCTTGAGTTTTGGATAAGATACTACCAGCTGCACTAAGGAAATCAGTTGTCATAGTTACAGAAAAAAAATCAACATTCTTTATACCTGCAGTCTCCTCATTTTCTTAAATACAAGACTCTTTAATTATGTCACAATTAATCATCAGGGTATCTCTGTTTTTTTACTCATTTGACGTTAGATTGGTGTTCCACACTGAACGTGTGGTGGTTTTCTGCACAGCCTAGATGGTGAGGAAGCTGCTCTTTAGTCTGGGTTGGGCTGAGTCACTGCTCTCACACTCTTCCCTGTAATTCTCTCAGTGTCTGCTCAGCAACCAGTGCCTGTCACCCTCCCCAGATCTGCTCCAGTCCTGCAGAGGCTCCATTTTCTCACTGCCCATGTTCTGCCTGGGCAAGCTGGACTGCTTCAGCTGCTGCCTCCAGCCCTGCTGCCTCCCTGTACACTAAACCAATCCTTGTGATACAACTCAGCAGAAAATGGGGGAAAAGAACAAGAACAAGGAGGACAAGACCACTCCCCAATTCCTCCATCTTGCCTCTTCAGGCCCATATACGAAAAATCCTGAATTCTACATTTACACTCTGTGATAAGCTAACTACTACTTATTTTGAATTCTCTCGGCTTGTGATTCTTCATACAATGTGGGCATTCACTCCCATGGCCAGGGATCAGAGGCAGCGTCCTCCTGGGCTCTGTGTGAGGCTCTGACCCCCCTGTACAGATCCCAGACCCCCTGTCTGGTCTCCAAACCCTCCAGGGCGGCCAGAGGGATGTCCTGGACTCTGACACCTCCCCAGCCCCGCTGCCTCCAGCCTGAGCAATCTGGCACACACAGCTGCCTTTCACAGCCCCTGCTACCTGCCTTTAATCCTCTCCACCCTCCTTTCCATCTGCTGATGAACCAGCTGTTGGTTATGTAACATTTGTTTCCAGGCCTTTTCTACTCCTCACAAATAAGTACAATCAAATTTTGCTATTTCCTCTCAGCTTCATGACACTTTGCAAGACCAGCTGGCTTTCTGATTCCACCCTGCTAATGCCTGTCTACAGGACTTCTCCCATCTCCAAAGTGGATTAAGTGCTAACCCTACAATGACACTTCTGCTGCTTAATATCAGTAATTTGCCTGCTAACAGCTGGCAAAAGCACGGGGCAGAAAAAAGTACTGACAGCACAAAAAATAACACACATACTAGGAGGTAAAACATGGGCTCAAATGTAAGCCCTTAAGCAGGTTATCTCAAGGCTTACTTTTTATTTAAAAAGAGGCTTGAAGCAGGGGGGTATATGATCAGAGGAACAGTAATCAGTTTTAACCAGCTATAGCTTTTCTAACTTTTACATTAACATAGATCATACAAGTTGTACTAGAGATTGGGACCCACATACAACAGAAAACTATTCCTATGGATAAGATACAAAAAAAAAAAAAAAAAAAACCCAAACAAAAAACAAACAAACAAACAAAAAAAAAATCCAAAGGAAAAGGGAGTTGCCCAATTTAACCTAGTGGCAACAAAACAGTGAAGTTTAACTGCTGATACAATCCACCACGTTGTCCATGAAACGTTCCTTTTTCAAAGCTTTTTGAGTCTTGCTTTACCTCTGCTGTCTATGCTTTTCATCTCATTTTTAACTCTTTAGATTAAAAGAATCTCAATCACTTGTAGAAGTGATTCTAGTAATGCAGAGTCTGAAATGAAAAAGCACGAGAAAGGTTTTGTTTTCAAAGGCAGTGGCTGATTTTTCAAACTTAGGGCTAGAAAGCAGTAAGTACTGAAATCCACATCCTTCACTGCAAGATCAACTAACCTAGACTACTGCTACACGAGACATGAACTAGTACTTTTCCAGAAAAATGGTTTTATCCTTTGTTTATCCCCACTTGTGTTTTCTAGGCCTCTTACAGTCACATTCTGCATCTCCTGCTACTGTAAAATGATCCACCTCAGAAACACTTTAACATGCAGTTGTTGTTCTCTATGTCTGAAAGGCAGACAGAGATTTTTCAGTATTCATGTGCATTTGTTTCAGTTTGTAGTAAGTATCCACCCTTGACAGATTCCTTCAGCAAAACTACACTCAAAGTGAAAACTGCTCAGCTTTCTGTTTTGATTTTTCTCTATTCAGAGCTGCATTAGGCTTATTTGACTCTGCCTTATTTGACTCTACTGAGTAGATGCTGTAAGCAAGAACTAGCAAGAGGGGCAGCAACTAATGGCAGATATTTTTGTGTGAGACTAGGTGGAATTCATGTTGGAACACAGGCTGCAAAACACAGTTGCAAAAGACACAAGTGAATGCAAGTCCTACATTTCCATAAGTGTATATAATCTGCTGAACAGAATGGCAGCAAATTGATGAAAAGCAAAACCATTATCCCCTAACTCACAAGGTGGCTCTGACACTTAGTCCATGCCATGAGTCCTGTACAGAAGTCATGTCACATACGTGTCCAGCTGGGGGACAGGCTGTTCTGGCTGCACACTCTGGGGTAATGCAATATTTGCCCAGACACACATGTTCTATGAGATGCTCCTTGTAGGTAACAGCTACCATCAGTTTTAAGAATTTGCCAAACATTTGGGCTTAAACTAAAAAAATGCTCCCACGAAACTCATGACATTCACCTTGCTGAAAGCCACCATGACACAGCAGCTGTATGGAGGCACCACCTTGGGTAGAGGTACACAAGGTTTGAACAGCAACACAGTGCAAGAAGTCCTGTCACTGATTCCATGCTCCTGTCCTATCTTGAGCAGCAAGCTCCCATGCCTTGGTGGTAACCTTTCCTTCATGCCACAGACCAGCTATTACTCACTGAATGCACACACCAGCTGCTCCTGTTGGATGTCTGCAATGCACTGACTTGTAGGGACAGGGTTTACTGCAATGCTGCGTGCCTGGCTGTGCTGGATGAGTCACTGCTGCAGAACAGAGACACGAGTCCTTAGGAACAATTCCTGACAACAGAGAGATTCATAAGAACCATACCTTGCAGTGTCTGTCTTGAGAAGAAACAGGATGTCAAGGAAAAGGTCATGGACATGCCAAGGAGAACCTTTTGGTTCTACATCTCCTCCCCTGTACTGATATTCTTCCTTTGCAGGATGTGTCACAGCAAAACAAAAGCCTTGTAACTCACTTGGCCAATTGTGCATCCTGCTTAGGGCGTTAAAGGATTTATTTCCAATTCCTATTCAGATCAGCTGGTGCTGTCTAACACATTCTGTATTATAGATGTTTTTCACAATGCTCTTATCCAGGCTGTTGAAGGACATTGTGATATCCAATCAACACTAAAGTGCCTTGGTGTTGATCCAGCAGGGCAGGGAAGAGACAGAGCCTGCAGAATGCTCTCTGTAGAAAAGATTTGTCAAAACTGGACAAAGTTACACACCCAGCTGTAACATATTTCAGTTTCTCTTAAGAAAACAGCTACTCTGATAGAAATTATCCCGATCTGACATTTCCCTCTGTCATTACAGAGAGGGGCACAGGCTGTGTTGCCGTGTCTCACTCTGGGAGCTTGCATAGGTTGCTAAGTACAGTCTTTGTTCATTTGAAAAGGGGCAGCTGATAGCCTGCTGGCCTGTTCTTCAGACACGAGTCTGCTTCTATTTACCCTCATGGCCATGAAAGTCTACCTGTGATAACAGTTTAATTATTGCCCTGTTATTGTTTTTGAACATTAAACAAGATATAGAACATATTCTGACTCAGAAATGAATTTTATTATGTCCCAGTTATTTTTTTCAGTTCCAACACTCAACTGACTGCCCAAAATGTAAAAACTACAGCACTTTTATCTCTTGAGTCATTGACTAAAATATTAGCATGTCTTCATCACAGCAGAAATTTGGGGGAAAATTTTAAATTCTCAAAGGGAATGAGTATGAAAATTATTTCAGTGTTACCAAAGGATCTGTTTAACCATAAGTGCAATATTAACTAGTTGCAGAAAACTTCCAAGTATACCTATGACCATCCTAAACCTAAACCATCAAAAGGGATGCAATTTGAAGGAATCACAGATGCTTGGCTAATAGTTTAGGAGCAGAAAGTGAATTCATCCTGTTAGTCTTTTTTTCCTATTTGAAGTTTAATACTATGATAAGAAAGTACACAAACCATACAATTTAATATTAACAACTGCAACTCACTTCAAGGGACTTCACACCAATTTTCAGGCTTCAATAATAAATAGTAAGACAGATCAAAACAGTGATTTAAAGACGAGACAAAATTTGTTTTCTGCCAAGAAGCTACATTCTCTCTGATCTAAGTGAATGTATTCATCACTGGTTTGTCTGGGCATTTACAAAATACAGGACAAGTTCTTTGCCTTAGTCTAATAATATTTTCTCCTTTGTAATCCATGGAAGTTTTTCCAATAAACCACTGGGTAATACTGCACTACCTTAAAGGTATGACAAAAATCCATTATCGTTTCTATAGTAGTGCTATTGAGATTTTTCAAGTTTTCTATTGCATTTAGATAAAATATTCTTTAATTTTTTTTTGTTAAGCATTACTGTAATTTCTTGTACCACATTTGATAACCAGGAAGGAGACAGTGATAAAATACATTAGTGGCTCTATAAAAGCTTAAATCTGAGCATCTGGAAGGCTTGTACTGAATACACCCTTATACAGATAATCACAGAGAATTTACAAGCATAGAAGAATTATAGGCAAAGAGAAATAAATGCAGAGTAAAGCTGTTTCCATAAAATGGTTTTCTCTTCAGAGGAACAGAAAATGAGTCATCATAGGTCCATCTTAAAGGCATTTAGATCAACTCAATGGAGATAGCAAGCAGAGATGAAAGCATTGTTTAGTACTAGAAAAGTAATTTGAAGTAATTTGCATTAGTGGGAAAGACAGGCCAGTGATGTGCATCCAGATAAGCTGCTTTTTTTGTTAATAAACTGAGATGTTTACAAGACACAAAACCAAAACAGAGACACTCAAGGACACTCCTTTTTCAAACATTATAGGTTTCACATTTCATTTAGTGCATTGAGGTGGAGAATTACACCTTTAATTGCACAGCAAGTAGCAACAGCTGCTTTTGTAAAACTGCTCAGAAAATAAAAAATATCTTTCTCTACAGCACTGTTGTCAAAATTAGGGGACTACACAGGACAGCCAAGCAGAGTAAATAGTTAAGCAGGATACATTTTCAGTAGTCTTGGTATCCAGCACTACTGCAGTAAAACCTGGAAGTTAAACCCATGGGCCAGGACCACACACTGTTACACATTCTTCAGGAATAAACAAGAGTGAGATTGGCAAAAGAGGAAAAGATTAGAGTAGCAGGTGAAATGTTCATTATAAACCTCAATGCTTGGCTGCATCACGTGGCTTTAACCATTTCCTGCATAGGTTTTCCAGACACATCCCAAAGCACTACACCCCTACAAGGCACACACATGCAAGACCAGTTTCAATTCCCATTTCCAGCTGTATCATTAGCAAAAATTAACATTCAATACAAAACACTCTCAAGCATAACAGTGCCCACTTTGCTGCCTCGAGATGTCCCAGAGATGAGCACTTCACCTGCCTGGATGATGACAGTGTGCTACTGGTGTGAGAGAGCCAACCCACATCACTTCTGGCAGAAATAACACTCACAGTCTATTAAATAAGCATAAAAATCTATTTTTTTTTACTCAACTCTAACTTTTGTCACAAAAGGTGAAGTTTCTGTTTCTGAAATGAACCTTAAAGGAAATAAACACCAAAAGAATTAAGAAGACTAGAATAAACAAGTCACAAAAGAAACCTTCAGCTTTTGAAAGACAACATTTTCTCACATAATCAGTAGACAAGAAAAACAAAACCTGAACTGTGTTCCTTCTACCTTCACTTGACTAGTCTTTCCCATGGGAACAGTGGGACAAAATTAAGCAATTTTTGCCTGGGTATTTTACTCTGACTTTATTCCATTAAAGAAGTAAAATACTATATGCTTTGCAGTATCAAAGCAGGCTTGAGGACATTTTAAAGGGGAAATACTTTTCAACTTCTTTATCATTATTTCTTTGTATTATTCAATAAAGTTAATACTACCAGCCTATGAAGCTGGAAGTCATCTAGGGGGTAAAGCAAGCAATACACAGTGATTCATGAAACTCAAGATTCCTGAAGTTTGTCATGAGGCACCCAGAACACAACTGTGCAAGTAATGGGCAAAGTTACCCAGAGAAGCATTGGCTAAGCATTAGCTGACATTTCATTTTGCCACTTTGCCTCACATCCATCAGGGGAGGAAAAAATGAACCCACCACAAACACCTTCTGTTTTGATTCCAGATGTTTAGGCTTGGCCCTGGTGCCAAGGAAATCACAGCTAAAGCTTTTTTTTCCTCCCATCTAACACTCACTGTTTGTAATTTGGCCTGTAACACATGCAGCCTGGCAATCTCTAGCAGAGAGAAGGGCCAGGGTCCACAGTCAGTATATAAAAACCACCACTGTAAATCTGTAAATGACTTTATACTGAGATGGTGCTTGGAATTCCCCTGGTGATGGCCTTTGACCATCAGTCTCTGCTCAAAAAGTCACCCAAACACAGACATATTTTCTCTTGCCATCACAGATGACAATGACAATTTTGCACATAGTATAAAACAATCCTCTTAGAGAAGGAAACATTTAACACATACTTAGTTGACTGTGTGTCATTTTTCTCTCAGTTTATAATCCTTCAAACTTCCTTTCACCCCTCTAGTTAGGATCTGACTCTAACACTGTGATGACAATCAAGAGGTAAGAGGATTGCAGGGGTTCCAAGATGAGGCAAAGACTATTTCTAATTATTTGAGTGGAATTGGTTTGAATAAGGCCAGTTGAGCTGGAATCTAAGTAATCCTGAGCTGAAGTTAGTCTATATTTGTTTTAAAAAGAATCTATTAACAAAATAGGTACACACAATCTCTTAATAGATTGAAAACAGTTAAAAAATTAATTCTTACTCTTCATTTACTGCATGCAAGCTTATGATAACAACAGTGAGCTCATACATTATAAAGCAGTCACTCATGTCTTCTTTCTCCTGCCTTGTTTCTTCATTCATAATCTACACAGCAAATACTCTAACCACAGACTGTATTTCTCATAGAATCTGTCACCTGTAGTTCAGTAAATCACATCAAAATCTTGTATACATCCTACCAGTATTCTTCACATTTACTACATCTAAATTGGTGATGAACACTGAGTATTAACAGTGCTCAAAAGGTGATTTTGAGTATGGCTAGGAATAGTTACAGGCTAGCCCTGTACAATGACATTTAGCCCAAAGATCCTTAAGACAGGAACTTGTGAAAGAACTCCTGGAACAGGAGTAAGATTAATTGCTAGAACCAGAGCAATGAACACAACTGAGACTTAAACAAGCACAAAGGGAATAGTTCTCATCTACAACAGTACCGGCTGTAAGAGCAAGAGGGCCAAACAGTGCCTCCAGCTGTTTACCTCTGGCTGTACTATTTGGGTAATTGCAGACTTACCCTCTGTGATCCAGATGCTGAGCCTTTAAATGAAGTGCGTTTGAAGGAGCCACTCATCCTCCGTAAGGAACCTGTGAACTTTCCTTTTTTAATCCCCTCCATAATGGAACTAGGACCCCAGCATCAAGGAAAAGCCTGATTTCACTCATGTAGCCTGAGCAGGCTTTTTTCTGAAGCCAACAACCATTAAGTTACAGCTTAAATAAAAAGTAAGACAAATGCAAAGAACAAAATCAAAGCCAAATGATGAGACTCCTGTTCCAATAAGGACCCTGTCACAAGTGTTACCAGCAGCCAGCCAAGCAGAGAAAAAAGGCAATCCACTGATAGCAACTGCTGGCCCCCTCCCTCTTCTCTACTGACTCTATAATCAGGCTTAATGCACACAGCTTCTGCAAGCTATGGTTTTTAATGGACAGAGATTTAATAAATGGTGATTGAAGGTAAATCTACTTTAGAAGCAGCAGCCCGAAAGGTTTTTATTTGTGCAAAGCACAGGGCAGTCAGATGGAAATTGTTTTGGTATCAGTAGAAAGGCACATGAAAAGAGCAGATGGTCCTCAGCAGACCATGGGTTAGAGGCCTGGTGGAGCCCTAAAGGATAACTGCTGATGGCAAGTGTGCCTACAGCAGGCCCCGGGATGAGAGTGAAAAGGTTTTAAAAGCAAACAACCTGTAAGATCACCAGTTAGATTCTAAATAAATAGGGAATAAGGGTAGGTAAGGTGTGGTGTGTATTGCCTTCATGAATTCTCACTAATATCTCAATGCATCTATTCTGTACTGTTCTGGCTAAAATGTGCAGAGTGAGAACAAAAGGAGGTAGTTAGGAGAGAGGGCAAACAAGAAATGAGTATGAGACAAGGTGCTTTAAAAGAACAACAAAGTAATTATTGACTAGGAAATATCTAGTTGGCTCCAGAAGACATCAGCCAGGAATTTGTTACATAGTCTGGTTTAGAAAAAGACAATGGATGAGAGTGCTGAGAAAAGAGAGATCCATTTCAGAAAAATACACAGGGACAGAGGATTGGTAACTAGAGGTTAAGTCAGAACCACAAACTTAGGGGATTTATTTAGAGAGTCATACTTTTCTCTTTATTATATTTTTTAGGTTCATCCCTTTGTGCCTCAGTAAAGTTGGCATAGGCGCCTGCTTGCAGCTGGTTAGAGGAAGCACAAAAAACTCTGCTGGAAAGCTAAAACAAAAGAACATGGAGAGTCTGATACACAGAGATGCACTAAATTTGTTGTTCTGGTCAGCAAAGAACAAAAATAGATGAAAGCAATCTTTTGAAAGAGTGCAACAGAATCTGCTGACTACTAACCCCAGCTGAAAAATCAGGCAACTAAGCTGATGTTCTTGCCCCCACTGTGTTTACATAAGGCTTCACGGGCCATTTCCACTAGACTGGGAAACAGAGACACGCACCCTGCTGGCACCTTCAACAGCTCTGTGATTGAGAAGCACAAGTTTAATAGATTTTCCAAAGAGCTTGTGGTTTTAGGAGTGTAGTCTCACATTAGGAAACCTTTTAAACAAATGTTATTATGGAGGTTCCTGTCTCACGTTGGAGTTTTCTGCTCCATCAGTTGAGCTGATTCAATGGTTTGTGTGGCCTGGATTAGATCTGTGTAACCACGTGGTCTAAATCAGCCCAGAGGGAGGAAAGCACAGTAATCTCTTGCCACAGGATATTGTTGGACAACAAATGAGTATTTGGCACAGTATGGAAGTGAAAGACCATTAAACTGTTTCTGAAAAGGAACAATTCATGACGTGAAATGACACATCTGCCCATCATCCTCCGTGTTTTGTACTGAAATCAAATTGGTCAACGTCTGCTTATGAAAAAAACAAGAGCCTACAGCCCCATAAAGGAGAAAGCAAAATGCAGGCAACACTCTGCTTGCAAGATTCCCATCAAGGTCCTTGACAGCCTGCTCTCTGGGAAAAGCAGGATGCACCCATTTCAAAGTGCACAGAATAACACACTAAGGCATAAGCAGTTGTTGTACACCTTATTGATACACTCCATGGGAATTTAACATCTGCAGTCATGAACAGATCCATGTCCCAAAGGCCCTACCACAACGTGTTTTTAAAAAGTGAATAGTTTGGTTGGAGACAACTGGAGTTGTTTCAGTCCACAGGAAAAAAACCAACACTGCTCTTGCTGCTCATAGAGCTGTATTCTATGACATCACCTCAGAGATGTTCGATGTTAGTTTAAAACAAAAACCCAAAAGATTTAAAGCTTTGATCTGTAGTCTATCATGTCAGCTAAAATGTTTCCACTCACCCTAGTAGTCAAACTAAATATGGAAAGCAGCAGTCCATAATCCAATGAACTTTATTTACACTGACAGGAAGGAGTAAGATAGGCTTAGACCTCTGTAAAGACCTACATGTAACAGACATGTAGAATTAGGCCTTCCCTCACTTTGCTTTTAATACGAGTAGTAAACTAAACACAAGTTTCTTCCATAGGCAGTGGATTATTTAAAAAAAAAAACAAAGCACTTTTTTAAAATGGGATGTCTTAAAGAATGTTTTCTGGAAAAAAAGCATGCTGGTTTGATGCCCATTTGTGATACAATATAAAAATTTCAAGAATTGTGTGTTTAACTGACAAACCAGCCTAGGATCCATTATACACTTAACACTTACACTTGAAGAGCCCTTGACTCTTTATTTTGCCTCCCTGAAGCAAAGCACAGACAGAATATTGCTCAGTGCTGGTTACCTACCATGAGAATAAGCCCTCTGGAGGTGCCTGGGGACTGCTGGCTGAAGAGTGGACTTCTTCTGGAAACTACATATCCTCAAAGCACTGCTGCAGCAACCTGGGCAAGAGCATACTGGGGTTAAAAATGTAACATTTACACAAAAACTCAGCAAGTGACTGGCAGGTGATAGCTAGAGGCAAGAAGTTCCATGTAGTCTATTCTACACCTAAACTCAGGAAGACCATGGGCCTCTTTGTGGTACTTTTACTTCAGCATTGTCTGTTTCTCCATTCTAGAGCCTTTCTTATTTAGCATCTGTCTGCCCCCTCTCTTTCTCTTGCAAGGAAAACAACAAGTTTAAAGAAAAATTAACAGTTCATGAGATGTGGACAGAAGGGATAAACAAATAAATTCTGTTTGTGCCAGTGGGCCTGTAAATTACTGCCCATGTGAGCATTCTCACATATGAGAAATAGTCTGTGGTGATCACATGAACAACAAACCCCATGTCAGTAAATATCAAAACATATGCAATTAATCTTATATCAATACCCTGCCAAGGGAGTAGAAACCCACCAGGTTACATTGGAGGTGACCAACCATCAGCTTCCCTCTATTTGTAGAATCATAGAAAAAAAAAAAGCTGGAGCAACTTGTGAAGCTCACCCAGTCTGACCTCCCACTCAAAGGAGAAACAACCTGGAAGCTGGATCAAGTGGCCAAGGGCTTTGCCCAGCTGCATGCTGAAAGCTCCAAGGGCTTTCAGTGTTTCCAGTCCTCTGGGTAAGCTGTTACAGTATTCCACCATTCCCCTACTGAGAGGATTTTTTTCATTATGTCCCTGTGGAATTTCCCTTGCTGCACTGGTTCTTCCTTCTTCTCTGTATGAGAAGAATCTGGCTCCATCTTTCCTGTAATACTCCTTTTCTTTGTGGAAGACTGCAACCTAATTCTTCCTTAGCCCTCTTCTCCCCAGGGGAACAAGCTCTTCCAGCCTATTTTTACATCTGGGGCTTCCAAACTCCAACTACCTTCATCCCAAGGGGCTCCCACAAAGATATTTGTCAGTACTATGGGGCTCCCAAAATAAAGACAGAGCTCCAGATGCAAACTCCTAAGTGCCAATCAGAGGGAACAAACATTTCCCTCTCACTACTACAGCCTTCAACACTGCAAGGGCACTCTGCTGACTCACCTTCAGTTTGCTGCTCATTGGGATTCCAGGTCCTACTAACACAAAGGCTTTGCACTTGCCTTAGTAAACTTCTATTAAATTTGTTTGGTCAATTCCTCCAGCTTGTTGGAGAAGCAGCCTCCAGCTGTGCTCCCCTTAGTAAAGCTGCAAACTTCCTACAGGTGCGCTCTAGCCCATTTTCCAGGGTATCAGAGATGTTACACTATATTGGCCCATTCTTTATCACATTTTACCTACAAAGACATATTCAAACTGAAAATTAAAAACAAAAAACCATGTTCATCTTAGCAATTTATAATGTGCTGAATCAAAGCACAGATAACTTCAGAGTTGGAATAAGAGTGTTCCTTAGATCCTGCTTTATCACAGCATCCTCAGACATCAGAACAGTTTACAGCAGGCTGAGGCAGCTGACAGCTTCTTGCACACACAGGGCTAGCTGCCAGCTGTTTAACCATTTTCCACGTGCTTACATGATCACTGGTACTAACATCTGAGCAACTGTGGTCGAATGGGCTTCATTTAACCACAGAACACCACGGTGAGTTCTTGGAGCTCTGTGGCTCCTTTCCCCTTCCTGAGTGCATTAAAGGCTTGTACAGGCAGCACACAGCAATTTAAAGCACAATCAGCATCCATCTCAGTCAGTAGGTGTTACATTAGAAATGGAAATGAAGACCTCACATCACAGAAAATGGTGCTGGGAGAGCATTTTTACAGGAAAATTTGTCCAGCACTGCACTTCTGACATTCCTGTGTTTTCAAACAGAATCACAAGAAGCTCTGGCTACTATTAGCAGAGACTTAATCTCTGATTAATAAACGGAGTTACTTGGATTCTTTCCCTGGTTTGAAACTACCTGGGATGGAGAAAACAGCAATACAAAACAATGATGGCTGAGGACAGCACCAAATGTTATGTGCATTCATCTGTCCCTGCCCATAATAGACAATGCATTATACCTAGATTACAGTGCCTAGAGCTTGGCACCTATTTCTGCAGCACTTCCCATCTTAACATTCAAGTAACTTGAACATTACAAACCTGAACATTAGCACCCTTGGGAAGCAAGGAAGCAGTCTCCTCTCTAACAAAGAAGGGAGGGGCTAAGATCTGTGTGATACACAAAGCATGAACCTCCAGATGCAATAAACATCGTTTTTCCTTTTGGCTGGGTCCTGGTTTCCTCTCCCTCACCCTGATGGCAGGGTTGATTTCCAGGAGAATACCAGTCACAGCCCCCAGCTAGTCTGGGCTGCACATTTCCTCATCCATGAATTGCTCTGTACTAGCAGGAGATATGCACTAAGTATCAGGAAGGCATTAAATAATATTTTCCATAGAAAGCATAACAGACCCATACTTCACACATCAATATAATTTTCTGCTTGTGCTCTCTTTCTCTTTTTCTTCCTATAAATATTACCCAAAGAATTCCAACATAATTTTACAGATAAGGAACAATATAATTGGTTACAGGCTCCAATCTTGAGAAGACCTTCACTAATTTAGATTGCTTAAGCTCAGACAGTTCCTGACCTAATTTTAAAAAATGCTGAAAAAGCAACAGCTCCTGTAACAGCAAATGGAAGCTGCCACTTTGCATCAATTCAGGTTCTTGTTACCTCAAATGACTTTTCAAAAACTGAAGCAGATAAAGACCTATCTTATCCAGCATAGAAGACTATCTAAATCAATCTTGGCTTTTTTGGGGATCTAGCCCATGGTTAATGTGTATTTCTGAAAACTCAGGCCTCAATGGTATATTATATTCTATGTTCCCATATATAGTAATTTACTTGACATGCAAATTCCTTCCTACTGGAATTAGGGAGCTAGTGACAGCTTCCTGCTGCTCTCAGAGAGGCAGAGCTGAAACCAGGACACTGGATTCCTCCACTATGGGATCACATTCATCTTCCAACTGAGCTGGTGGCTTGGTGGCACATTTAGAATCCCTTGGGAGCAGTCTGACAAATCAGGCCTTTGTCTCATCCTAGGACTCTGCAAATGGACAGGTCCTCCAAGCTAAGAAAAGAAAACTGACTTGTTGACTTGTGGATCTTTGAAACATGGGGGAGGTAAAACCTGAATTCTAAAGACTAGAACTATGAATATAATAATAAGAAAAGATTGTATGGAGATTGGACTTCATAACTGTTTTAGGTACACTAAAACAGAATAAGCAAATTGTTACTCTGGATACAGAGCTAAGCCCCTAAAAACATTCTATGATTTCACTTCTACTTTAAGGATAATGACAACAAATTAATTACAATGATGTTCAGTCTCAGCACACTCGGAAGTGACTTTCCTTTTAGATACAAAGCCATAACTCTTACCAGTCCTCATAGTCGTAGTAATAAAATAAATTAGACAACAGAAAGGATTACTCTGCACTTTATGTGATTATTTTACAAACCAGCTTTGCTGAATCTTCTTCCATTTTCTGTGCATCATCAGCCCTGAGAAAGGACTTCCACTGGTCTCAGACTTGTCTTTGTGACAAGGCACTTCCTTGTCCTGAAGTAAAACACTTGCTAGCCTAGACTGACAAATGATATAAAGTACTGACAGACTATTCACCCCACCTGACCATTATAATCAGTTTGTCTGAATAATCAGGTCAAGATTTTTGCTTCATTTTCCCTATATTTTCATTATTTTCCAAGCACTCTGTTTCTATTCAAACAGCTAGATGTCATAAATAGAATGCCTTTAAATATTTTCTGTTAAATATGGCTTGGAATGTTTTTTTCCTATGTCTAAAATAGCCTGAAACTGTTTGCAAATCCATAGGTACTTTTGCTCTGTAATAAAAATGGAATGCTAACTCTGTTATTGAGACCACAAACTGGAGCTAGAGGGGAGTACCAAGAATATTTGGGACTGGGCAGACTGGAAAGATGCTGGGGGCCTCCTAGGTGTGAGCAGGGTCTAAACCTAGACCCAAAATGCAAACCAGACTGATTTCACAGGTAGAACCATTGTCACTGATGGTGGCCCCCCACTGAAGATGGCATTCAGGCTGGGTGACTTTAACCTATACTGCATAAACACAGGCAGAAATCAGCTTCAGCCTCACAATGCCAAAAGCAAGTGAGGTTTTGACATAGATTTCAACAAGAACGGGATCTCAGAAGAATTATACAAAGTTTTGTTTTAATTTCATTTGATTTGAATAAAATCATTCAGTATTCAATATACCACTTGTGTCAATGCATTACCATGTCTCAAACAAAGCTTTAAATAAATCTAAAATATTTCCACATCTATGAGCAACTACAGGCTACAGGAAAAACTGTTTCTTACTTAGCTAATAACAGAGGACTTGAAAGGGTAGTGAAGAAAAAGAAAAATTAGAGCATAAGCAAAATAAGCAATTTAATGACAAGTAAGCATGGAAACCTTGAACTGCCCATGGAATACCAAACACAAGACTTCACTGATCTGAGAACTAAATGAATGAGATGGTAGCTCTGGAAGTCACTTATTTCTGCTTCCCACAACATGCCATTATCTGCAACTGGTGACAAAAAACCCTGCTCCCTGCTTGGGTAAGCAAGGAATGTCTGAAGAGCAGATGTGCTGGAAGCTCTGCTAATATTCAACATATTAAATGATGAAACAAGGCTTCCTACTGTGCTTCATCATCTCCAAGGCAGCAGAAGCAATTGGTTCTCACTAGGAAATAACTGAATTGCTCTCAATTCCGAAACCGGGGAAGGACAGAGTTCCCTGCGGTGCTGTGGTAATGTATCAAGTCTCTAATTCATAGCACTGGGCTCGGCTGCAAAGTCCCAAGCACAGAATGCCCGGTCCTGCATCCATGTGGGATCCCTGGGCAGCGCTCGCACTCCCCAAACTCGGCATTCCCACTCAGAGCCTTCCGGGGGCCAGCAGCGCCACCTGGTGCTGCTTGGCAGCGCGTGTTTCCTTGGGAATACACAGGATTTCCTCATGGAGTATTGAAATACAACCGTGAAATACAGAAATACAACCGTGGCTAACAGTTAATACACGGACATATGGGAAAGGTCAGATACGCTCATTGTTTTGCACAGTTAATTGTCCAGAAGAGGTTTTAAAACCTCTCTGTATGAAAAGGAATTTAATTGGGCATCGACCTTTCCTAAACCCTGATATACTGGAATTGTACACCACTATGTTGGTTCTGATTGTGAAAAATACTCTTCAAATGAAAAAAGTAAATAAAACACACAAAAGAAATTTGGATCAGTTAGCAGTAATGGTAACTGAAACCTAGAGAAGACCTTGAAATGTGCATATGAATACATTTTGGTGCCAGAAGAACAAGACAGAATGAAGGATGAATTAGCTGCAAGATAACTGTAAAGATAAGATGTAAAACAGGTTTTAATGTAAAACAGGTTTTAATGTAAAGTAAGGGATTGAGAATCAGATATTCTCTTCCTGTCCCTGATTTTCTATGGGACAACGTGCAAGTTACCCCTATCTTGAATATCTTGGTTTCTCTATCTGAATAAAAGAAGCAATCATATAAACCTATGCAAAGACACTGAATTCCATTATATTTGTAAAATCAGTTGGAGTTCTTTGACAGATATAAGTATGACTATGGTTTACAAAGTGCTTGAGCAAACAATCCCTACAATTTTAAAGAACATTCTCAGCTGTACTGACAAGCCCACAGTTCTTTATGGCAATGAGTTCAAAGTTTTGCAAAATGTTTTAAGTACTTTCCCAAATTTAATGAAACTTTTTACAGAATAGATGGGAAAGGGAAACCTCAGCTGAACTCCAAAGGATGCTAATTTAAAAGGAGTGGCTACAAAACCCTAACATCTCATTTCAGAGTTCATCACCAGAAGAATGAAAAGGGAGGAGAAATACAAATATAATACTATGATCCCTTTTCTCTGCATTATAACTCTATCACTTAGAGGTGTTTTTATTTCAGTTAAATTTACCCATGATGCAGATACAGATGATGCAGTCCAGAAACAGCTCCAGCACAGCTCAGCAGGCAGTGAATCAGCATGTTTAAGGTGGCCTTGTCTGACAGAGCTTAGCACCTGCCAGTGTATTGCTGGTTCCTGTTTATTGTCATTGCATAACTCAGAGTCCTGTGACATTGCAGTGACTTTTGCCATTATGCTGGATGTTTTCTGACTGTAGTGTTTACCTTTTGTTGACCTATATTTGTTAAGAAAGGTGTATTAAAGCAGTGACACCTAACTAAATCAGAGGAGATTGGAAAACACTAATTAGGAGAAAAATCCATTGCTCTGATCTGCCTATCAGGCCCTAGGTAAAAAAGCAACTGTGCTTTTTGCTGCCAATCTCTGTAGAGGAAGGGGGCAAGCCCTTAAAGTTTTCACTGATTTCCTTGGGATTGCCAAGAGGAGCTGCTGCAGTGCTTATGCCAGAGAAAGCCACCACCACATACTCTCACTCAGGAGCACCTCATCCCTCTGATCTGTTGATCATGGCATGGGCTGCTGTTCATGCTCAGTGTGAGATATGCCAGGTTAATCACTGGAAGCAAACAGCTTCTGAGCAGCTACAGATCAACCTGTACCAGCAAGACACAGACCTGAGCCACCAGCCTGCCATGCTGAGAAGTTACCTGTGATAGACCCATTAGATAGATGTTGGTCCAGGGGCAATTTTAGAATTTCCAACTTTACCAGCTCCATCAGTGGCAGGCTCTCCATTTCTGCTAGGAATGTTTATCTCTGTAATACCTTCCAGGTGACCAACACCTGCCACACAGATCTTCAGAGATCTGACAAATCATGGTGGATTTCCTTTGCTGCAACCTAAATTTCAAAAAGTAACACTCTGAGGGGGTACACCATGAGACAAGGACCTCTCTTTTCCCTCCTTCACAATCTCCTAACCTTTTCAAAGTTGGGATCACAGGAGTCAGCTATCTCTCTCCAGACTACAAAGTCTCAGAGATACCAATAAAGACAAAAAATGCTCCAAACCACAAATGCTGCAATCAAATGAGCAAAGCAAGACAATCAAACACTGCAATCCCAGCTGACCTTGCAGTAATAGGATCACACCAAGATTAGTCTATGTCATAGATTAAGCCCACCAAAGTAAATTAATCTTTTTGCAGTCAGCTAAGACTATATGTTTACTCACTAAGCTGGAAAAAACTGAGGAGTGTAAAATGTGTATTAGCTAGAATAGACAATCTAGCCTGCAGCTAAATGCATATTTAGCACAATTATTGCTGCAACACTGACTTAAAGGTGCCTTCAGAAAGGAAAAATTATTTAAACAGGTTTTTAAACTATATTGTTTGACTTATGAAATTCTTAGACTACTATTTCACTTTTTGCCAGTCAGCTTCTTGTCTGAACAAGGCAGTGCAGAGAGCTTGCAGAGGAGGCATACTGCACACCACCAAAGATGCCTTGCAGGGAGCAGGAGGTCTCCCTTTGGCTGGCAGAGCAACATTCCATTCTGAGTGCAAACCACAGGAAGCTCTGTGCTGTGGCAGCTCTGAGAAGGAGCAGAATAACCCCTGTGCTTCCCTGCCCACGAGCACAGCAGCTGGTGACAGCTCAACTGCACTGTCCTGCCGCTCCTGCCCCGCAGCAGCCCCTGAGCCCTGCAATCACAAACGCACCACAAACATTTGGGGTTTGTGGTTTGCTTCCTGCCCAGCACCCCTGAAGCACACCTTGTCCAACCAGGAAGAGCAAGAGCATTTGTCCATCTGTGCCCAGGGGCTGAGGTACAGCTGGAGGCATTTTTCTTCCTCACAGGAAGCCCCTTTCAGGTGCATACATCACACTTCTCTAGAAAAATGATTCTATGAATCTGCACATCTTTAGGAACTACCCATGCTGCCATCTCAATCTGGGCTGCTCACACTCATTTTTGCACACTTCTGTCTTTCACCTCTCTTAATTAAAATGTATTCCAGGGTCTCCAGTTTGAATTTCCATCAAATTATCAACATATGACTGAAAGAGGGGAACTGGGGGAATTACACAGAAATAAACCATGTTTTGGCAAGTTTCCTCACATTCCTTTGTTTTTCTACTCATGGAAACACAGCTCAGTGTCCCCTGATAACAAGGCTAACAGTTGTACCTGGCAAAACTGGGTAACCCAGATGCTGAGCTGACACACACTTTTACTGAAGGCACAGTGTAAGTGCCACCACACCTAGGCTGTGCAAACCCCTGGACAGTCTCCACTGCAGAAGCACCAGAACAGCAACGTCCCTGCCTTCACAGCAGAGCTCCACATGGCACCACCATACCCTGCTACTGCTGCTAAACTTACCAGGTTGTCTCAACAGATGAAAGTGCAAAATTTCAAATTAGCACATCCACTTAGTTGCAAACATACATACACATATATCCAGTCAATACACATCTGATTATTAGTGCACTTAAAGTAGCTTTCTCCACATCCTCAAAAAATTTCATCTTCATGTGCTCCAGAACAAACAGAATTAAAATGAAATGAAAGCTTCATGAAATATTTTATAAGTAGAGACAAAATTTGTAAATAATGGAATCCAAGACTAGTTTGACAGAAGATGAAAAAAACCTCTTGACTATGAAAAAAAATTCTAGTTCATCAAGAAGTACTCTTTTGTGCTGTGCAACAGAATATTTCAGATTTTGTTTCCCCTTAGCAATTACTACAGCTTTTGGGGTTCAATCCTTCCAGGTGTTAAATTCTCCTATAAAATTTACCATAGTTCAGAAACAAAAGCAGTGCATATTTTAGGACTTAGAGAGAGTTAAGCATAGATTGGCTTTATGCCAGCCCTCAGCAGTAGGCTGAATTCCACCTTTAATGAGGTTGATATGAACTAGGCTTTTCCAGGATCTGTAAATTTGGGCCTACTGTTAAATTAGAAAACTGTTGTTATATTGTTTCACTGTAGCAAACCAATTCTTGCAATACACACATTTGAATCAGAATTATGAAATTTGTTTTTGGAGTTAACAAGCAGATTAAACAGAACTCAGTGACCACTGAAGACCTATTTTATCAGGACACATCTAGTTGTAACTGAATAAAAAAAAAATTCCAAACTGAACAAGGAAGAGATATGGTGATAAGGCAACTTGAACCACTCATATTTATCAGATAAATCTTGGCCTCAGCTTGGTGCAGAAAGCTTTGAATTGGTTGTGATGGCAAGTAGTTTCAAGCAAGTCTGACAACTGACTGCAATGGAGTCAAGACTGAAAGAAAGCATTTGTAGTTTTGAACACAATACATGTGTAATTAGTCCTGATGGACTGCATTTACAGACACTTTCCTTGATAATGCATTACTCTTGCTTGGCTTAACTCATATTTTATCCAAGTTATCCTTTCAAGATGGATTCTTGGAAGAACTATGTTTGCCCACAACTTACTTCTGAACTTTTAATTTCCAGACTTGTGTGGTCTGAGGAAAGGATGAAGGCACATGTTAGTATCATTCAGCTTGGTATTACTAGCAGGAAACTGTACATCAAGCAAGATTTCTGCAGCAAAATTAGTAAGAAATTCCAAGTAGAAAGGTACTTTGAAGAATTTCCCATTGACACCCTTGAAACTGGCAGCTAGAGCTGCAAAGAGATGTCTGAGCTGTAGTTCATATTTATGACACACGTGGTTGCAGCAATACCCAGCAAACGAGTGAGTCCTCACACACAAAAGCAGATGACCATAAGACTGAGGTTTTATTGCTGCCATTGAGCTCTCCTTGGAGTTGCTCCATCCATATTCACCAGTGCTTCTCAGCTGCTGTGCACTGAGGTCCTGCAAAACTCCCAAGTTTTCATCCCTGGAACAGTCAGGGCTAGGCAATTTCTCACCTCAGCCACTCAAGGCCCAACTGATGATTAAGTCCATGCCAAACTCCATTTCGCAGCCACACAATCAATAGAGATATGAAGAAAGCTACTCTATTGATCTAATTGGATTTTCTGTTATGTGTTCATCTCAAAGTAACTGTGATCGTAAGAGATTGCAGCATGGTTGGTAAAGTAAGATGAACTACAGATGTTCAGAGCTCTATCCCTTCACTTCAGATCAAGAAGCACTGAAGAGAAAATCATGACAGTGAAACAAAAATAACACCAGTTAAACAAAACCAGGTAATTTGGAATCTTTGCCTTGCATCCTGCTTACAGCATCAAGCATTTTTCATCATCTATTTCTTCTACTGTTCCATGTATCAGCAATGTTTTGTCCTACAAGTCTAATGAGTACTAAAACCCCTGAACTGCAATAAAGCATTTAACAAGTACATAACAAAACATGTACGCACCTCTGTACCTTCTCCTCAAGCATTTTTAGCCATTCAGATGGCTAAAAATTTACTTTCATTATTCATTTTGAAGAAAAAGAACCTCTCTACTTCTATTAAAGACAAGATAGGGAATGTCTTGATAAATAAAAATATTCTTGTATTAAAAGAAGTGCCCATATTTAAACTCCTTAGGATGAAGGAGTATCAGAAGACACACCGGAAGAGATAACCATCTCTTGGGAGAAAAACACAGGCAGCTCTCATCTCCCTGAGGGCAGAATGAGCCTTATTTAGCTTTCTGCTTTGCAAAAGATCTTTGACTCAAGCAAATGGCCACTACAACAGAAATAAAAAAGACAACCACATTTATTTGCTCACCTGCCCTCAATTTGCACTGATTTTTCTTACTTGTTTCCTTAACATAGGAAAATGAGAAGCACCTACCTTGTCAGACTTGAAGAAAGCACCACATCCTTGGGGTGCGTGTTTGTTAGACACAGCAAGATAATGTTCCATCTAAAATCAAAGTGTTCCCCATAGCCTTCAGCATGCAGAGGCTCTTTCAGCTCCAGTAGTGGATGTGCAAACGTCCACTGAGGGTATTACTAAAGGCTAATTCCTAATTCCCTTGAGTAAGCCTGCTTGCTGCTATGGACTACTACAGGCTTTATTCCTATTAGAGACTTACCGGTTGCCAAAGGTGACAGTGCTGTGTCACAGATAATCATGAAAGTGATACGCTAAAGGCTTTCTGAAAGTTTAGCTTTGAATTAAAAGATCCAAAATTTAAGTCTGTAGCTGTTTAAGCCTGAGAACCAAGCAGGTATTTATGTTTCACTTTTCCAGTATTAGCTGACAGGCAATAAGGTCATGTACCCCTTCCAGTCACAAGCCAAAGTGCCACTGAAAGAATCAATGACAGCAGATGGGAGCAGGCTGATACCACTCCCCAGATGGCAGCAATTATGAGAAGGTCAAGCCATGTCAGAAAAAGCAATGCTTGTATTCAGTGTTCAATTTTGGGTGTAGGCCATCTAATCTTTTCTAACCACGTAACTTAAGAGCCAAGGCTGGTTACCAGACCAGGGAACAAATCCCAGGAGGGGTTAACACCTGTAACTGCACCCAGAGCAGGAACAAGAACAGTGGTACTGACTGCAAACATTGTTTGATGTTCCAAATACTTGAAAAGAAACCAATACCTCGCAACCCAGCTGTAACCAATATGAAACTCTCACCAAATACCTGGAAATGCCACTAGTCAGAAAGGCATTGTCCAAGGCATATAGGAGTATAGGCATGAATTTGATGACATTCTGCATCACAACTTGTGTTCCTGTAAGGGAAATTTTGCATTTTATGTAAATCTTGACAAAAACCAAACTGAGGCATTTTTGGTGTAGGCTGACCTCTTCTATGGTGGAGTATGGTGTTTAAACAAACTATTTTGTGACACTTAGCTTAGGTAACACAAAGCAATCTTTGCAGGACAGAGTGCCAGTTAAGAAGCTGCCTTGCAAATAAACCTTCCATTTTGTTTTGATTTGTAAGAAAAACAGATCAGTGTAATGAGCAGGTGAATTCTCAAAGACGTGACAAGAGAGGCGTAGAAGTTCTCAAAGTCTATTAGTAACCACTGAGTTCTTATCTATAATGCACAGAATAACATCTTTGTATAACTGAAATTACTCTGTGGCCTGCTGCTTTTGAAACAATGCTTTAGCTCCCAAAACTAGCAAACCATTTCAAATTAATCCACTTAGTAATTATCTAATTTAGCTTTCACTAAACTACCGACAGAATCCTATTTTCTGCACAGCAGCACATGCCATAAAATACAGCATTATACAGGTTTGTACACTCTTCTAAATATAACTTCAGTAGTTTTGTGTGTCCTAAAAACAACCAGAAAGCTCGTAATGAATGCAACCACAAACAAACCTTTAGTTATTCGCACTTTATGCATCCTGGAGACGGCTGTTCCCACCTGTCGCTCACAGCCTGATGACACACCGAGCCCTGGTTCAGGCACTCTTTCCCCCTCCGCTGTGTGTGCACCCGAGCTTCCCCCGGCACTGCCCGCAGGAGGCTCCGGCAGATGGCGCCAGCAAACCGCCTGCGAGCACGGAGCAGTTCTGCACAGGGCTGGCGCTGCTCACCGGGCAGCTTTGCTGCTACCGTCACTCTTTGCCAGGAGTATGAGTTCCCTACTTCAGTATTTATCAGCCCCAGATGTTACTAAACCGCAAAAACATGGATCTATCTTCATCCAAAAGGAAGGTGAAGTGACACATTTCATTGAGGCCAATCTGGCAGCAACTCCCAAAGACACAGAAACAGTCAGGACACGTCTGATTCACACCCCAGAGCAAGACTCAAGAAGGGCATAAGGATGACAGGAGACAGAAGAGGACCAACAACCCGAATTCCCAGAGGATCCTGAACTTTTATTGCAGAATGAAACAAAGCTTCCAACAGTGAAGAGGAAGTGACGCATTCTCCTAAAGTTTTAGTTCCTTGGTTGCCTCCTCAGCTACGGTGATCCTTTTCTTAGGATGCTGGATAAACAGTGTGGTATGTGCCAAATGCAGCTGTAATTTCTACTCTGCTTTTCTTCAGAGTCTTTAATAAAGATCACAAACTGAAGAAAATTCTTGCTGGAACACTGGCCTTTAAAGGCAGTCTCTGAAAATGGGAGCTAACACCAATCAAAACCAGTATGTCCCTCTAGCTAAAGTTGAGACTGTAACAGGTTTAGCCAAGCAACATGACCCCATAAGATGTATTTTCGTCTCCCTATAGCCCTGCTCCTCATTTACTTCCCTTTCAGATCTGCTGGACCATGCCCAGGAGCAGCTGGGAAGGCTGGAAGGTCACGAGCAGGATGTGGCCAACAGACTGCACATTGCTTGCCTCAAAAACTCTCATGGCTGAAGGCAGATTCGAGCACATCCATTTATTTTTCACAGAAGCAGACTATGAAAGAGACTCTTGGGGATAGTCTCCCAAATTAATTTTCGGGTAATGTAATGTTTTGAGAATTTTACTTCTAATACAATCAAAATTCTACCAGCTGGTGAGGGAAATGCTGTACTCACTGAAATGGGGGTAATGTAATTACGATCAGTTGAGACAGTTTGTGGATACTGATCTTTTTGAACTACATGTAGTTAGGCTGTCAGCAATGCAAAAGTAATTGATGCTGCAAAATCTAGACAATAATAAATTAATAAACTAGATAAAAATTATTAAGAACAAGCTACTTTTATAACAAAACTATATTTATAGGACCAAAACAAGAACTCTGGCTAAGAATCTACTGCCTCTCTAAGGGGCTTTGACACAAAGGAAACTGCTGAACCAGAGTAATACAATTAGCAGCATCTTGTTAGAAAATTAGAGTTACAGCTGGTAATAAGAGAGCCTTAAAACTATTAACTTCTGGAAAATAAGGAGATTTATAGCTATCATAAAAGACAATTGCTTCATTGCTATTGTAAGCTGTATCAAACCCAAGCATTAATGTTAAACTACAACTAACCTGAAAAATACAAGATTTTAATGGACGCTTTAATTTAATTAGTTCAACTGAAAAAAACAACCAATTAAAAAAAAAATAAAAAAAAAAAGAGAGAGAGAGAATGAGATGAACATTCATATTTGGATTTGGTTAGTGTTCACAGACTCAGAGAATGTCCAGACACTGCTTAGAATACTGGGCAAAAGATAGTTAAATAGATTAATATACTTAGGCCCTCAAAGTCACAGAGCATTTGCCAATTCCCAGCAAGGCTTCCAGAATATTCTAGCTCCCACTCTGACCCATCAACCTCCCCCCAACTATTCCTCCTCCTTACCAGAAGGGAAGCAGGTGTTTCACTGCATCGGGTGATTCCTAAGCCAGAGCCATCTCTGCGAGCGAACCCTACTGACACAACCACAGGATCTCACTTCTGAAACCCAAGGCTACCTTCTAGGCAGCCAGCCCACATACCAGCTCTCCTGCTCAGTGCTTTTGTTCTTAAGCTTGATTAGGGGACAAGAATTTTTAAGTCCCTGTCTTCCTCATCTGCTGTGAACAGACCCTGTGAAGGTTCAGGGTGTTCCAAGCAGAAGGGAGCCAGAGCACACTGTGTTCATAACACTACAGTGGGGCCCATGGCACTGCACAGTCTGGCAGATATGCTGGCACTGAGCCACCATCTTTTCTAAAAGGGTCCAAGGAACGATCAGACAAAGGCAAATAAATGCTTTCCTTCTGCAAAGGGTCTTCCTAAGGGACAGTTTCCACTTGCTTATCCTGTTATGCTGCCAGCATGGTACAGAGGGAGAACGTATATAAGGAAAGCTGATCTCACAGTCACTTTCTGTGATGCCTTTGTTGGTAATGGGGTGGGGTGAGGATTCTGAGATGTCCTGAGGGGTTCTGGGGGGCTTGGGCAATAACTGATGCCTTTTTCATAAGCACTGAGATAATTTCTTAACACTGAACTTGAAGAGGGTGGGCCTCTCCTATGGTGAGGCAGCTTGGCCATCTCAAATGGCTGACACAGGGAACAGGGACACAGGCAATGGATTGTTTGCTCCTTTTCCTCCCTGTAAGATCCCTCACAGCCACCATGTGTAGCACTGCTGCAGGACAGCTTTCCCTGCCATCCTGAGCACAGCCCAGTGACACAGGTAAAGCCATGTACAGGATGTGTGGTGGATGCTTGTCCTCATCTCCTCTAGTAGCTCATAATTGAGCCCAGAAGTAGTAGTGTTAACCACACAGAAAAAAATAGCTCTGCCCCCTACACATGAATTAGCTTTCAAATCTCTGCTGTGTCTCTCTTTGGACAACTCCAGAGGTCTTAATCTATGTTAGGAACTAACTGAAGTTGTGAGTAAAGATTCTCATCTGTTTACCCAAGGAAAAGGCGCCTGAGAAGAATGAAATCAAGTAATGCACAATACAGTGGTGGCTTCTGAGCATCCCAGTGAAGTTCAGGTGCCAGAGGTCTGCCAAGGACAGTACTACAGGACACAATGTTGTTATCTATGCCACACATGAGATATTCTCTCTGTACTGTAAATCTCCCTAGGTGCTGAAGCTGTCTAGAATCATAGAAGCAGAAAAGGATAACTTAAGTCATCTTCCCCTTGCTGGACTGAGGGTCTTGAGCTCTGCTTCTTACAGCTATGTCACTGTATGGGCTAAACTGACATTCCAAAAAACATAACAATCAATTAAAAGGCAAAGGGAATGAGAAGGGAATCCCACTGACGTTGTTTTTTTTTCTAAGATGACACTTTTTTTTAACAGTGCTAAACAGAAGTTTCTGCAATAAAGAAGTTTTACTGTGACTAGTACTAGAATTAGAAGAAGAGGAAAAAAGGCATCCTCATTTGAAGTGGTTAGACCCATTGTTTTATGAATTCAGCTATACAACCAACTGACTATTTTAGTCATGAGCTGTGGCTGAAGTGGGGTAATTATGAATGCTGGCAGGCACACTTATACAGAGGAAACAGACTTCTGCACCTTTCTGTATATAGTTTGTAATCCAGAAATGAACAGACGTCTGTGTGCAGTCTGCTTCTCCTGATCTCACACTGATGTCAGTTCCAAAACCAACATTTCCTTCGTTCAAATTCCTTGAACACAGGCCTACTTTCCATATTTGTATTCAGAACAAAAAAATTAGAACAAACATAAAAATAGAGCAGGTGTTGTGCAGCTCAAGATCTTCGTTCCTACTGGGATACGTGGGGTTTTGTACTTTAATTGTGCTGTTAAGAAGTTTACATGAGTCATTGCCTCACCTCTTTCCTGCCTCATACTACCCCAACAAGCATGTGGGGATTGGACCATGTGTGTAGTTAAAAGAAACTCGAATAGTCTCTGCAGAGATACAAGTGTAGCTGGAGACATTGCTAATCTTGATTTTGAATGGCAGTATAACAGGAGAAAAACAGCTTACACTAACAAACCCCAGAAAAGCCAAATGAGGAACTAACCAAAGGTACTCGAGCTACTCTGAGTGCTGGCATTCCCACAGTTATTTGATAGCCAAGGCAGAACAAATAATCAGCCAATTTCTTTTTACATTAATCTCCTGGGAGAGGGAAACAGGAAGGGAATGTAAGTTGTCTTCATGGAATGTTGTCAGATGAGAATTAAAATTCCAGTCTTTACTGAGGCCTCTGCTGGAATGTGCAAAACACTGAGTACATTCCCCCGTGCACATACACACTTTGTGTTTTATTTTTCCATGGCATGCTGCTTTAAAGGCTCACAGACCTGCATTCTTACTTTGTTTCTCAGTAATCTGGGCACATAAACACAGTGATATCCAAAGCTGCCCTCCTCACCCTGGTACCTCTGGTGAAATGGAAGCTGTTTCACCCAGGAGTGAGGTACATCTGAAGGTCCATGCTGGGACTAAGAGGAAGTTGATGTATAGTAATCTAGAGGTTTAGCCTGCTGCCTCCACCACAAGCTCCTCAAACACATTACCAACAATGCCTTAGCAAATCTTCAGTGGTCAGCAGAGGGACAGTGTGAGGCCTGACAGCTCTAATTTCACTTTCAAATAATCAGAACTTGACTTATGCACCAAACCACCACTGTTAAAATTAACCACTATCACACCATTGATTGCAGCTGCTACCCAAAACACTTACCTCTCACAAATAACAGGATATCCTTTGCAGGGGAAGAAGAGGAGGAGGAGAGGAAGATGCAATTTTTCTTGCCACAGCCATTTCCTAGAAAATGTCTGAACATCACAGAGAAGGAATGCCTGTAGAGGGGACAAACAGATCCCTTCAGAAGAGGAGAGTTGATAACAGAATTATATAAATGTTTTCCTCATACCAAATAAACAAATTATACAGGCCAATCATTCTAGACAACTATTCAATAAATCATAAAACCACACTGTGCTATAAAGAAGTCAGAAGCCAATTACTTCGGACTTTTTACAATCCTTTTCCTGACTTTCCTCAAGTCAGAGGCAAATTTCTAAGACAATTATAAATGGGCACTTGGAGCCAGATTTGTTCCAGTGCTTTTTTTTCAATAGATGCCTCACGATGGAGACAATACTTTTTAAAATATCACTGTATACTTTAACACCATTTGCGTTGGTGTTTGAGCTGTGCAACCCTGAAAATCCCACTAAATATTATCTGAACCTCTAGGAGCTTAAATAGCTTTGAAGAAATGCATTCCTGCATGGAATTCAGCCTGTGTTGGAGCCAGAAGCGGATTCTGCCATTTCTGGTGAGAGCTAAGGTATACTAAGGCCTTGTGATGTACTGAGCAAGGAATCTCATCCTGATTATTCTCTTTGAAGTTGCACGTGCCATGCTGTCAATTGGTGCTAAAACTCAGATGACAGAGTATAACTTCTGTATGTGAGAGGAACAGAATAGCTCCCACTACAGAGCCAGGCCGAACATTAACAAACAGCACTCCTCCTCATGACACTCAAATATTATGTTCCTGGAGGCCCCACAGTGCCAAAAGAGATTCCTCTTGCATGGGAACATTCCAGAGACCTCAAGCAAGGTCCAGTTAGTAAGGGCTGGTGACACAGAGTCCTGCCCATGTACCCTTATCACTGCTTGGAATGAGTCCTTAGTCACTACCTGCAGTTTCTGTTGGACTCACTGATGGCAATTAGGCCAACAGTTGAGCTTAAATTTTAACTCATAAGTAATAAACATTGCTCCTCTAAGAGTAGTTCAATTACAGTCCAAATTTCACATAAAAATCTCTATTTTCCAATGGGACAGCGCTGAGCACGTTCAAGACAGCACTGTGCTCCACACGACTGTCACCAAATAACAGCAATCAGTGAACTCCATGAGCACAGACACTGACAGTCAGTTTTCTGTGGACCTCACTGCTGCATAGCTCATGATACAGCCTCCCTGTGACAGAATTATTTGGTCTCTTCCAGCCTACAATGCTACTCAGCCTAGTTTCAGACACTGTTTTGCTGTTAAAGCCAGACAAAGCCAGGGAAATCACATTACTCAAACAAACAGCAAGGCTGCATTGGGTCTCTCCCGGATTTAGGAATCCAGGCTAAAAATAATCTATCCTCTGCACAACTGTGGTTAAATTACTCTTAGGAAAGATCAGAAAGAGAACATTCTTAGCATTCTGAGTATGTTTACTCTTATTCTCTGAATCAGTGATCAGAAAAATCAGAGTGAATTCCTTTCTGCAGGCCAAACTCCAGTCAGCATAGGCAAGTATAGGATTCCCCAGACCTAATACTGCCTGGTTAGCAGAACAGTGCCTGAGTCACAGGCCTACCCATGTATTTGGAAAGTTAAATATTAACAGTTCTGACCTCATTTACCAGGACAGCCTGCGTTTCTTCAACCCATCAGGGAGAAAATCAACTTGCTTCATTGGAAGACACAGTGGATGATGAGACCACTGTGTTCACAGAATTCACCCAGGCTGTGTTTCCATCCAGACCTTAAAGAAAAAAGCCAGGAAGAGGATAAGCTTTAAATGTTAAAAAGAAATTGAGTCAGTTGTCCAACACATGCCCACTAACAAAACAGTACTGCTATTGCTAAGTTACTCTAGACCTGAATAAAATTGTATTGTGTTTTGATCATCTTTTGCTTGTTAAACAAGACAATGGTATAGATCATTCTTTATTGTAATATATTTTTTAAAGATCGTGCGTTACCTATAGGATTTTGAACACACAACTGGCCAGAGTGAACTAAACATTATTGTATCTTCAAGAGAAGGAAAATGAGCATATTTGACAGATAATTTGAAGTGCAGATATTTTCTAGTCCACATACTCACTTCCTTTAGGTGTTTTGGGTTTGTTGTTTTTGTTTTTTTTTTTTGATAAAGTCCACAACAAAACTACTTACATTTTTCTTGAACAATTATGATATTCAAAAAGCCATTTGTTCACAAAACTGTCCAAATCTAATTGCAGTCGCAGATATACTAAAACAAAACAAAACAAAAATCCACAGTATGAAGCCAACTCTTCCTAACTGGTATAATCAGCTTTTAAAAAAATTCTTTCCCATTTCTCTCTTGCCTATATAAAAAAAAGGTTAAATACTGACAGACACTGTTAAAATGTATCCCTTCCTTCTGTGGTCCTTAACATGTCTGTAAAGGAGTCTGACACAGACCTTTACTTATCTCCTGAATGGGGATTAAAAGGACATATGGCCCATTTTACCATCAACTGTGAACTTCTGACCCCTTATTGCTTTTTCCTAACTATAATCTTCTCTTTCTTTTGGTTTTTCATTAGATATTTTCAGCTATGACTCTGAAAAACTTCTGTAGCTTCAGATTGTAAACTTCAAATAAAACACATTATAAAGGGAAATTATCTGCAGTGAAATATGCATCAAAGTTTAATCAACACAAATGAACTTACCAAATTACTGCCATCTAATTCGGTGGGACTGCTTGACTAAGGATTTACCATTATGACACAAAAACTTCTGAGCAATGATGTCTTTAGAGCATCTGTTATACAAGGAATGGAACCAAGTGACATCTGAAGTGCTTTTCATAGTACACAAAATAATCACCAGCCAAATAGTCAAAAAGCAAAGATTACAGAATGAGTTCAAGAGCAGAAAGGGAGAGTGTAAGCTGCCGAAAGTGAGTTCTGAAAGCGCCAGAAGATTGCTGTCCTTTGAAGAATTATGATTGGGTTTACTGTGTTTACTCTCTTAGTTCACTGCTAGTTCTCTTTGGTGTTTTGGTGTGCTGGCAGGATAATATCAAGCCTGTACCTGAGTGATGACCCATGCAGAGTGGCCTGCACTAACAGGCCAGTCTCTGTGAGAAGCTTTGGCACCACAAAGCCTCAGCAGCCCAATCTACCAAAGGCCAGACCTCCTCTCTATCTGCCAAAATGTTCCAACTGAGCAGAAAAGTCCTGCCCATCTTCCCTGCAGTGTGGTACCAACTGGCACTGGGCAGGAGCCCAGAAGAGGAACATGCTGAACATAGTAAGCAAAAGCCAAGGGCAAACAGAAGATTCCTCATCTTTTGAAGCCCCCAATAGTATGACTTCCAGCAAGGCTACATGAAAGAAAGTTATTGTTACTCTGCCAAAGCCAAAGGCAGAGTTTGTGGGTATGCAAAGAGCTGAGGTCCAGCAGATAAATCAGGCCTGCAGCACAGGTATTCTTATTGACACATGAAGCTGCACTAAGCAGCTAAGCTCTTTTTATATTCAGAAATATAATTGTATATTTCAGCTTCACAATAGACAGACCAGAAACTCCAGTCCAAAATTCCCCACGCTACAAACTTCATGAGGAAAATCCCCTCTGGCAGCATAGGGAGTCTCAGTGCAGTGACTGCCACTACCAGCAAAACAAAGGTCTGGGGATACGTAGCCCTCAGTTTATTTGGTTCAGCTGTGCTCAATTTGTCAACTATTCAAAGAAAACATGACACTCCAGCACACACAGCATACAAACAAGACTACCCTTGAATGACTTATGAATTTCGTTTGTCCATTTCAGAACACACAAGGCATTCAACCCTCTCACTATTTTCATACAATATTGATCTTTTTATCATGTCTCAACTGTTTTTGTGTGTGATTCTACCATGCACACAGACCTGTATTTACAGAGACAGCATTTGCCTAAGGTTATTTAACATGTTGTGACAGAAGCCCATGCTCTAATCCAGTGGGAATTTACTAGCAGACACATTTGAAGAATAACATGGTGCCACAGTCTCAAGAGGTTCATAAAGTATTTGTGGAGCAAATCAACCCTCTAAAGAGCAAAGGGCAAAAGCATTACAAATGCACACTTGAGACTCCTGTTCTAATGCTGTAGTTTAAAGTGCTGAGGGCGTTCCTGCACTTAAGAGATTACTTTTGCTCTCTTCACCCTAGATACCTCCAAGGTAAACTCTCTCTGCCACTGGTTGATTTGTTTTATATTAAAGGAGGTGATAGCAAAGGGTATGGGAAGGAATGCAACATTTCTCCTGAAAAGCAAGCAAATCCCCTAATACCCAGGGAAAGCTATAAAATGAGTGTCTCAGATTCTCCCAACCCACTCCAGCTCAGTGACTCATGCTCATTTGCTCTCACACGGCTTTGCTGGCAGAAGCATTAAAGCAATTGGCCTTATTTTCAATGGCTGTCACACTTGGGCAGTTGCTGATCAGAGAGATACCACTCCTGCCAAAGGGCTGGGTGGCTGAGTGCATCCAGTTGTGCTCCAGGGTAAAGGAGGAGGGAAGCTGTTTCATAAAATGGTAACAACCTATGCTTTTCAGATGAGGACTCGAAGGGAAGGTGCAAAAATTGAAACCATCAGATGTGGACACCTGCTCCCCCATCTCCTCTAATACTGACAGAGATGGAGTGTTTCTGACTGGATTTACCCTTTGTTAAAAACAGTGGCAATACAGAAATAACTTGGGGGTAGGGAAACTGTTGCCATACTCCAACAGACTTGGAGTGAAATAATGGCATTTTAAAATTACTAACATGAGTATTTATCATTGTATAGAAATAAAAAGCAAATAGAAATTAAGGCTCCAAGCTGCATACTAACTACTGAAGTAGTTTTTGTAATATGCACCAACATACTGCAGTATTTTGAAGTTTTTAAAAAAAAAAAAAAAAAGGAGATGCACATTCTCTTCCCCAACAGTGCTTTTTTTCTGGCTGGGTTCACACAGGACACTGAAGCAGATGGCTCTAATCCAGTATGGCAATTCCTATATCTCATTCAGCACAGCCTCTTTTTCTCTTTGATTACAGGGGATATACAAATCCATTACACAGTTACACAGCCTCTGCAGTGAGACAAAGGCTCTTCACTGGTTTTACAAAGTACGGTTTGTGTGTAGTAAATGATACCCCTTTGCAAAAGGAAAGCATTCCATTCCTTTCTCCACAGCTCAGAGCGTGGGTGGACTGCTCAGTGAGCACACGGCGGCCTTTCTCTTGCATGTTTCCCACTGACCAGAAAGAAGGGGAAAATCCAGCATTGGCAGTTAGAACAGGTGGAGATTCCTGTGCCAAACCCCCGGGAGAAAGAAACACGGAGGAAGGGAAGAAGACAGTGTTCTCCCCTCAGGGGACAAGGGACAGGTCAGAAACCTTCCCTGCCTGGCCTGCAGAGCAGTGCTGTTCGCTCTCCCTCCCTGCCCAGCGGGAGCTGCACAAGCCTCGGGGCTGTGCAGCGAGGAGGGAGGCCCCGCCCGTTCCCCGCAGGGACGAGGGGCACACACGGTGTTACCCCCCGGGAAAGGGGTACACACGGTGTACCCCGCTCGGGGAAAGGGGCACACACAGCGCTTCCCGCGGGAAAGGGGCACACACGATCTACACCTCTCGGGAAAGGGGCACACACAGCGTTTCCCCGGGGAAAGGGGCACACACGCTGTACCCCTCGGGGAAAGGGGCACACACGCTGTATCCCCCCCCTCCCCCACGGGGAAAGAGGCACACACAGCGTTTCCCCCTCGGGGAAAGGGGTACACACAGCGTTTCCCCCTCGGGGAAAGGGGTACACACGCTGTATCCCCCTCGGGAAAGGGGCACACACA
>VXBR01005794.1:139236-220038 GCA_013400215.1 Cisticola juncidis
CACGCGAGGACAGCGGCGGCCGCCGCTTAAACGGGCAACGCCAGCCGGGCCCGCTGTGGCGCCGCCGCCCGCGCGGTACCGACGCGGCCGCACCTCCCCCGCGTCCTCTGCCCTGGGTGTCCACCCGACCCTGACTGCTCCTCCTCTGGGCCCTCCCGCTCTGTGGCTTTAACGTCACATTCCAGGCAATCCTTGAGACTGAGCCTAGTAAACAAGGATATGCCGGATACCGAAATCAGCCATATTTCGCCTACTCCCTCATTTTTAGCAGCAGGTAAAGAGAACGTATCTGAAGACCAAGAAGCAAAAGTTTCTGAGGTTTAACCTTTCCTACACCTCTGCCTAAACTTGCCTAGCGCTGGTCCTGACTGACTTGCAGTAATGTAGGTACATCAGGAGTGGAAATTTCCATTTCACAGAGGGACGATTTTGTCAGGCAGAAAGCGGCTGAAGAGAGAGCCTCCCCCTCTAATGTGATCCACTGTAATTTAAAAGGTTGGGATAAATCAAACAAGGACTTTCAAAGCCTCTCTACACTTCTGCTACGATCAGAAAGACATTACCCTGTATGTTCTGAATGCAAAACGTGCTCTAACCAAGGTAAAAAAAAACCTTACCAGACAGGACTCTGATCTTATCAGGCCCTACCTGCACAACAGCAAGCACCCAGCACATTTCTAATGTCTGAATCTGCAGTTCAGCAGTGGTTTCACCAGAAGGTCACTGGGAGCTGGAATCCATACCCCATGAAAGGGACCATAGAGTTATACTTGGCTGTGCACCTCACTTACCAGGAAACTGCATTAATTGCTGATTTCCACCTCTCCCTCACTCTCAACAAGCCACAAAACTTGGTACACTACATTCATCTTTAGGGCTTAAACAGAAATTACTGGCTTGGCCCTCTGCCTGGCTGAATTAAGTCACCCTTGAACTCTGCAAGATGACTAAATTTATAATATAGTCAGCAACATTTGTCTTTCCCCAAGTCCTCACTTTGTGGCCTGGACACAGCACTTTAACACAAGCTGCTGACTACTCTCCTTCCTACTCACTCAAACCCAATCGTGCAGAAGCCAAAATAAGAACAGAATGGACTCCATGTTTCCACCAGCTGGAAATCTGTCTCTTGCATCAGGATTGCTTGACTATTATACACCTAGCGGGATTATTGCTAGCATTCTAAAAAGTCAACTTAACCACAACAGCAACAAAACTCTAACCCTGATTTTTCTGCAGTAATTATGCTACCTTTTACTCCATTTTCTTGCTGCTATATAACCATGCTTGTTACAGATGGAAATCTGACCCATCTGAAGGGAACAGACCCAATTCTACATCAACAGCTCTTTTTCTGTATCTCTGTCTCCTTGGCCACAGAGAGATACATGCATACTCTCACTTTTTATGGATCTGGGGTTACTTCTCACATTGAAGTTTGTATGCAGGGAAAAGAGAAATAATCACATACACAGTTAAATCATGCTGCCCTTAGTGTCTTACATCATGCAGTTACAATAAGGATACAACTGCTACTGCAATTGTTGTCATCTCACAGCCTTTTAAGTGTTTAGCTGACCAGCTACCCTGCATGGTGGCACAATCACATGAGATTTACCAATACCATGACTTCTGCAGACCAAACTCTTCACCCACCAGGCGTTAAAGCACACTTCAGAATCAGAGGCAAACGTGATGTTCTACCCCCTACCCCTACTTGCCAGAACACCCTTAATGGCAGAAAATATATTCTGGTAAGCTTACTTACTGCATGTGATTTTCTGGCATATTTAGTCAACCAGACCTGGAACTAATCTTGGATTTTCCAGTTCTCTATGCCACAGAGCCATATACACATGAGCTGGAATGCTCTGTTACCAGTTTTTGAATGAATCTGCACCTTTGAACCAATATGAAGTGAAATCCCATGGGGCTGGGATGGTGGAAGTACAGGAGCTAATTTATTTACAGCTCTACAAACAAGAAGAGAATTATAGTGGGGGGGTCTGTCTCAATTAATACACATTTAATTTGAAAGTTTTCAAAACTGTTGTTTTTCTTGTAAAAAACAGCTTGTTCTGGCCAACAATATTTAAGAGGTCCTTGCCAAGTTATGAACAACGCTTCATCAAAACACAGTATTGTGCAAAGCATGTAAACACGCTTTAAATGCCATAAAGGTTATGCTGTCATTCTTTCCAGCCACAGATTACTCTTGTTTTCATAAAGATGTTTCACGAGGAACATCTAATTCAACTAATATGATTCTTTTGGTTTTGAAATTACATACATACTTTTCAGAGGCATCACCAAAGTTTAATCTCCAGCACGCTGAAAATAATGCACCTCAGTTCCCAGAGTGGAAATTTATGTGTAGTTAAATTACACATTCATGGTGAACCTAACAGCAAACAGACTGCTGAGAAAGGAAGTCTTAATCAAGTCAAAAACCAAAACAATCTAGTTAGCCCAAACAAATTGAGAGATAAACTAACCTTGCTACTTGAGGATAACACTTTTGATTACTAAACTTTAGTCACATGTCTAGGAACATACAATGGTAACAGAAAAAGAGGGGAAAATCTTTAAAAGAGAAGGAAAACAAAAGAAAAGAACAGGACAGAGAGGAGGTGTTATGACTGGCAAAAAGCATTCAGCATTTCTACAAGAATAGGAATATTTTTCAACAAACAGACAATAACAAAGTTAATAGGAACAGTCGAAGAAAACTTTGAATGGGATGTCAACAGGAGAAAAGGACTGAAAAAACTGAGGGAATTTAATGACAAAAAAAGACTTGTGTCTATCATATATAAATAAATAAATGAGCTGCATGATCTACTTGAAGTCTGTTAAATTGATAGAAAATGGTTGACATGGAACTAAGATCTAGCACAGAATTTAATTCCTTATAGTATTAAGGAATGTGCACAATATTCTTTGTTCTTCAGCTTTTTGGTATCTATAAGTAGCAGCTTGTACTGCACTAACACCAAGCTGAAAAGTCTCTCTGCCTAGCAGAGCTCATTTTTCATGGCCTGGGATCATGTGGCAGCAGGGTTAGAGGTGGTGGTGTGACCCTGCTGTTGTAGGTGAGGCTGTGGAGGTTGGGATGAAAAACCCAATATTTGGCACAAAGTTCTTTAGTTTTAGATTGTGCAGTTTTGGATAAGCCAAGCACTGGCTGTGCAGACCACTGCAGGTCCAGCTGGAAGCCGTGAAAATTTTGCACTTGATTTAGCAGCCTCCAACTCAGCATCCAAAATGAAAGTCCAAAAGGACTGGAAAGTTTTGAAATAGTTGAGATTAATGGCTTGCCAAAGGCCACACGGGAGATCTGGCATCTTACTGGCTTTACTCAGAAAAGCAAACATGGCACGTATGAACTTCAGTGGGACTTTATTATTTCAGTGGCACATTTCCTAGACTCAAGTAACATAACAGACAAGATATGTCTATGAGCAAGTTTACATGCTTTTAAAAATGTTCCTTAAGAGGGAAATAATTTTGACCATTCTGAAAACATAACCCATGAGACACTAAGATGTTGCTGAATGCAAGAGGTTTTGAAAATCTAACTTCTGCAGTTTTGGACCAAAGCAGACGTCTTCCAATGTTATGGTAATTTAAAATAGGAATTGAATATCTAAGAATTGCAACAGGCTGCACCCAGTGCAAGAGGGTTGGCTGCTCTGTCCTGAACTGCACAAAAGCTGCAGGCAAGTGATAGTGATAGAGCCTGCAGTGAGGATGGGCACAACACAGCCTCCAGCAGCTACCACCATGGAAGTAGCTGGGCAGAACAAGTTATAAAGAAATGTCTGGCTGTATTAACACACTGCATGGCTAAATAGGTACAGGCTAGGAAAGAATAGCTATTTACAATACAGGAAACTCCACATCAACATAATTCATACTTGTGCCCCAAAACTTAATCCTAAAGAAAAGTAAAATGTCACTTGGAGCTATTGTAAAAGCTTGGAAGACATTTTTGCCATGAACACTAATATCTCCCAAAGATGAGATATTTCATTAGGATTATGCATAGCAGAGGTTAAGCCACTAGAGAGCTATCTAGTTGCTAAATTTAAAATAGAATTGAATTTTTTTAAATGCAATTTTTTGTTTCCAGTCTTGTTCCTCCAAAGTCTGAATTAAGTCTTATTAAATACTTCTCCAGCCTTTTTTAGGACTTGGGATAAAGTGAATCAAGGAGAAACAGAAGGTGCACAGGAGAAGGTGCAACAGAAGGAGAAACACAAGTGCAGTTTAAGTAACACAAGCAGAAGGTAACACAAGTTCATAGGAATCCCTGGGGGATCTGTAGCACAAAATACATTTAAGAGATCCAAGGCTTGAATATTATTTACTTTTGCCCAGCATAGGGACATTGCACAGACTGATACTGCTGAGAGAAAAGAATTCCCGTAACAAGTCCAAACCAGTACATGTCCTATTAGGAAAACACTTCAGAGTTGTGGGTAAACCCTGAATCATAGGCATTAAACTACATATTTCACTTAGGCATTAGTCCAGGCAGAAAGATCAGACAGACACAGTATGACACCCTCACTAAGTATTTCTTCATCAGTTCATATTACAGCTGCTGACAAACAAATGCATAATACCTAATCAGGGTTTCTGCATGTTCTGTGCCATGAAACCCTTGGAGGAGTATGTAGATTAACCAATGTTTTTTGGTTTTTTTTCCTTTTTGTAATATTCCATTTCTTTCCCACAAGCTCCATATCCCACAGGGGTAAATGGTACAGTAACAGAGTTAAAATAGATGCTGGAAGGAACATAAAACTTAAAAATAGATGAGGAATCCAGGAGGCAAAGATACAGGAAGAGGTCTTCGATACAGGCTGCAGCAAGCATATGAGGGGCTTTGAAAAAAAACTACAAAACTTGAAATCATTTGCCTCATTTAAATCAATGTGGGTTTGCCAGTGCTGTTTTACTGAGGCAGCACTTCATGCAGAGAGAGAACACTTGGATTTGGTCATGAAGTGAATGAAAAACCAGTGTAGTAGGAGACGGTGACAGACACAAACATTTCACTGTTTATGTGGAGTGCAGGGTCTGGTGGCCCTTGAAAGACAGAGATTGGCTTCAAGTCTGCCTTTATGCAAGCAAGTCTGATAGCTTTTACATGGAAGTATTAGAACAAGATATGCTTTTGTTCTGCAGGGACATGACACAATACCCCACCCACTTACCCCCCAGCCTTGTGTTTTTAAGGAAAAGCAAGGCTGGAAGAAGCCTCACTGGGTTTGAAACTACAAAAGTTATTAATTCACAAATCTTTAGCCTTAATGCAGCAGGCTTTAGTAGTAGTACAGTAGTAAGTACAGTACATGCTTAAAAACAAAGACTAACTACACAGCTGAGTTTGTATACATTTTACAGTGACATTCTTGAGGTTCTTTAACCTATAACATACAAGTAACTGAACTTAAAAAACCAACAGTGTAACCAGCTGGTTACACTGTAGCAGCAGTTCCTCAAACACCTATTAGCATGTGTTGACAGTTCTGAAAGGAAGGCTGTTGAGCAGTTAATGCTGGGAAATAAACATTGCCTAACCCTGAAGAGTAACCACAAGAACAGAAAAACGAGTGTTACTGCAGCTAGTGTCTACCTCCCACAGCACTGATCCCTGACTACTGAAGTAAAGAGACTGAAAGTCACCTGAGGATCAAACTGATATTTAAATAAATCTCTTATAGCTAGAGTCTGCAGTTCAAAAGTCTGGTAACCACTTCCACCTCATTACTCTCCACCCCTCCAGAAAGTCTGGCTACAAGCAAAACAAAATATGCTGTCTCAAAAAAATTCTAATAGGTGTATTTACAAGTAGTATGGGTATGATCTTAGAGTCAGGTACAAATAATTGCTTACTCTAATGTTTGGCTTCATGAGCCTGGTAGCCACAAACATGTGCCCCAAATGGACAGCAGCTAGAATCTATTTGGAAAATTCTGCTGAAGATCATGGAATTTTGACACCTTTTCTCAGAGGAAACCATCCAGTCTCATACTAGTTGGCACCCTTTACCATTATGATGCTAGGCTGGAGGATAAATGGTTTGGCTTGAGGGGAATGGACAGGGTCAAAAATCAACAGAATCTCTCTTTGCCCTGGTTATTAGTTTGTCTTGTCACTTTGAATGTGCTGGATAATCTTGGGAGTCATCCGCCTTGGGAAGAGAACACTTAGGTGTGAGGCATCTGGAAAGGAATATCTCTGCCATATGTAGATGAAGGATCAGTGAAACACACGTGGTGGTTTGTAGAAACACTGACACAGGGCAAATATTTGACCATGGCCTCAGAATTGCTGCTTGAAACTCCCAACTAGAAATAAACAAATGTAACACGGGAGACTCCCAGAAATTCCTTTCTAGCAGAGTATTATGCAAGCTCTTCAGAGGTTAATATTTGCTTACCCTCAAACCATGGAGTGAGATCGTAAGATTCACCAAGATCGTAAGAATCTGCTGAGATTCACCAGCAGATCTGGCAGTAAAAAAGAAAACATAGCCTGGGTTGAACAGCTTTTCATTCATTTGTGCCTCTATATTTCAGATTGCAGAGAAGGATCACATCCCCAGACCTACAACAGTTTAAATCCCAAGCACCTTCTGGCCAAACAAATGTCTATGGACATGCAATCCCCCAGGTTTTCAGGGGTCAGATTCACTAAACCCACCATTGTATTGTAATGTCTGAATGGAAGAAGGAAGACACACAGAATGCTGTTCCCCTCTACTCCTAAAATAGCAGCAGCCTCACACAGCCAGTTTGGCCTTTATTAGGAGGGAACAACTTGCACTGCCTATGTCTTGTGCACAGATGAGATCCAGCACCATGCATGCAACCAAGTCACACACTTCCACACAAAAATTACCCAATGGTGAGGAGGAACCTCCATAATGACACCAGCCTGTGGGAGAAAAAAGTAACATGAAATAACCCTGTGCTGTAAGTTCAAATTTCAGCCAAGAGTAAAACTGAAGCAAATGGCAGGAATTATATGTTTGCTATGAGGCATGAAGCCAGAACTAGAAGAATTGCCTCTATTCAGTGTCTCAGCTCTAGAAACAAGGAGTGGACAAACAATTAGACAATGGCTTTGGTGTACAGTTTCCCTGCACTGATTCAGAAGTGGTGAGGATGTATAGACTAGAACTCTTGAAGAACCCACACTTGCACGACTGTGAATTGTAGCACCCATTAGTGCTGATCCATGAGAAACAAAGAAATCTGGCAGAGATTGAAAAGCACTCCTCCTCCAAGCCATGGATGCCACTCACTTCAAACAACCAGGAATACCTGCTACAGTTCTCCAATGCCACCATTAGACTAAACTGCATGGAGCAGTAAACACAGGGAAAACATATTCCAAAGCCCTTTGATGGGCTTTAGGGTAGGGGTGAGGGGGCCAAAGAAGATTTCTATACTTTAAGGCCTTGGCAAGTACAGTCTTCAGCCAGGCTTGACTACAGTTGTGACTGCCTACTTTATTCACCAATTTCTGTAGACACTGGCCTTCCTCCAGGTACTGATGGGGATTTTTAAACAGTTTGCCCTTTCCAGCAATACCCCTCATATGCCTCCAGCAGCCATCCTGGGCCTCTGCAACAGCACTGCCGGGCCACCTGCTGCCAGCTGAATACTCCTGTTTTATCAAAATTCCAGGACTTTGGCCAAAGCTTTTAGTTACTCTTTAAACAAACCCTCAGCTTCAGATCTCACACCCCCAATAGTACATGCTATAAAAGATAACACTCCTTAAAGCTGGAGTTTGCAGCACCTCTAGGTTATATTTCATTCTTCAGTAATGAGAAAACACTCGTTTAGGTATCATCTACCTCATAATGTCATCACTCCCTGAAGAACAAGTTCTGGTTTGAAGCTCCATTCTACCAGCAGATAACTGGCAATAATGGATATCCACTGCATGATTTAATCCACTTTCCAGTTACTAAAGTCAGCCCACTTCTTTTCACTGGCTGGAGGTCCTTAAACCTAGATACAGACATTCATATATAGCCCAGAGCCTATTGTTGCTTGGTGAGAAGTGCTCACAGGATTTCACACAAGATTTCAAAACTTCCTAGATTTGTTCTGTGACTGGCAATAGGAGATGGAGCAGAAGAATGCAAATGCTTTGTACAATTCAGTGTTACATGAGTCAGAGCCACGCATCTGAACATTTGATTCATTTACAGACTTGAAACCAAGAATGTGAAACCCATTTAGCTTGTCTTCTATCCCTCATTAGGTATTTGCTACCTACTGCTATCTGCTCAGGGGACACAAGGAAAAAGGACAGACCATACATCCATTAAATACTGCAATACTCAAACAGTATCTCCCAAATCCTTCACTCTGTGTGCCATTTTCTGCTCCTTAGCTCTCAGCTCTGCTCTGTTCCAGGCACTCTCAAGTCTTCATTCCCCACTTTACTCCTTCCCTTGCTGAAGTGCCCCCTGCCTGCCAGTCACTCCTGCTCCTGGTGAAGGACATCACAGCTGACAGGAGCACAGCTCCTCACGACCAAGTGGCCTGAGATGCACTGCACAAAGTTGCTGCACTGACTGGCAGCCCCTCTCACAATGTCTCACCCTCCTCTCTCTCCTCACTGCATGTGCCACTTGTCAGATCCTGATAAGAACTGCTTGCTCTCACTTGTGGCACAAGAAACAAAATGCATCACAACCCACGGGTACAAAGTTGATCAGATATCACAGCTCTTGTTTTTTATTGTTTCTCTTAAGTATGAATCCTACAAAGAATGTGTAAAAATAAGAATCATTCCCTGTAAGTCTCTATTAGTCTAGAATAGAATCCATCTCTGAAAATAACTGACAACTTGAGGGTTTAATCTCAGTGGAAGTCCCAAGATATTATGTCAAAAGGGAAGGTAAATAATTACTTTGATGTATTTTAAATTTTTACCCTATATACAAAAAGAAACAAAAAGGCTAAATTATGTAGATTGTGCTCCCAGCCTTCCTAAAGGGCAAGGAATGAAGGACCCCAGACTCAAAGGCTCTGCATGCATATATGTCTTATTACAGAAGCAAGGACTCAATGGGCTGTCACTATTGAATTTCAGTTTCTAGCAAACATATTGAAAACCAGCACAAGACCACACAACAATCCACATGATTTAGCATAGGAATGCTGCAAGCTTTTACCTAGATGGCAAGTTTTGTCCCACACTACTCACTGCTGTATTCATGTTAACGTTTCAATGTTGGTTTCCTAAAATACTGTGGGGGGGTTGTCATGGCAATGAGCACAACAAATGATTCCTCCTCTGCTGCCCTGAGATATGATCCTTTTCCCCTCACTGATGCTACAAGCTAAATTAGATAATGGGCAGAAGGCTGATAAAAATGGAAGACATTTGTTCCACCTTTCCAAGCCCCTGACTCATGCCCTGCTCTCACTGCAGGTAAGCCAAGCACCAGATGCTCTCCCTCCTCTCTTAGCCAAGAGCCCTGCTCTGAAAGGAGCAAGCCTTCGTGCACTCCAGCACTCACACACTCTTCACTTGCCTCCATGGAAAACTAAACCTCTTCTTCCTGCTCCTCCACACCCAGCTCTTTAGGAGACAAATGTTTTCCACTGCCTTCTCTCCTGTCTGTCTCTCAGCCTCTCCTAGCACCTGCTGAACTGTGTCTCCTTATTTTACTGGCAAGATCTGTAGCAGGTGGGACTTTCACCCAGCCCACAGCTACTACCAGCAGTGCACTGCTTCCAACACCAGAAGTCCCACGCTTCCCGGAGGACAAAGGCCTTTGAAGAACTTTCCTGCAGAGCCTGAAATCTCTGTTATTGGAGAATTAAACAGGCAGTCTTGTTGATGGGTTACTTGTGGATAATCCATCTAACAGATGCAATAGAACATTAAAACTCCACTGTGCTAATTGTTCCTCTTCTCTCTCTGACCCAAAGTCCTGGCACCAGCTTGCTGGAAAGGTACATTTCTGCAAATACCTAATGAGACCTAAATTAAATAGAGTACGGCAGAAGGGCAAGAGGGGTGTTAAAAAGAAATTGGAGAATTAAAGAAAGGTGACATAGTGAGCCTACTCTAGCAGGAAATGAGAGAAATGAGATTCATCTAAGCAGTTTCCCCACTGACTACAAAACTGTAGACTTCCATATTCTTAATACTGCATAAACTATTCACAGGAAATATTCCTACAAGGTAAACGCAGTCTTCACTTCAGCAAAATTTACAGTCAAGCTTTCACAGCCTTCCCTCTCTCAATTATCAGAGCATCTTTATTTACTACATGGAACATGTTAATTAAGAGTGCGATGATTTATTGCTCAAATCCTCTCTGAGACATCCTCCATAGGCTTTGTCTGTAATTGTGCCATTCACTTCCTACAGTACATTATACATCTCTGGAAATGTACAGGAACAGTGTGTGTGCAGAATACAATGGGCACTTTGTACAGCAGAGCTAATCCTCTGGGTTACAAGCAGTGAGCTCCAGGGTTGGAAAAGGCCCCCTTGGAACCCTGTATCCTTGCCCCATGGTTCACTCAGATTAAGAATGCTTTTTGTGTTTTTAATTATGTCATTCACTACTTACATAAAGTCCCTCTACTAATCTCAACAAAAGATGGTGCATAGTCCATAACATTCATGATCAATCTCCTGAACACAGCTTTGAGAAATTCAGAGAGGGTTTCCAAACCTAACGTAGTGTTTGGACTAAGTGTCTCAAAGTAACTCTTGGCTGCTACTATTGTCTTTTACATACTTAGCCTTCTCCCCCGCCTTGGTTTCCTTATGTTTTCTCCCTATTTGAATTTATTTGCCTTCGTTTTCCTTATTAAACATTTCTGTTCTCTGGATGAACTCTATCTGAGCTGCACCCATGCAGTGCAGCACCACCAGCTCTACTCTCTGCCTGCGTGAGTAAACTCTAAGGTCCTACTTCAGAAAAGTATTGTTGATTTTGGTGGACCTTAAGGACACAATTAGGCAGCCCTTAGTGAAAACAGCTCATTCCAAACGAGGGATGCTGGCTGGAGCATAGCTTCAAGGAAAAACGCCAGACCTGAGAGGTAAAAAGGCCTCACTGGTGGCAGGCAGAAGAGTTGGAAAGCAGAGCCCCAATTAAGGTGAGCACCTGGTGGACTCCTTCCGGCCCCAAGGAAACCACAACTCACCTGCCCTTTCGCTAAGGGTCAGCTGCTGTTAACTGCCTCATTGTGTTTGTTGCTCCCTCATCTGCAGGTTTCTCACCTGGGGAATCCCCTAGCCCAAGGAAAGTCTGTTGTTTAGAGATGAGCTATAGAGACAACACTGTCTTTGTGCAGCTACTCTGAAACACACAGGCATCTTCTTCACTTCTGTAGGTTCTGTGAGCTCCAGCAAGAGGGTGTGTGCTCTGACTCACAGTACTGTAATGTACACATTAACACTTTTCACCCAAACAATGGTAGCAACTGTATTATTTAATATTTTCACTATATAATCAGTAAAGCATTTCAATATGGTATTAAGTATCATCACATTCCAATCTGAATTGCCTGTATGGGATTATTTCTGAAAGCTTTCGCAAGTTACAACACTGAAACAGAAAGAATGAAAATAAAATTTACCTTACTTATTAAGTGAAGGTTTATAATTTACAAACAAGTACTGTCATGGCACTGCACTAATTACTGCAACAAGTAATTAAGCCTGCATCCTTATTTTGTCTGTACAAGATTTCTGTAGCAAGCCTCAGCCTTCATAGTATAGCTGAAAAACCAGACAGTTATGGGAGAAGGACACAAACACATCCAGAGGGACTGAATGAGATTATATAATGATGTTATTTCTCTCATTCTGAGACACAGCACAGCAGTTCTGCACTATGGAATAAATACACTGTTATCAGAAAGGCCCAGTTGGTTCCCCAGAAAGCATCCCACTCACTGAAGACGTTTATTACGAATTTTTTAATATCTAGGTCTCTTGGAAAACGCATGACATCATGTCCCTCACTCACTGTGCTTTGTTCAGCACTTGTGCTATGCAAAATCATGACAGACTGTTGAACAGTCAGCCCTACCCCGTGGCGTTTTGCTGTCACCACTGTGGGACAAGCAGCCCCTTGTTCTGGGCTGTTGTTGACCACAGTCATGGTTCAGATGAGCCCTGATGTGCTCAGCTGGACAGAGCAGCCCTGGCAGCTGTGGGACGAACACACGCAATGAGCCAGCACCTGCCACGCACAGCACTCACAAGCCTCATTCACAGCATGAAGCTGTGCCCTGACAGATCAGGAGGCCACTAAAGACAGAGTAACCACACTGAGGAGAACAGGACAAATCAGACAAGCACCAGTAGCACTACCCGGATATTATCACTGAAGCACAGTATACCTCAGAAATTAAATGTAATGTTACTGAGGGGTATCTCCTGCTCCTCTCAGGTACAGGCAGGACCAATTGCAGAGATGCTCTGGCTTCTGCTGCAGGTGTTTGGCAGGGGGAAGACAAGAGAGGGTTTGAGAAGAGCTACTCACAGATTGCACCAAAAAGCTAAGGTGGTTACTGTTATACAGAGCACTAAACCTTTCATTCCTTCCAGCTCCAGCAGGGATCCCAAGTTCATTGTTCACCTGAAGTACACAGGTAAGGCTTTGTCCTAAATCCAAATGACTACCAGCATGTTATGTACACTGCTGAATGTCACTGAACTCATCCTCTTACTGAACAAGTTTTTCTTTTTTTTTTTTTTTTTTTTTTTTTTAAATACACAAACCACCAAAAAGGAAATGAATCTTCTCAGGCAGGCAATGAATATTCCCACTGCAGAATGCATTGAACCACGTAACTGCACAGAACACAAGCCCATTGCCTAGCAGACCTAGCCAAACCACATTTTGCCACTACATTTTTATTTTGAAAACAGCTGAATACACAAAACAAAAGTCAGTTTCATTCCCTAAGTAAATAATCTGAGCTAAGAGTAAATCAACCAATGCACTTTGAAAACTATCAGTCTGTATTCTAAACATATTCCAGTCAGTGATATTTGCACCTTTCTATGTTTGAATCTGAATGAATGCATTTGATTCTGATGAATGATAAGTCCTCTGAAAAGCTAAGTCCACATTTATTTTTTCAACATTTACTCAAAGTAAATTCTGGATGACATAATTACTCTGAAGCAATATAAAAAGATGCATTGGAAATCCATGCTGTCAGTGCTCTCCTGTGGCAGTAATATTCAGGAAATGGAACTACTGCATGAATTGGGGAACTAACCAATAAAACAAATGGCAAATTTTCAGTCACCTGGCTACAAACCATCTGCATACCTAGAAGTCCCCAGGACAATCTGTGAATAGTGCTAGCCAAGAATATTTGTGATATACCCACAGGCAGCTCAACAATAAACAATAGTTCTGTAGGCAGATGAACTGAAGAAAAACTATTTCCTAGGCTAAATCAGCATGGGATAACTTTTGCCCCAAAAGGGGAAAATTCTACTGCAGCTTCCTATCACAGACAGGGACCTGTCTTCTAGCCTCTTTTCAAAGGACATCTATGACATTGCTTGTTTTTATCACTTGAACTCACACAACAAGATGAAGATGTATTAAGTAGAAAACAGACATGGAATTGAGTAAGTCTGGCTTCCATAACAAAAAACCCACAATAACCAACCAACCAACCAACCAAGAGGAAGTAGTATCATGCAAAGGAGACTCCAGTAATTTGGCTCTGGATTTTTATGTTTTTTCTTGAGCAAAATATACGTGGTGACTGCACTGGTTCCTCTGTAATGTAATAAAATCCAGATTTTCTTTTCTTTAATTCAAAAACATGTGCTTTAATAGTTGATGCTAAATCTGAAGTGTTACCAGCGAGGTACCTTTGATTTCAGTCATATAAAACCCAGAATTGTATGCTAAGGACTCTGAAGATTTACAGAAACAACAGTAACAATCTCACCAGTCATTAAGCAATGAGAGGAAGAAGTTTTAGGACTTACCTTTACTGTCCATAGCCATTTGCACTGAGAAGCTATTTGGTAAATCTGACTTTGCAGAAAGATGGCCCATTCTCCTCCTCAAAGTGGGATGATCAGATTGAATGACAAATGCTGGAGATTTAGAATAACTCCTAGGGAAAACAATTACCATGGAAAATCAGTCCTCATCCTGAAAAAGCCTATTTGTCTGAGCTAGTGAGATAATTACTGATATGGTAAGACTTTCCTGAAGGACAGTAGGTGATTTCAGATGTCTACAGTATGTGGATCAGTGTTCAAGTCACAGAATCACAGAATCATATAGGCTGGAAAAGACCTTTAAAATCATCCAGTCCCATCCTTAACCCAGCACAGTCAAGCCCACCATTTATTCATGTCCCTAAGTGCCACATCAACACATCTTTTAAATTCCTCTAGAGGTGGTGACTTTAAATACTTCCCTGGGCAGCCTGTTCCAATGTCTCAAAACCCTTTCAGTGAAGAAATTTTTCCTAATATCCAGTCTGAACCTCCCCTAGTGCAACTTGAGGCCATTTCCTCTTGCTCTTTCACTTGTTATTTGGGAGGCTACACCCTCCTTTCAGGGAGCTGTAGAGGGCAATAAGGTCACCCCTGAGCCTCTTTCTCCTCAGGTGGGAAACTAAACACCCCCAGCTGCTCCTCATCAGACTTGTGCTCCAGACCCTTCCCCAGATCTGCTGCCCTTCTCTGGATCCACTCAGGCACCTCAAAGTCCTTCTTGTAGCCCAAAGGGGCCCAAAACTGGACACAATATTCGATGTGCAGCAGTGCAGCCTCAACAGTGCTGAGTGATGGGCACTGCACACTGCACTCAGGTAATGTGCCCTGGGAAAGAGATATTTCCAGAGCTCAAAGGGAATTACTCTCATATAGCTCCATGTAGCACATAGGCCTGCTTCAGAACAAGTTTTCAGGTAGTAAACTAAACTACTCTTAGCTTAAAAAGAAGAAACCACAGCCAGAATTTATAAAATGGATGTCAAAGGTCTCCAAAACCACACTAAAGGACCCCAGTTTTCAAAATGTCTTTGAGCCCAGTGCTCTCAAAAATGGAGCGCATTGATATGGCTTTGCAGGGACATACTGGACCATGGGGAAACTTGTGGACCAGCTCCCAGAGCACCAGCTGGTACAGCTCATGCTTCTGTGCATGCACAACTTTCCCCCTCTGCCTGGTTTCCTGGAAATATCTCTAAGTTTCTGCACAGCACTTAGTCATATGTGTGATCATTTCTGTGCTTCACTCTGAAGAGTGAAGAAACTGAGCCTTTTCAACGCATGATGACATATTTCTGCAACTACCCTCTGCTACAGAGATGTGATCTATCTTCTGCATCAGGAACTGACTCATGAGAGGAGAACATCCTGTCATGTTAAATGATGTCACTGTCACCTGGTGCTCCTGAAAAAAAACCCAAGAGAACTCTCTGAAGTCTGTCTGAATATGACATATAGCATCTAAATTGTGTGTCTAGCACGTAATCCATTTATTGGCATAAACTATGCTGGTAAAAAGTATTTGCTTTATATTACCTTCCCACATGGATTAGGTTTGGGCATCTATGAATTATTATGCGGTAACTCACCCTATCTCCATCAAAGTATCTGGATTTTAGGCATCTGTAGGGCTGATACTCAGGTGTTAGTATGTGGGTCTCAGGGTTATTGTAAAGATAAAGTTCTAACATTGTCATGAAAGATGCCAGCACAGTGGGCCAAATGCAGGTCTTGTGCTGATAGTGGATATAGTGCAAACATGGGCAGTAAACATAAAGAGAAAGAGAAAAGAGCAAATCACTACTTCATAAACATTTTCTGTTCATAAGGAATCATACAAACACTGCATTTATGAGACTACATGTGTTAAATACATAGGAGACAATGAATCACAGAATTTACAGTAATAAGGCAGTGAAGCAGTGTGTGTTCACAGATGAGAAAGGTTGGCTTAGCTTCCCAGGCCCTGTTTCTGGGAGCAGGATTATCTACTGTCTAAATCTCCTTTGCAGAGGAGGCAATAAAAGTTCTTGGCTGCAGAAGAACTGACAGTGGTTCCAGAAACAGGAAAAAAAAAATCAACGCAGGCAAATCTCTCATTGCTGCCAAGAAAATGCAGAGGAGGAGTCACCAAAAGCTGTGGGTTGGAACAGGTGAAACAGAGCACCAGGAGACTGCCCAGGGGAGGCAGAGCATGGAAAAGGAACTGGTTTTCATAGGGAGGATACAGCAGTAGGAAACTAAGTCCCACAACAGGTGCTCCCTAATTCTCCCCACAGTGGGATGAAGGAGAAAACTGGAAGGGCAAAAGTGAGAAAACCTGTGTATCAAGAGAAAGACAGTTTACTCAAGAAAGGGAGAAACAAACCAAACCAAAAAACAAGTGATACAAAAGCAATCACTTAACACCAGCTACACCAATACCCAGCCAGTCCCCAAGCAATGGCAACCCCTGGAACACTCACCCCAGGCTCATTGCTGGGTATGATGTGGTAGAGTGTGGAATGTCCCTTTGGTCACCTGGGGTCAGCTGTCCTGGCCGTGTCCCCTCCCAGCCTCTTGCCCACCCCCAGCCCCCTCACTGCAGGGGCAGAGGGAGAAATGGAGAAAGCCTGGCCAGTGTGAAGGCTCTGCCCAGCAGGAGCTGAAACATCTGTGTGATATCAACAGTGTTTGGTGACAAATCCAAAACCCAGCACTGCACAGCTGGTGTGAAGTGAATTAACTCTATTCCAGACCGAACCAGTACAGGGACCCACTCACACCCAGTTAAAGCTGACTGAACCTTGTCAACAGCCATTATCCCAGGTTCAGCCTCCAGCTGCACTTGAGTAATGGTTTCCAGAGGAGTGCAATTCAGGCTGGGGTGCCTCACTCTCTTTAATGAATCAGTAAGAGACAGATTCACCTATTATACATGAAACTCAGGGAGCTGACTTGCACAGCTTACACAGAAGGCTGTGTGGATAGATGGACAGAGCACACACCTAGGTTAGTGACCTAGATGCAAACTAAAGACAGGAATAACAGGAAGTTTTACTGCACAAAGGCCAGTGAAGCTGAAATCTGTGCTGATAATGCTTTTAAAAAAGGACATCCACTTAAAAAAACTGTGTTCCTGCTACAGACCTGGGTAACACTCTTGGACAGACTGCAAACTCTGCTAGATTTGGTTTTTGCAGAGCACTCCTACCCTGGGGAACAAAGGTTGCAGAAGTGGGATCTCCTAGACCCATCTACATTCAGACTCTTGAAATGGGTCAAAGTCTGTCAGTTAAGTGCACATTTTGGATTAATGGTTTGTTCCTTCAGTGGCAAACTTCAGAGAAAGCAAATATAGAGGTCACATGAGCCTGCTGAAAACCAGTTACTTTTACTTTACATATCACAATTCACAGGCTCATATAGACACAATGATCATGTACATGCACTTGCCCACTTTTTCAGCAACCTCACAACTCTCTAACATCAGAAGTCTCTAAGCAATCCAGTCCAGTGTCATTCAATCTGTCTCTCTTTAGCTGACCTTTGAATCGAACAGCAACAAAACAGATTTCTCTCCCTCCATGCCCTACCATTCCTCCACCAGCAGTATGTTTATGCTCTCCTTAAAAGAAAAAGGCTAAGCACAGGTGCTTTAATGTATAATTTGTAGCTACTTTGCTAAGCTCTCATCAGCCTCATCACATAATCACTGCTCTTGAATCTCCATTACACTCTCACTTTTATGTCCAGATTCAGATTACAAATCATGTTTTGCCATGGAAAGCAGCCATTTTCTTACTTATGGAGGTTCCACTGGGATGCACAGCTATCCAGAAATACACAGTACTTCACCACCTCATGATGCTGTCTGAAAAAAATTCTTTTGTTCTTTGCAGTGTCTCAACTGAGAGGTAGAAGAAAAACTGACAGAACTCCCTATTCCAAATTCAGTTTGAAGTCTCACCCAAACATACCAACTCCCCAATAGCAACTTATCAATTGTATCCAGTACTCATCAATTGTACCCAAACACTGTATTTTTTTAATGATTCTGCAAATATAAAATGCTGTTTTTTGAGCATCGACTATTCCAGTAGGCTTAACACATTACTCATCTGACATTAGAATATCTGCTTCAGAAAGCATATTGCAAAAATATCCAGCATTTTTTGCAATATTTTGCAGTGGTGTTTTCACCTGTGAGTCATTGCTGACTTGCAAGCATGAACGTGAATGAACGTTATGAAACTTTTACTGGATCAATTCACTCACCTGAGCACTTCCTGATGACATGTTGGTATTTTCTGTGCTTCTGAATTAAAAGAAGATTAGCAAAAGTGACAACACACAATATTCACACATTGCAAAAAGCACAGAGAAGCTAAGAAACAGAAATAATAAATGGGTAAATCATAAAAGACCAAAACCAACACTGAAATGAGTTAAACCGAGCTCAAAGTAATGATTCTGTGGCTCAAATCCAGTGGAAGTGATTATGCTCAATACATGGCTTGCAACTTCATCACTTTCTGCTCCATAGCCAGCAAAACCTGATAGAAGTCTGGTTACAGAGTGAGAACAGAGGAAGTAATTATTTTATGTACCTTATTAATTATTTTTGTTAATTAATATGTACCTAAGAATCATTTTTGCTGTACCTTAACTTGAACGTTCTCCTTTTCTTTGGTAAACTTCATTCAATTTGATGTTGCATTTATAAGAAGTTTCTGAACATATTCTTCACAAATACATAGCAGCCACAGAACTCCATGTCATCCTTTCAAGTTCTAGAATTTTCTTATGGTAGGAAATTTGCAATTACCAATATTCTTATGTTTTTACATCAACAGTTAGAATGCCCTTTACTGGTGCAGCTATGATTGGACATCTCAGAACCTCTGGCCATCAAACATAACTCCTTCACCTGGAAGATTTTTCATCGAGTGTTACAGACCACTGGCCTACAGCTTGGCTCTCAATGAATTGCTCTTCTGTAATGTAGGATGAACAGCAACTTCATAGAAATTAGAAGTTGGAATGGTAAAAGGAAGATAAAAAGGAAATTAACAGCTGAAGTCCTGCATGTTTACTTGTGGGTCACCACCTCAGAGGTCTGACCACAGCAGAAAAGCAGGTCTGTACCTGGAAATGAACCAAGACACTGCTGTGTCCCAGCTGCAGAGGTCAGGCCTGCTCGGTGTGATGCTGCTCACTGTGCAGCTTTTGACAAAGACCAGCTCAGCATTATTGGAAGAAACAGCACTAGTACCCTGGACTCCTCATTTCCTGCTTCATGGCTGAAAGAAACTAGAGAAATAGTCTTTTACAGCCTCATACATGATATTTCTTTGATCACAGCTGTCTCAGAGGTTGTCTGTAAGAAAGAATGCCATGAGCACAGCAACTGCAGGTGTCTCCTGGGATCTGCTGAAATCAGTGCAATGTCTGACAGCTGAGGCAGAAACTGAATTTCAGGTAACAAAATTTCAGTTTGCTGTTCACAAAGGAGTGCTTTACTTCCACCTCTGCACTTTCCAGTATGGAAGGGGTAGTGCCTGGAAGCCACAGAACCTCATAAGCATTTAAGGCACCTCACAGCCCCCAGGCAGTGTTGCCACTTAGAAACATTATTTGCATACACAGTGGCTTTGGTGATTCTGTGGATAGTGTCATTGTGTCCTCCCAGGAAATCCATTAAAATTGATTCAGTTTGCACACAACATCATTGCTGCTCACTTCTAAGATCTAAAATATCATTTCATGCTTTGTGACAGAAAAGGACTAAACACTGAACAACAAATGTGCTTCCTTTTGTTTCTCGTCATTACCCAGTAAATACCAATTCACTCAGAGCAGGGGGAGGGAGCCCAGTTGGGACTCTCCATTTCCCTGCCCCTTACATTGCCATGCTGGGCACTTCAGGCTCCTACCGCAGAAATGACCAGCTGAAAAAAATATAAACGTTTCAATCACTGCTCAATGCAAGAATGTGTTTACATTTATATTAAACTCTCTTTTCCACAGCACACATAACAGCACAAACTTTTGTACACACCAGAGAACACAATCTTTTTTGTGTCCCATCTTTTGAAAGTATCAAAACTCTTTTTAAATGTGAGATTTTTTTTCTTTCAGAGTTAGTTTTCCTGATTATACTTTTGTCACTGCCATGCCAATATCTTCTCCCATTTTTTGTGCATTCATTAGTTGCAATCAATATCACAATGGGCAATATTCTGGCATTTTGGATTCCTGTCCCAGCCAGTCCAGGGAGCTCAGTGACAGAGCACACTGCTGTCACTAGAGCTCACAGTGCTTTCTCAGCCCTCCAAAGCCTCTTGCTGTGTTTCCAAAATGTCAAGGTTGCTGACTGCTGACTCACAGGTAAAAATGGCTTCCTGACTTCTTTAATATTCAAGCCTTTCCTCCACCTTTTGCAAAAGTACTGCCAAATGTAAGCCACTAGAGCTTTTTTTTTTCACTGAGTTTTTAACAATTGGAGACCTATTAGTGATGTTGATATGAATTCAAGCGATTATTTGATGTAACACAGTGATTTATCTAAATTAAAACAAGCTAAAGGGATTCTGAAGATGAGGGTAAACATCTGATACTCACTCTTTTATTAAGAGACCAGGACACCAGGTAAAAACAACACTGTGCAAACATTCAGGGGATAGTGTGGCTCACTTCTGGCAGGAACATGTTCATTGCCTTCCTCTCTTCTTATTTTCTGCATTATTATTAACCTGATATCAACAAAAGAGACAGTGTTAGGCAAACTTACCTTTGAGAGAGTTGCAGGCCACAGCTTTATAATTCTGTCCCCTTTTCTTTTCAGAGCCCCTCCCCTCAAACCATGAAACCACTGAGGAAGAACCACAGGAAAGCCATCAGTACAGACTGATATATTCTCTCAAAGTATAGGTACTGCAAGAACACAGGCAGAGATATCTGCCACTTCCTCTGTCTCCTTTTTTCCTTGTTTATTCTATTTTATTGGAAAAGGAACTATTTACATTGACAAAATGAAATGAAACTACATTTTTTCATCTTACAGATGCTTTGTAGGAACTGAAACAGGGAGAGCTATGTGGCCTTTTCCTTTTCCTGTTCTCATACAGAGCTTCCTGAGATGATATAAAATAATGCTACTTCCCTGAAGTCCACAGAACTACTGTGGCTTATACTTTTTGTATCTCACTCACTGGATCTAAAACAGAGGTTATTAAAAGAGAAAAAACTACTCAGCAAACTCATGCAGGAAAAGTGCTGATGAAATACCTGCTACTATAAAACTGCATGTTTAGATCTTACAATGCTCTTCAGAATAATAAACTAATTCCTCTCAGATAAAATTCCTCATATCTCCCACTCATAAAGTTTTTCCTTCAGATTGCTCAATTTTGCATGTTGCAGTCTTCAACCATTATTTGGTTTACAGCAAACTTTTAATCAGAATAACAGTTTTTACAGCAGTTATAAAAAATGTTGCTAGAGCTAAATTATTTCTTTATTTTGGCCATGCCATCAGTCTGGCATTGTAGAAGGACTTTGTTCTATTCTGTTTAAAGTTCCTGTTAACAACAGAATCCATAAAACTATTTTCATGTCACAAAGCATTTTAGAGTTTCTTATTCCTGTAAATTAAAACAATGAGCTATTTTGGGAAGGGCAAAACAGGGTGGATTCTATGTAAAATTACTCTGCTGCTATGCACTTGCAGTTAAATAAAATTATGCAATACGAAAACAATAAATATTAAAAACCACTGCCAAAAAAATGGGCTGTATTTCTTGAGTGGATAGAAAAATAGTACCATAACAAAGGGAAAAATTATCACCTCAGTCTGGGGAATAAATGCCTGCAGGTAAGAACACATCAACAGTATAATCAAATAAAGAAAATTAAATAAGGAGGTAGGATCTATTTTTCTTACTTTTTTATTTTTTTTTGTAATCTCAGTTTCAAAATGCATCTCCTTTGGCGAGAACAAGTCAGGTAAAAATTGTTCAACACTGGTGAATTTGAGATTTACTGTGTACTTACAGAAATCCTCCTTTCCAGTTAATCAGAAAAAATAACATGTAATAATTAACAATGAACTAATAGGCAGGTAAATATATATCATTATAAGAAAGAGATGATAAATAGACACAGTATTTTATCTAGTGATTTTCCATAAATTGTTTTTGTTCTCCGGATCCAATGTAATGACTGAAATTCCTTGCAAAGCAGACCGACTCCCTACCCCTGCTTGCAGGGAGGTTATTTACCACTGTTAGTTCACACAGCTGCATTTGAGATTTGCAATCCTGCACTGAAGCCAGAGCTGGTCCCACTGGGCAGCTGGAATTATGTCCAGTGATAAATACACTTACCTCACACCCTGCTCCTGAACACGCAGCATTAGTGACTTTCATGCTTATGTGCAAGACGTGACAATTGTTTTACTTTTAGTGAGCTATTAGAAAGTCAGAGGTGCGTTTTTTTGTCATAGTTATGATTTAAAAGAGAGCAATACATGAACCCTAACTGGACTACATAAACATCTGCCGAATATCATTAACTTTTCTTTCTCATATAAAAGCCTATTTAAGTAACCTTCACAACATTGCTCTTTCCCAAATGAAGAAGAAAGCTCACAGGGTTCATCCAACCACGGAAGGAGCAAGTTCTCGTCCAAGCAAGTTCTCCTCCAAGCAAGTTCTCCCCAGGCCCCCGCCCCGAACCCCACCGCCCCACACTCCCAGCCCGGCACTAACACAAGCCCACAGCGCACAACGGCACAACAACGGGAGAGGCCACGGACCATGGGGAGCTTGGTTAAGGCCACTGGTTTTACATGAAAGGCACTCCTACACAACCGCAGCTGCTCTCAGGGCAAGGCCCTAACCCAACAGATCACTTGAAGAAGAAAATCCGCCCCTCTCCCGGCCACCAGCTGTACCAGCCACTACCCGCTCACAGCCGCCTCTGCCGCCGGGCCCGACGGGGCACACGACGCTGCGCCGCTCTCCGCCGGCCAGAGATCCCAGGAAGGTGGTGAGCCGTGTCCTGCCCGCTCACGCCATGAACACAAAACGAGAGAAATGCAGACTTCGCCCTCACAAACCCCCGGCCACACGGACACCACCGTGTGCGACCGTCCACGGCGGCACCTGCCTGAGGGACGCCTCGCGCGGTATGTAACGGCCTTCCCGATTGGCCAGCCCTCCTCGAGGGGGCCCGGACAGCCAATCACAGTTGTCGTCTGTCCCGAGGGGCTCTCCCCTCACGCCGTGAGGGGAGTGAGGGCCGTGCTGAGGCGGGAATTCCCGAGGTGTGCCGGGCTCCCTGAGGGCTGAGCCAGCACCTCTGTCCCGGCCGGGGACGGGCCACACCGGCCCCTCGACTCCGGGGAAACCGCTGCTACACATCGGGAAAGAGTACGGCCAGAACAGAGCGTGACGGGGTGAGAGAGCGTCGAGGAGAGGCGGTAGGAGAGCGGCCCCAGCAGCGCTGAGGTTTGGTGGGCTGAGGGCACAGAGAATAGCAGGGAGCCTCTGTGACCCCCATCAGTGCTGGGGCAAGGCCTGCTGGGGGTTGGCAACCAGGATAGTCCAGGTCGCCCTTTTAATGTGCATTTTCTGATAATTGTCCTTGATCCCAGANGAACCCCACCGCCCCACACTCCCAGCCCGGCACTAACACAAGCCCACAGCGCACAACGGCACAACAACGGGAGAGGCCACGGACCATGGGGAGCTTGGTTAAGGCCACTGGTTTTACATGAAAGGCACTCCTACACAACCGCAGCTGCTCTCAGGGCAAGGCCCTAACCCAACAGATCACTTGAAGAAGAAAATCCGCCCCTCTCCCGGCCACCAGCTGTACCAGCCACTACCCGCTCACAGCCGCCTCTGCCGCCGGGCCCGACGGGGCACACGACGCTGCGCCGCTCTCCGCCGGCCAGAGATCCCAGGAAGGTGGTGAGCCGTGTCCTGCCCGCTCACGCCATGAACACAAAACGAGAGAAATGCAGACTTCGCCCTCACAAACCCCCGGCCACACGGACACCACCGTGTGCGACCGTCCACGGCGGCACCTGCCTGAGGGACGCCTCGCGCGGTATGTAACGGCCTTCCCCATTGGCCGCCCCTCCTCGAGGGGGCCCGGACAGCCAATCACAGTTGTCGTCTGTCCCGAGGGGCTTTCCCCTCACGCCGTGAGGGGAGTGAGGGCCGTGCTGAGGCGGGAATTCCCGAGGTGTGCCGGGCTCCCTGAGGGCTGAGCCAGCACCTCTGTCCCGGCCGGGGACGGGCCACACCGGCCCCTCGACTCCGGGGAAACCGCTGCTACACATCGGGAAAGAGTACGGCCAGAACAGAGCGTGACGGGGTGAGAGAGCGTCGAGGAGAGGCGGTAGGAGAGCGGCCCCAGCAGCGCTGAGGTTTGGTGGGCTGAGGGCACAGAGAATAGCAGGGAGCCTCTGTGACCCCCATCAGTGCTGGGGCAAGGCCTGCTGGGGGTTGGCAACCAGGATAGTCCAGGTCGCCCTTTTAATGTGCATTTTCTGATAATTGTCCTTGATCCCAGAGTTAAGATTGAGAACTTGTGCCTAAGTATTGCCTTTCCTCATTTCCCTGAAAATAGCCCCTTTTTCTTCTCAAGTTGAAAGAGCTGCAGGGTTTCTTCTCCGAATCTACTACTAAAGTACTGCCAGGTAGGTCTACTTAAGCAATTCTTCTCTCTCAAGAGGGAGATTGAGCTTGAGCACAACCAATACTTCCTATAAAGATGTTTTCCACAGAATCCTTTTTTCATCTAACGGATAAGTCCCAAACTCAACCTTTTTATGTGGAAATGTGTTAACATTTCCTGTAGATCTGTTCAGCAGAATAAATGTTATACTACGGTATGTCTGCATCAAAATGTTCTATCTCGATTCAGCATTAAACCACATCCTCCTGCACTGGTTGTGCCATATTTCTGTCTTTGCTAGAGACAGCACCACAGGCTACCCTGTTCTGAGCAGACATGGGGCACTGTGGCAGGCACAGGTCACCCCACGAGCCTAGCCCTGAGGGGCAGTGCCACGTGTGAACATAAATTACATATTTTCACAAAGCACAGTGGTAGCATAAGCAGACTTTACTCCTGAATGTGTATTTTTACATGTATGAAACCAAGTTTTTGCTCAACCTAACACCAAAACTATTTTGGAACAGATGTTCACTTCCTCTCACGCCCCCTCAAACTCCACAAAACTTTTCCTGGGCAGAAAGAAGGGCTTCCAAAGCAACCCTCTCCTGATCATCTCTGTCTCAGAGAAAAAAACTGTCTTTGTTCTTTAGCATGAGTTTCATAGGAATTGATCTGGAGAAACATGTTCCAGCAAAAGGTAATAGGTATCACAAGTGTTTTCAGATCTCCATCCAGATGCATTTCTTTACTTCTACTCAATAAGTTACACATACAACTCTGTTGTTGATTTGGGCATTAATCTCTATAAAACTGGCTGAGCTGTATCTTTTACAAGCAGAGAATATTAACGAAACCCAAGTTATTTGCATTTGTACTTTTAAATAATTCAGAGGCTGCGGAGCGCTGGAGTTTTGACAGGAAGGTGATTTCAAGTGTGTTCCCTGGCAGTTAGCTAAACCTGTCACAACCCATTAAAATCCACACCCGAGCTCCATCTGTGTAACTGCGGACCAGCCCGTGCAGCCTCGCTCCTTCCTGTCACTTGTATCAGTTCCAACTTCGCAACGTTTCAATCCTGTGAAGTTCAGCGCCTGTTAAATCGTCCCTCGCAGTGCAGCCCTAACGCGGGCGTTCCCGACCCGCTCCCGTCCGTCAGAGGGTGCAAGGGAGGGAGCCAAAGGCCNGCCCAGATGTTCCCCAGGCCACGCCCCGCGGGGTCCGGGCGGCTCCGGGCAGCGATAACGGGGAGCGCCGGGTCCGCTGTCACAGCGCGATGGGAGGGCTGCGAGACCGCATCGCCAGCTCGTTGCCTTCTTGAGAAAACGGCATCAATCCAGACTCCGAGCAACAAGCTGCCAGTGCCAGGATCTATCTGCTGTTCTTTTTTCTCTTCCATTGGACCGCCAACGCTTTTTCGATTTAGTGACAAGCTGGGTGTGATCGTCACGAACAAAGTGTGGGCTTGATGGCTGCTAAATCAGCCTTTACTCCTACAAACCGATCCTAAGAAATAAGGGAGGGAAAAGTCTGCTTGTGTAATCTTTTTAAAAAGGGAAAGAGCGCTGTTGTGTTGGGTTTGTTTTTTCTTTTTTTTTTTGTCTTCGTCTGTTTGGATTTCTTTTTAAACTTATGAAAAATGGCAACAGCAGCATATGTGGATCATTTTGCAGCAGAGTGCCTTGTTTCTATGTCAAGTCGTGCTGTTATCCATAGTCCCAAAGGGGAGCCTGATCCCCAACCTGATGCAGCAATACTTCCTTCGTCCAATGGAGAAGATAGACGGGAAGTCAGAGAAACCGGGAAAGACAATGGATCATCATTACTTGTGGTAGCTAGCATTTTAGCTGATCTGAACCAGCATGTCCCAAACTCACCTGCTCTAAGGACGGAAAAAACAGAGACGCTTGATTTAACAGAACAAATACACATTTCTATTGCTCCTAAGGAGTTTGGGGAAGAAAGTCTGTCTTCAGCTGGTAAGCGTGGAGGAGAAAGAGCAGCCACACCTACTAGCCTGGCTGCAGTAACTGAGCCAAGCCCCAGACAAAAGAACAAACGCATAAGAAGCTGGACTGACCCTGGATCACCCCAGAAAAAGCACAAATGCCACTATGTGGGGTGTGAAAAAGTTTATGGCAAATCTTCCCATCTTAAAGCTCATCTAAGGACCCATACAGGTTAGTTACAATCCAGCCAGAGATTTATTTGTTACAGCTTGGTAAAAAAAATGAAAAACAAAACCAAACAAACTTTTATTTGGCCACTGTTATGGTTTCACCTCTCGGAACTCAAGCTCGGGAAAACCAAACAACAACCAAATATACCCCCTCTGGGAATAAACCCTTACTGGGCATAGATTCAAAGTTAACGTTGCCCTTTTATATTAATGTCATAGGGAACAGCATGCGGGTCATCTGTGTGGATTGTACCAAGCTGTAATTTTTAGCTGCTGGCCTTCTTGTTTTGTGTGTCTTCTACTTCCCTTTCCAGTACTTCTTACCTCCCTGCTTTTCCTATTCCGTGCTCCAGTCCGTCTCTTTACACCAGCTTATCAGTTCCCATGCAAGTATCAATATTCTTGATATTTTAAAATTAAATGTTCTAGAGGCACCTACATGGCTGTGTATCTGTTTCTTTCTTTAGCAGACCCTTTGTGAAAGCTAGAGTAAGCAGAAAGTAGATGAGAGGCTGAACACGAGTCACAAGGAGACACCATGAGCGAGGAGAGAGGGGGATATGGGTAGTGGCTAAAACGCTTTTGGCAGCTGGGTAAAACTGAATTCAAAAGAAAAAGATATTTGAATGCAACCAGTAACTTGTACTCATCAGTGTTAAGTGCTTATTTCTCGGTGAAGGCTGAACACTTTTTTGTTGCTACTTGTAATTTACGAGACACACCCACAGAAAAAGTGGAAGTCTTTCAAGCCTTGAGAAAGTTGCACTGAAAGTATTAGGAGGGCCATCTTGAAATGGGCCCCATGACTTGCCACACCTCACGCCTCTGCCTGATGCTGGAAACAGAATGGCTTCCAGTCAGACAGGGGACACCAACATTTGAGGAGACCAATTTCTGCTGAGGGCACCAATCACAGCACATGTGTCAAGGCACCACACTGACTTGTGCAAGATGTTCCACTGACTAATTTCAGATGGCAAATTAGTTTACTAAGATGTATGGTCAGTTATCTTTAAAAGAGCAGTAAGAAACAAATCCTCAGAACTAAGCATGGCATAACTCCTGAGCAGTTTTACCTCTGAGGTGTCAGCCTCACCCTTGCCGGCCCTACTTTCAGTATGCCTTCAGCTTTTCCTGTTGCCTTCCTGGGAGAAATAAGAGCCATTCTAATTTGATGGTATGCTTTGCTCTCTGTGGGAGAGAAGAAAACCTCATCAAATTTGAGCATATGGATGGACAATTCCCTGTGGCACACAGCCAAAGGAACAGCGTGTTCCTGGCACCCCAGGCAGCCTGTCCTGCTTTGCACTGTGTAACTGCTTTTTGCCGCCTTGGGAGTTATACAGAAAAGGTGTTTCCACTTGGCTTGCAGGGAATTGTCACCATTAATTTTCAGTTCTTTTGCATTCTTATTGCTGGCATTTGCCATTGTCCTGAAAGTGAAAGATAAATTTAGCAACGTTTCTGGGTTTCCAAACTAACCAGAGACCAAGAAGGGGAACTCCAGCCCCTGATAAAGAGAGGAGGGCTTGGCATGCCCGCCCTGCGGGGAGAGGAGGGAGGGCAGGGCCGGCGGGGAGTGTCGCTCCAGGCTGCCGGCAGAGCGGAGTCATTCGGGGACGCTGGCTCGCCTCCAAGTTCCCTTTTTTTTCTCTTTTCCCTTTTTTTTTTAACTCTTCATTTCCTGTTTTTTTTTCCAGGACTGTAGGGCTCAGTTGGTTATTGCTGTAGCTAATTGCACTAAGAGAGCACGTGTGTGTGTCTGAGAGCTAAAGGAAAAGCAGGGAAGGGACTGTTTTTGCCCAGGGAGTGGCAGGACCCTCGGGGACTACAGCTTCTTTGTTTTCTTTCGTCTCCAGTGTCTGTGTGGGAAGATTTAAGCAAAGCTGCCAAGTTTCCCTCCTCACTGGCAACAGGTCTGTCTCTGTTTGGACTGAGTTTTAAACAGGCCTAAATGCCTCTTACTCTCCTTGCAGAATGTTTTCTAAGGTGTTTGATTTTTTTTCTATCTTTAAAAAAATTGTGACAGCCTTGAAAAAAGTTTGTAAGACAATAAGAGTTAAACTAACAGAAAAAGTGATCATTTCCGGGACTGGTAAATACGTAATGATGTTTTACTTCTTTAGAATGAGGGCTTTGGGTCTCCTCTGCTTACTAGTCATCCTGACCTGGTTAGGAAACACATCAGTCTGCCCAGCTGTCAGATAGATAGGGTGATGGCTATCCACCTGACAGAGCAGTGGTGAAAGTACCCCAGGTACACATGGAAGCTGCTTTAACACAGCTGTCCAAATAAGTACCACACCTGTTTGCTAAGAACAGTCAAAACTTCTGCTATGGAGCAAAACTCTTTCCATGTGCTGTATGACCAGATGAGCTGGTATTTAGGGGTGACCTGAAAGCTGAGAACAGCACTGCAGGCTAGAAGATAACTGATGGTCATGCAGGAGATACCTGAACATTTTATGATCTGCTTTAGAAACTTGCTTGACCTTGTCTGTTGCTGTGCTGAGAAAGTAAAGGCTTTGCTCTGCATGGTTCGAGGAATGATAGAACAGATCCTTGAGCTTATGTCAAAGAGATACAGAGCCTTCCAAGTACTATTGCATCAAACCCAGCCCACATAGCTAGGAACTGAGAGCTGGTACTGTTTTCCAGCTATTTGGTGCTCTGTGTAAAATCCTTCTGATATTATTAGCCAGATATCAAGCCAAAGCTTAAATACATAAAGTAAAAACCACAGTGCAGAGGATGCTAATTGTCCTATGTAAAGCAGAAGAACCAAGATGGAAATACCAAGAGCATCTGCTTTTTGTCCTTTACTTTGGTGTACAGTGTTTTTAGTAGTCCTATTAGCACAAAATGTGCTGGAGGAATCCACAATTTCTTGTGTGTCTTTTTGGTACACTGCTGGTTAACCTGTCCCAGCCTTATGAATACCTCACCTTTATTAAACTGAAGTCTCATGAACCAGTCAAAAAGCCCTTTTTCACCAAAGTCTACTCTGTTCTCTCCACCAGCTTTCAAATTTCCCATCCCCCTGTGTTTCTTTTCATGTTTATGTTTTCCACTCTAGTCTCTCACTGAATGTCCTGGAGTTCAGCATGATCATCAGCCATCAAGCCCTTGAAGTTTTAATGTTTACCAGAAGGTTATATTTAGTATCAGTGGATAGTTGTCAAGTCCAAATATTTTTTCCACTAAGGCTCCCGAGGATCTCAAAAGCTCTGTTGTGGTCTAGAGAGGCAGCATCCCCATTTGTCCTAAGCTATAGTGACCCCACTAATACAAAAGGTTTCACTGATGCCTGGATTTTAAAAGTCCTCTCCACTGAGAAAATTCCTAAACACAAAGAACTTGCAAAAATGATAAAGAATGTAAATAAATAAATTCATATAAACAAATAATATAAAAATAAAAATATAAATAGTAATAAATAAACATACACAAGTAATTTGCATGACAGAGTTCCCCTTCATCTAAGGTCTGGACATTTTCTGGAGTTACTGGAAACCCTTTAGTCTCTTGATATACCAGTGGTAGAAGGGAGACCGTACAGAACCTAATAGCAATCTACAGGCAACAGTCTTATTGTGCCTTGGCCAGAACCACTGTGTTCTGAGAGGCTGTAGAGAGCCCCACTTATTGCATTATATTACGTATTAATATGTAGAGAAAAATTGATGGGGTTTTGGGCAGGGATCACAAGAATCCTGTGTATTGCAGCTCCCCACCAAATCATTGTGACCTCTCAAGTTTTTAGCCATCTCCATTAGCACACCATCACCATAATGAATACAGAAAAAGCACAAAATAAACCTTCATTTAACTCCATTGAACTGTCTTTCTAAACTTACTAGTTCTAAGCATTAAGCAGCACATCAACACAAAAAGAGCTTTTTAGTCAGTCATCAGAATTAAATGAGTCTGCACAAATTGGCAGAAGCTAAGGAGAAGTGGGCACCAGTCCTAGCCTGGAGTCTTGGTCTTGCAGCAACACCAGCTTAGGGGCCATGTGGCTTAGCAGTAGCTCCTCTGCACTATTGCTAAACCATCTCTATGGTGGCTGTTGAAGTACAGGAAGAAGAAAAGGCCTAATTATATTATCTTTGCTCATATATGTCAGGTTAGGACTCATCCAAGAGAAAGTGGTCAAGACCTTTGCCGATCTCTAGCTGGCAGACTGAGCTTGGGCAGATCTGTGTTCTGCCTGCTTAACTTTGCAGTTGTGGAAGATAAATTATTTGGCATCTGTTCTTTTTAGTCTAACCTTTATTCATTAGCTGAATTGAAATAGGTCAAAAAGACCAACTCATTTCCATTTCTTTACATTAAATCTCTGTAATCACATATTTGAGGACAACACTAATGAACCTGTATGAAAAGAAGTTCTTTTTACTTTATGTACCCTTTTTTACCCATCAATTGTTATATCTTATTTCCTTAAACAAAATTTCTCTGATGACTTTGCAGCTGGGATAGATGAAGATGGAGAATTTAATAATGTAATTAGTATTCAAAAGCAATCTGAGAATAAAGCAATCAGACCTCACTGTGACAAGTATGACAAGAGCATAACAATTAGGCTGGACAAACAGGAGTAGTATATGGCTTATGTTCAGACTGGTAAAGAGGCCTTTATATAAAGTACATATAATCCATTTTAATGGATTTGTATTTCACTTTCAGTTCTAGTAAGTCTGATTTGCTCTCACTATTAATTCAAAACAAAACAGTAAAGCACAGCTTCCCTTAAGTCCTGAATCAAGATGTTATCCACGTGTGTAGAAACCAATTAACCGATGTAAGAAGCAAGTTCTTCTATCATAGAAATAAACTTCATTTTCCATTTTAGCTCCTGGCAATTACCAGAAACATAGCTATTAAATAAAAACCCATGGACTAGGCCTGGCTGAGGTTTCTTTTAGCTGTCGTTAGGTTCACAGTGACTCTTGAAGGCATATATGTGTGCATGCAGCAGGTGGGCAGTGTTGGTGACACCCAAGGCTTTGCAGGAAAAGATTACAAGAGAAGAAACCCAATCCAGGGCTCTCTGTGCCACTCAAGAGCAGTGCAAAGCAGGACTGCAGACAGCCTTTGTGTACAGCAGGATGAAATGACTGGTGGTGCTTCAACCCACCCTCCTGAGCTGCTCCTGGCTGCTCTGCATACCAGGATTTACAGGGGAGCTGCACTCCCTCTGAACAGGATGCCAGAGGAAATTGAAAAGGTCTTTCTCCAACACAGAATTCCCAAAGGTGAAAGGACAGACTAAATGAATTTGTCCCTCTGCATGTTGGGCCTCCTGGGTTTGGTTTCTTGTGTTAAAAGTTAGAAACAACTCAGGCTCTGTATGCTTCCTTCAGTCTCATTAGCATACACTCAGATTATCCAAAAGCTGCAAGGTGTGTCTAGGCTGCTGTGTCCCTTAAGTGTCTTCCATCTCCTTACTTTGCTGAGTGCATCAAAACATATTCTCTAAGTTATTTTTTTATGAGATGGGCCCAAATGGTGGCTTCTGGACAGATTCAAATACCAGCCTCAAAAAAGAAGTTGTCTTTCCATCCTAAGGATTAAGCATTCTTTCTCAGTGTTAAGAACTTTAGAAGCCTGCTACTTTTCTTCTGAAAACTGATAACCTTAACTCTTTTAATAAGCCTATATTATTAAAAAATACAAGTTTTCAAAGCATTGTTTGTGTTTCCTCTGAAACAGCTCTTCAACTCCTTTCTTACTTCCTCTAAAAAAATTTCAACACATTAACAAAAGTCAGTAGAAAACATAGAACAACTTCCCTCAAAGCCCTGTAATGCAATTCTCAATACTAAAGTTATTATTTCAAAGTATTGATTTTAAGCCTGGATCAAACAATCTGTGTTCATTGAAGATAACAAAAAAATACACATTCTGTAATTTCCCAAAAGTCTTTGAAATAAACACAGGGCATAAACTTCCTAAAAAGTAAGCAAATTTTCAAACAGGTTTAAAAGGAGCTGAAGTCAGGAAAAAAATAGAACTACTCCTACTCACTCCTCTTAGATGACTGCTTCAAGACTGAAAAAGAGTTAGGGCTAAATTAGTTTCATGGAGAATCCATGCATGACACCTGTATTTACCACACACTTGATTAATATTAGCTGTTAGGGGGAACTACCTCTCCTGATGGTTATACAGGTTTCTCTGTTAAAGGCTTCCCTTTATTTCCTTTCCCCCCTCTTTCTCCCCAGTCTTTGTGGAGATATTAATCATGCAGAAGACCAGAAATGAAGTTTCTGGTAACAACAGAATTTACATATTGTAGCTAAAAAGCATTTTAAGTAAAACGGTAGTTGTCACTGTTACAACTATGTGTCTAATGAAAAATCAGAAACATCACAGACTTCTCTTTCCACAAACCATTTTTCTTTTAGCATGGGAGTGGGACTTAGGTCCGGTGGCAAGACCTAGGTCTTACAAATAGTTGGGAGTTAACTGGCAAGCCAGGTTTTAAATGAATGGACAGTTGCAGTTGATTGCTGTGTTTGTATTAGAAATTAATCACAGCCTATGGACAAGAGTGTTCAGAATGATCAGCAGAAGACTTTTCTGTGGTAGCATTTCTCTGCAAGACACTGGAAATTGTATGTAACAGAAATTTTGCATAAACAAACCTTTTGATAAAAACCTTTTCCTTATGAAACAAACTCACAATTGGATTCCATCTGAAAAGAAGGCACCTTTAACCATTTAAAACACAACTGTTCCATTGTGTTATTGTCTGGCTGAACATGGTTATGGCACGTCCAAGAGCAGAAACCTGGAACTTGTTTATATTGGACATGTGGTTTCTAGTTCTGTTTTTTAAGTTAAGCACGTTCCAACTCCCCCCACCCCCTTCCAATCTTGGATCAGCTGTCTGGAAGTCGCTGCTGACAGAGCCAAAAAAATACTCTGCTGTTCAAATGCAGGACAACTTTTGAAGGGTCTTTTCTGTAGAATTTCTATAGGTATACTTTTTTCCCTTTGTTTCCCACTTGGCTTTTATGGGGTAGATTTGCATGGGCAGTGAGATCATTATCTTGCTGTGTTCGGTTTAACAATGGCTAGACAATGTGGGTTATTTAAGTGCAGGCACTGAAGTCAGACACACATATCCTGTATTTTTCAGGTCTTGCAGATTCAGCAGATCTTACAGTGCCTCCACTTAATATAAAAGAAAAATTTTTAAAAGTTCAGAGTGACACCGTTGTGGTTACTTGTAGAAAAACGACCTCAGGAGCTTTTTACGCAGCCTTAACATAAAAAGCATTTACTAACCAGGAACTTGGCACAAGTCAATGGTATTAAAGTAAGCATATCCTGAAATGACCTCTAGTGCAAGGAAAAGATTTGCTGTAATCACTTACAGTCCTTTTGGAGTGCTTTCAGGAAATACAGGCAGAATCCTGGTGACTGGGTATTGCTGATGTTGTACTCAATGGATCAATAAGCTGTCTTAGATTTATTGCACACTGTATTTCTACCAGACCACTCCTATTATTTGGTTATGAGTTATATGAGGTTTTGGAATAAAGGACCTTGAAAAAATCATATGCAAGAACAGTGTTGCTGCTGCATGTTTCACATCTTTCTATCTGCCTTGGCCTGGCAGCCAGCTGGAATATCCCTGACAACAAATACCCAAGCAGAATGGGCATGGTGGTTATGTCCTTACTGCCTTCAACAGCAGCTTTTAAAGCTGGTAAAGGAGAGCAGCAGAAATGCTAACTCTTCCAGAGTAAGATCAGGTGAGGTACAGCAGCCAGAGGGAATTTATTCAGCTTTTTAAAGTAAACAGCTGTCAGTATTTCCACTAGAGGAACTCAGAATGGGACCAGCAGAGAAGGATTAGTACATTTTCAGATGTTTCCTGCAAAATTTTTGGTGAAATGATGAGCTGTTTCTTAATAGATCAGGGAAATATTTATATTGCAGTTTCAGGGTAAATAAATGAAATTACATTGGTACAAATTTACATACTGGACTGGGACTTTAGAGACTATTTTACATTCTTGCAAACCTCTCAGTTAAATATAGTGCTTTCCTTTGTTCTTAATCTAGTAGTTTAGGCCTTATTTTGCTATAACAAATAGAACAGAGATGCTGCTAAAACCTCACAGAACCGTGGACTAATTTTTGTTATTTATGTGTAGGGGCTTACTGAATTTTAATTTGCAATCTCTTTTAAATGCCAGCAGAAGGACTGCAGACGAGCATTAATACATGAGGGTCATGGCAGTTTTTGACTGCTCTGGTGATTGATATATTTTCCAAGCCCTATGTGAATTGTGTGCAGCTTTCTTATGCATGTGAAACTCTTCATAGAGCACTGAAAGCCCCTCAAAGTCAGTGGAAACTTCCATTTGCTGTATATATGTCTATAAAGTAGTGCCAATAGAATGTTTAGTCTTACTGTGTAATAAATCCAGAATGCATTTGTAAATATGTCTTCTAAATTCTCCTAACATGGCCAAAACAAAACTGAATTTCTTAGATACCCCAAGGGATTACTTTCAGACAGGATTCTCATTGATACATTTTTCTCCTTTGTGCAAAGATATGCCATATTTACACCTTCTATTTCCCCCAGCTTTCATCATTGAAAAATATGGAATTCTTCTCAGTAGCATTTAAAAATTTCTCAGACTGGCAACATTTAGAATCAAATTCTAGCTTAAAGAGAAATCTATGAGCAAATATATGAGCAACCAGAAAAGCAAATGCTTTGGAATTTATAGGTACCCCTACATGATGTTACTAGCATGAACAGACCTGTAAGAAATGTATGAAAAAGCACAATTTTTTTTTTTTTTTTTTTTTTTTTTTTAACAAATGACAGAGAAGATGTTGAATCTGGTCATGGTGCAAAGTAATTCTAACTACTGATTACTAATTTTAGTAGATGCGAGGTGTGAATTTAATAGAATCACTTTACTACAAGTTATATGACATGAGGTAAGGCTATCTCTAGCTAATCACACACCCCTTGTCTTAAAAAAAAAACCACAATTCTACGTGTCTCTAATAAGGAAACACATTTTTTAAGCCCAGGATCTTGCATTTCATTTGGGAAGAAACCTCTTCCTAACCTACCACCTGCAAATATAATAGGCATTTATATTACATTGCACTGATAATACACACAGAAGTGGGTTTGCACAGTTAAATATAACTTTTAGTGAAACTAACTTTGATTCTGCTGCTCTTCTGTGTGCTGCTGAGGCTTTGAGCAGGGAATAGGACTCAGCATTGCTCAAATAATGGAACCTGGAGGGAGAATTCTCCCTCTGCCCCAAACCTCCAGCCCTTACCTGTGCTGCAGAATCCCTTACACTATTGCCAAGGTAAGTTTTCAAATGAGTGCCAGAGTTTGTGGGGGGTCTGAAACAGTAACCTTAAGAGAAGAGTAGCCAAAAGGTGTGGGAACACAATGTTACTCATCTTTCATTCCAGTACTCCACAGCTTTCTTAACATGTCCTCTGCAAACGGGTTCAGATATCACACGAGATGGAGGTTAATTACCATTCTGAAAGATTTACACCATTTTCCCACATTTTCTTTCAGCTTGAGTGAGTTTTGTTGTGCTGGCATCTCCTTTCAGTCTGCAGGATAATATCATTTAAGGGCACCGCCTCACTGACCAAATCAGACTTGATTTAAGCCAGCATCTGTTGGAGCTTGGAGTGAAATTTAGCAGTCAAACTTCTGGGGAGCCACTTTAATTAATAAGTGTCATTCATAGCTTTCAGAGGATGAAGCGGTCAGGCAGATTATAATGTTATCTTTGCTGTGCTCACTGATGTAAGCAAATATTGTACAACAGCTGGCACAAATGTTTTACCATGAACCTTGTCCCAGACTTCTATAACCAGGACATGTGCAGATGAAATGTGTTTAGAAACATGACTGTCAGATACCTTTTACTAAAGTGATAATTTACAAGGCTCTAACTATATACCGCAGAGACAAAACTGTAATGAGAAACAGCTTTTGAATGCTGCTTGTCAAAGTACAGATGTTCAGCACCAGTATCTTCTAAGAGAAGTTTCAGTCAGTTCCCAAAGGGGTGTTCCCTTAAAAAAAAGAAGAAAAAAGACAACAAAAAGAACAGAACATTTTGTGATTCTGCTTCTTACCCTACTGCAGTATTTGGAATTGGCTGATGTTTCCAGTAAGCAGTGTGGACTAAGCACAGCTTTCCTCTCCAAGCATAAACTCTCACTCAACTCATACCAAAAGTGCCTACATGGTGAAGGGCCACACATTTCAGAGACTTTTTGCTAACACTGCTTCTCCTGGTGAAAAGTCATGTAGAACTCATCTGTTTTCTCTGCATTTCTGATTGTGATTTTTCTGAGAAGTATGACTTTTGGAGAAAACAATATTACTGACCTTATCAAAACAAAACCACCTCTGTGATAATATACTATTTTAAACCTATGTGGTTTCCTTGATACTTCCTTTTCTCTTTCCTATAATTTTAAATTACATTGTTTAATAGGCTGCTGTTAATTCTTTGAGGTTTCAGGACTCTGTAACACAAAAATAATTCTAGCTCTCCTCTTTCACTATGTTTGTATTCATAAGGATTTGAGTACTTCCCTCCTCTCAGTCTAACACCAAACCTCCAAGTGAAAAAAGGAATTTTGTTCTTACAGATTGTTTACAGGAACATAATTTATTTTCTACATGCGATAGACTACTTCACCTTGATTGTACTAGACCAATTTTTGTCTTTAGGGCAAAAATTACTAAAATTTATTTTTTATCCTCAAGAATGTAATAAGTTACAAAAATGTTCTGAGAGAATGTTATCTGGCTGGTGCTTTGATTTTGTAATGAATTTTTGAAAAAGGTTGAGGTTATGTCATCAGTTTGTGCTCCTAAGATTAGCATTTTCAGGTGAATTACAGACTAATTTGTTTGGAAAAACATTCCGTACCTCTGTTGAAATTCTGTGCAAATGTTTGCTTAAAAGCTTCTTTCCAAGAGCTAGCTCTGGTTCTATGTGTAGAGTATCCTTGGAAAAATTATGCATACCCACTGTCAATTGGATATGACCACTGTTGTTGGCAAGAGATTCAAACTCGTTTGGTGTAAGCTAGGTCTTTCTGCTGCTAGCGTGCAAATGGCTTTGTTAGATGTTTAGATGAATTTCTTACAGAAAGACAAGGAGCTGATGTGATTGGTGTGCTTGATAGTTTTCCTTCTTTGAATGCTGTAGAGGAACTGAGCTCCAGTCTCATTTTCAAAGAAATCCAAATTATCACATAACTCTTTCCTCAGTCAAATAGTTCCAAGGAGGCTGTACCATTCTCATCTGCGCAATGCAAGGTCTGTGGTATTCCCTTTATGAAGGAGTGACTGTGCTGGCTCGTTTTGCATTTGAGTACATTTGTTGTGGTTTCACAGACAAACACAGTAAGAACAACAGTAACTTTCATTGTACAGCTGTTTCTCGCTTGGAAATCAGACCACCTTTGCATTTTTTTAAATCTAATTTTTAAAATATATAAAAACCGAGTTCCTTGGTCAGTCTAGTGTATAACGCTTCTGATTATAAAACACAGCTCGATGAGCGTGCAAACAGCATGGTGTACACAAATTTACAGTGCTGAGGTATTTCTGTTCTGAAAAGAATGCTAAACACATACCTGGTTTTGTGCAGTGTAATTATGAATCATTTTTACTAAGAGTAAATTTTTTCTCTTATTTGTCCATTATTCACAAATTCTAAAATTGAGCTGTAAAAACTAATTTTAAAAAGAAAATAGAAACAAGTTCCAACCAATTGGCTGAAAATCAAGTTCAAAGTACTTTGTGGATCACGTCTTTTGGGAGGAATGATAAACTGTCCCATTTGGCACTGTCAAGCTGCAACAGCAATAATTGGATCATCTCAATCCCTCAAAGCTAAGTCAGGATACAACACCACAACTCATGAAGCTGCAATTCCTGTTTTCTTTGGGTTTATTCACAGTCTGTCTGTTGTAACAGAACCTCCCTATTACTCAAGTTTATGAACCTTGCAGTTCTGCATACTGCAATTCCTGAATCTCAGCCCAAGACCCATGGTTGCCAGAGTTGTGCTCAGGAGCTAGGAATATGGACAGGAAATCAGGTTCAAATCATTTTGTGGTTCTCAGATTTTGGAGTGGATTGAGCAAGAGTCCAAATGGAAGTGAGAACAGCAGGGAAGTTCTGTGATCTTTTTTAAAGTAAAAATGATATCATGTGCATAGGATTTTGGAGCTAGCCTAAAGATGTATGTGACACTGATATCTTTTAGAATTTCACAGTAATGATGCAAATCCTATTATATTTCACAGAACTTCCTTATCCTAGGAATCTTCTGAAAAAAAATTTGCCACAGTAAGATACTGTATTATAGAGTACTTCATTAGCCCCTGTGTGTCAGGCATGTTAAGTGTGGTCAGACAATTTCCTGCAAACACAGGGAACAAGTACTCCACCTCAAAAATCCAGAAAGGCCAGTGGGTTTCCTCTCCTCATCCAGAAGAGCAGACCTGTTAGAGAATGGACCTGCACACTTAATCAAACAAGTGTAGAAAAACAGCAATGAATGTGCTGGAGGCACTAGGAATTTATGTTTGGGGAAGTAATAGGGATCTTTCTACTATATTTACAGCTGCTGAATTTTTACCTGACATGTATGGACCCATAGAATTAAGAATCTCTGCTAAAGAATCATTCATCTCTCACTAGGTGAAATAGTTTACATGTCAGTAAGGTTTTTAAATACTTACAGAGAAAATGGTGGCTGCTGGGCAGCTCTTCTGGCATGATTCATATGTATAAACCATACTCTGCAGTGAGGTATAGCTGGGTTTAACAGAGTTTAACAGAGTTTTAACACTTTACAGAGTGCTCTGTGAAGGCAAGCAATGAGGACATGGGTGCAGCAGGCAAGGGAAGACAGAGCTGCTAAAATGGCCATGATGTATATATGTATATTTTAGCAACTTTTAAAATAGCATAGATGTTTCTTTCAATGCTACTTTGAGACAGAAAAGTAGTGAAAGCAGTATTTGTTCATGAAAAAGGTGATCCAGTTGATTTCTCTCTGCGAGTCCATGGTAAGATAGTTTTTGGAAAACACCTCTCTATTTTTGAGTTATGTATGTTATATATCTCAAGATGCCTTTGACAAAGCTGCCTTTGAAGTATGCCTGTGTTCTATGTAAGATCTCAGCTTTTCAGTTGTGTTTCACATCCAGAGTCATACTCAGTAACTGACTCATGACTCGGATCCTCCACCATCCAGCAAACGCTCCATTCATTCCATTCCAGCACTGGCCATGGCCTCTCTCCTACGCTGTCACCCCACACGTCAGGCACAGCTGGTGGGCCGACTCCCTCAGACCCTGCACCAGCTGTCCTCAAACCAGCATCAAACAGGGCACACCAGCACCAAACACCTGAGCTGCACTTGGGCTCTGTCACACCCTGTGTGTTAAGGAGAGAAGTGTTGAAAACCTTCTCTTACTTCTTTTCTGAGTCAGTATGAGAATGAGGCTTGGATGGGTATGTGCCTAAAACATTTGTAGTTTAAAGTATTAACATATAGAAAAGACTGAAAACGGCTGAAACTGGAAAGGAGCAGGTAACTGGTGTTCTTTTTTCCTTTTCATATATCTGTGATAAGAAGGCTACTAGGAGATGCAAAATCTCAGGGAAGGTATTGACAAAATAGGGCATATAAATGACACTTGCAAGAGTTGAATGATGAATTGCAAATTGTCTTTTCTAAAAAGCTGACCTGTTGTAAAAGTGGGCAGTTTAGAATATTACAACTGTTATAGTAGAATCTAATTCCTCTATTGTATACAAAAAGCCTGAAGCCTAGTTTAAACAGGGAGGGTGGTTAAACAATCTGGGCAGAAGATTTTGGTGTGTATGCAATAGTTTTATGCATACCTTGGATGGTAGCTGCCTTGTGTCTAGCAACAGATTTAGTGTTTGATTATCAGCCCATAAAACTACTTTCCAGAGCTGCCTGTTCCCCAAAGCTGCATGCTCAATATGGCCATTGGCAGATGCTGCTCATAAACTACTTCAACACCACCTTGCTCTCTGGCAAACAATCTACCCAGAATGAGAATAAAATAACAGGAAATCCCACTCCCTCTCTCTTCCATACAGTTGCAATAAACTCTCAGTATCAGATTTTTCACTTAGCTTTACAGCTTTAGCAGTGCTTATAAATGCTGAAGCCCTATGTTTCAGGCATGCTGTGTTACTCTGATGTTGTTGATTGAACAGTTCAAAAGTTCACAAGGAGACATTTCACAATTACAGCCAAAGACAACTTCACTAACTTCTGTTTGCTTGGCTTCTAGCAAAATGAAATCTCATCCTGTCCCCAAATCCTGGGAGCTGCTGTGCACATGAAATGTCATAACTTACCCGCAAGGTCTGTTCCTGCCAAAGTATGTGCACTTCAGTTGGAGGCAAATGACATTCAGCGTCTTCCAGAACTCAGATAAATAAAGTGCAGGTCTCAGATTAGATGACTAATCCTTTAGTCTGTTATTTTGCATAGCAGGACAACCTTTTGTTAATTTGATAAGCTTTGCTTTTACAAGCATTATCCTGTTTTTAGTAGAATAGAATAATAAAAAAAATCATTGATATGTCAACAGAGAAAAGACTGATTCATGAGGTCATATGATTCCCTCTTTGCAGCTATTCATGCAGCTGCTGGGCAGAGCTTGTAGAGCCAAAGTTTCTAAATTCAGCATGAATTAACCCACAGTTCACACCAGATAAATGTAATTGGTCATTACCTATTTAATTGCTCTCCCACTTAAAACATTTCCATTGTCTAAGAGATTATGAACATTACCGTGCAAATTTTTTTGAAAGCCACCACAACTAAAAAATTGTGAGGCAGACTTTCATTGAAAGCAGTATAAACCACTGCAGAGGTCATTCCTGTGATCATTGTACAGACAAGGATGGTTTATGAAATTTAGTTTTAATTTCAAGCATTCTTGCAATATGAGCATCTTCAGGTTCAAGTTTTTGTCCATGGAGATATATATGCAAAAGAACCTCATGAAAAAAGTTGTGACATTAAGAAGTCACTGTGTGCCATTTTTGGTTCTTGCCATTTGACCTATGAGTACCTGTTGGTTAATTCTGCTACATATATAACTTCTCTATGCAATGACCACACCACTGAGAGTGAATGGCTTGAGAGCCTGTGAGCTCTGTTGGCACATAATCCTGAGCCTCACAAAGAGAAATTCCCAGACTGCAAGGAGAGGTGCATGTGTCCCATAATGAGAGTGCAATATTTTTGTCCACTGTAAAGAGGGGTGAGGAAGGATGGGATGCCAAGGAATGTCATACTCTGGAGCTGCCATGGAGCTGCTCACAGTCAGATGTCTGATCTGAAGCTGTTCTGGGTTTGCAGAGCGGGCTGGGTAACAGGCTGAGCAATTCTGAGGTAGCACAGGAGGGATCCAGACAGGAGTCTGTAATGGAAACCTTGTGCTTCTGCTGCTACCTTAACTGCACCTTCCCTGTAGATACATTTGGATCTGTTGTTTCCGCTATCAGAAAGATATTTTTCACTCCTGGAGGAGAAAGAATCGAGTCTGGGGAGTTTGTTTTCTTGGCTTCAGTTGCTGTCTGCATAACACTGTCATTAATCACCTTGTTTGCTCTAACGGAGGGTGAGTGGTGCAGCTGAAATCAGCTTGTAGCAGAGAACAAATCAGCATTGCTAGCATGCTGCAACAGGAGTAACACGAGACCTCAGGTGACTGAACAAGGCCTCACTCCAGCACAGGGATTCATCAAGGGCCACATTATTACCTTCAACTTTTAACTGGACTCATTCAACAAAAACAGTGCTTATTACTATGTGCATTTGGAGAGCCCTACTCTTGTCACTTTAAAAGTTTGAATTGGCTCATCAACAAGACAGAAAAAGAACTAAATCCCACAAACCTTCATCAGTGTTAGTCTGCTTTAAGAGGCCAGACTTTTCTGACCTATGCTGAAGCCACAATCTTTGTATGAAAGGAATGAAGAAAGTCCCTTAAACAACAAATTTTTGGCTCAAGGAAAGAATTCTAGGCTGAAATTCCTTTGCTGGGGTGATGCAATAGGTCAGATTTACTGATGAGCACATAGATTTTTTTTGGATTCTCAACCCCAGTGTTCTTTTCAAGTATATTTCTTTAACACTCTAATTGACCAATGGAAAAGGAAAAAAAATCACCATCATTTAGTTTTGTCATTCAGTAATACATAGATGTGTTCAGAGACTCATCTACAGTGATTTTTTACTTTCTAATCATGATAGATGTTTAAATAATCATCCTTCTTTATTACATTCACAGAGCTAAGTAGAAAAAATTAGAAATACTGTCGTTAAAGAGCTAATATACTAAACTTCAGAGTTCCCTTCTTTGCTGAGTGTTATACTTCAGTGTGGTTTGCAAATGATGCATAGCTAAGATACATCTTCCTCTCCCCAAAATTCCTCACTTCATCATTTCAGCATAACACAATTTAATTATCTGGCATTTAAGTGCAAAGTCAGAGGGTCAGCTATTGATCTCCATTCTTGGAACAAGCAACAGGAGAGAGATCAAGTGAAAGTTGCTGCTCTTTTAAATTAGTAGATTTCAGCTGTTTTACTGAGCACTGGTCTAGGATTTTATGCCTCAGAGATAAGGACACCCAGTAAAAGTTTTAGGCTTAGTGAACAGAAATTATATGCAGCTGCTACTTCACTTTGATAAAAGGCACAGCATTTAGTTTGCATTATTTTAGAACTTAATGTCACTGAGGCTGTTGCCTTTAATTTTTTAAGTTAGGCTTGTCATTGGTATTCAGTATAAAAGCTTTATCCACCCACATATTCCAGCAAGAAGGTAAAAAAATGCTCCTTTTATAATTGGATGTGGCCAAAGTCCACGTAAACAAAGGCATTACATTCAGTGGAAGCACAATCAATAGGAATTATTCCTGTTGGGTCCATCCCAGTCTGCACTCACCTAGATATGGAAGTTGTCCCTGCTAGCTGGGGATGTTTCCAGCCTCATGGGTATCCCAATGGCTCAGATGTCTCCCTTTTCTTAGATGAGAGGTCTCCATTTTGGTCATGTGTCAAAACTCTTGAGAAAGAGACTGAAATAGTGAACTTTAGGCTTCAGAGTTAAAAAAGAATCCACAAAGAGCATTAGGTAACAATGATAAATCCACACAGGACTATAAGGAGACTAATGCCTTATTTTTGAAATTGTATGTGTTGTAAACCCCATCCCATACAACTGTGTAAATTACCATATTTCTGGATGATGGATTCCTACCTTTGTAAGAGATAGCTAGAGTTTTGATTGCTCACAGCTTTACAGACTAACAGGTATTTCTCTACTGGCAGTGCATTTAAAGTGTCTATTCTGTCAGTACAGTCACATAGCAAAACTACAGCAAATATGACAGAAAAGGGTCAAGAGAATGATTATTTATGTAGACTTTGACAAGGCCTCCTGGAAGATACAGCAGTAATGCAGTTGCTGCTGCAAAGTATTTTCTAGCTATGAAAAAAAAACTACCTTCCCCTGTGAGATGTGGGGAACATCCTTCATACTCATTAAACTTCTGTGAGGAGAAGACATGTGTGCATCTCCTCCTTACCTAACATGTCTAACCTGAACATGCAGAGTCTCAGTGAGCAAGTTTACATCCAAGAGGACCTGCTCTTACCACGTTTGTATATGATCAACCCAAAGTCCCCTAGAAATACCTTGCTAAGGAATTGGAGCTGTTTTGCTAAATTTCAGTGCTTTAGATACTAACAAGAACATTGATTCTTCCCTTCTTTGTTGTGGCTCCTAGCAGTTTTGTGATGGGAAGCCGGGGAGGGGAGCAAAACCAGATTCCCACATTACCTTTTACTAAATAAACTCCCATAATTTTGCTAGTAATTGCAGATGATTTGTGACCCTTGCTTTAAAAGAGTGATGACAAATCTCTAAGTCATAGGAGTGTTTTAGACATTACATGTTTCTGTTCCCCAGCCCCCCCTTTCTCAGCCTTCACTTTCAGAGTTGCCTTTTTGCTGGCTTTTCTGTTCCACTGGATTCTTCTGATGCATCAAATCAAGTCATAAGATGCACACATTCATACCTAAGTGATGAGTGGATGGTTAATTTATTATTCAGAAAATTATGGAAGTGCTGTTGATTCAATGTGTTATTCAGCTAATTCAGCTTCTTTGCTGAAGTATCTTTAAATATTCCAGTTACTTCTAGAGAGGATGATTTCAAGGATTTGTGTCCATATATCTGGGCCCCATAATCTTCAGAAAAAAGAAATCTTGAATGCTAAACTCACCTTAGTGATTTTGTCTCTGGTTGTGTTTCAAGAGAAAAACTCTCTAACATATTTAACACACCCACACCCCCACCCACCCCAGCTGTGGTTTGATGTAGTATATAATCGACTTCACAGCTTCACAAACCCTGGCCTAGTGCAGCTGATTTTTTGTATTTTCAAAGGAGAAAGGAACACACAAGACAGGGAGGGGCTGGATAAGGAGGAGATAAAGCAAGAACTCTTCTGAAACCAGGAAGTGACAAACTGCACAGGAGAAAGCTAAATATTAGCTTTGACAAGCATTTTGTATCATAGTACAAGGGTGCAGTAAAACAAGTAGCACCTCAGTTACAGCTCAGGTCTACAGATGTGAATTTCAAACTGGAAATCCTAAAGGGATTTTGATGGCTTTTTTTATGATCTTTAGTTGATGGTAAAGAGTTTAATTTCTCAATTGCCCAGCAGGATTACTTGTGCTTTGGAGTACTGTCCAGCAGAGAGGAACAACAGCGTGAACATAGCTAGAGAGGAGAAAACCAAACAAAATTCACTATGTAGCTATGGAATTATACTACATCAGTGCAGAGAAGATCACAAAAATACATGTTTGGAAAATACACTTGGTCTTTCTAGCATGAGCTTTGGGTTGGCTGTTTCTTTGCCAGGGCAGTGCATGGCACGTTAGTGCTCTTTGAAGGAGAACTCAAAACAGACACAAGGTTTTGAAGGCTACATCAGTTTACCACCAGTTTGCAAAATGACACCAGAGGACAAAAGTACAAGGAAGTGAAAGTACCTCAGGATAACTCCAGAAAATATTTCTTGTACTTAACATGCTGTAGGGAATCACCCAAGACTTTTTGGGTGCAATGCCACAGGGCATATTCTCAGCCTCATTTTCAGCATAGATCTCAAATCTATTCCAAGGTTTCTCTGTGGAGGACAGACTTTCATGGTCTTTACCCTTGGCTGTCTTTGGAATTCCCTTGTGCTTATAAACACAGGGAGTTTAGTGGAAGTTGAAAGCATAAATGAAATTGTTCCCTTCAAAGATCAGATCTCCAGTTAGTCACTTAATAAAAATGTCAAGCATTTAATCTTCATGGAGAGAAAGCTGCCAAGAAATGTTAATGAAGGATATTAAAATTTTGTATTTCTTTGCTAGCAAGAACTACAGGAACTACATTTTTTGGTGAACAGTTTTTCACTGACAAGTAGTCAGCAAATTCTTTAGACTTACTTTTGTATTTCAGAATAATTGTGTGTTAGTGTGTTTCATTAATTCATTTTAGGTTAACATCATCATTGTCTTGAAAACTGTCACCAAAGCTAAAGGAATTTAAGTAGTGTTACTACTTAAGTGTAAATCCATACCAAAAGAATGTTTACATTTTGGTAAACTAAAAGTGAAATTATTATGGGTTTCTTTGTTTGCAAAATTCTTCTGCAATTCAATAGGTTTTTAAAATTTTTCAAATGAGGAGGAAAAAAGTTATCTACATAGTTCTAGCTTTTACTTCCCTTTTGTATTCAAAACCTTAGCAAAGGATATAGCAATATTTCTTTTTATTAGATTTGTGGCCATTTCATTTTAAAGCAAATTTGCTGTAAGATCTATTTTCCAGATCCTGAAACATAACTTCTAGCTCCTTGCTGGCTGTTTGTGTGAAATGGTCTGGAACTAGGTTTCAGCTGGAACACAGAGCCTAATTTACTGTACACATAGTGGTGTGCAGCAGAGATGAAGCAAGAACTAAACAGGAGTCAATCAGGAGTTAAAATGGCAGGCAGAAAATTACTTGGTATTCTTAATTCTTAATACACTGTGCAAAAATGCAGGATAAAAAACATGGATATTTTTAAAATGCTAAGATATAGATACTTGGAGCAGTTCAGCTTGGGCACCCCTATTTGAAAAGAGATTCAGTAAAGACATGGAATACATATTTTATATAAGAAAAAGATTGTGTGATGGAGGATCCTGGGGGAAAAGAAGATGGAATAGGCTTGAATTATTCTGCTTTGACAAAAGAGAAGCAAATGATGCTGATGAAAATACAGTTAAATAGTTAAACTTATTATAAATGCTGTTTTTAAGACATTATTGAACAAGTTGAAAATAAAAGCCGAAAATATAACTGATAGAATGCAATCTGCTTTAAAAAAAAAAAAATGTTTCCATTTTGGTGAAAGTGAGTGTTAATTTTTTTAAGAGGACCAGATATCTGCATGGAACATACCAAATGAGCTATTTTGGTTCTCAGACAGACCTGTCTGTGGTTAAGACTAGCGTAGGAATTTTTCAGTGCTTATATTCCTCTGGCATTGTGGCTGTTATCATTATAGTATCTGACTGTGAGGGCTCGTCATTTGCTATTTGAGTTGTTCTAGTTACTGTGGTTGTAACAGATAAATCACAGGGTGTAATCTGTGCTCCCAGATGGAGTAATGCAAACACTTCCACAGCAAACAGTAACACACATTGACTTCAAATATAAACTTGCCACTTGGAAATTCGCCTTTCAAGAAACATTCATACATGTCTAAATAACTCAATGTTAAGGTACAGAAAATAAACCAAGGATTTCAGTCATGGATGTTATGGTAGCTGTTGCACTCCTGCTCAGTAGTAGTTTCCTATGCACAAAGTAAACATAAGATCTAGTAATTTATAAATGTAGTGAGTGGATTTGTTAAGGTCAAAGTAAAGACGTGCACACTTTAAAGTGAATGAACTTTGTAGACGCCTGGGTTTGTGCCTGCTGGAATTCTGAGAACTCCAGTTCCTAAAAAAAGGTCACATGACAGATAATGGAATTAGCAGGAGTTTGCAGGCCTCTGTCTGCAGGTCCTAATGCAGCCTAGCTGCTGCTGCTGTGTGTCCTGGGGGCATGGGGGCTGTTATGTGCCAGCATCCAGCAACATGGGAACTCTATCTGGAGCTTTTCTTGGATTTGGACATTCAAATCACACTCCCACACTGGGTTTCCGGTGTCTAGTGACAGTCTAATTCACCCTATAACTTTCCTCTTCACTGAGAACATCACTAAAACATCCTCATTCCCCTGGAACTAGTGAAGCTTAATATTGCTGAATTTGTTACCTCTGTGAGATGTATGTGAAGGTGGCCGAGATACTCCAAAACTGTTGGACAGACACAAAAGCAGACGCAAAAAACTCAATTGCATTTGGCTTATTTGGGTATGAAATATCACCCCCAAATCATTAATTTAAAACTGAGTAGTTTCATTTTACAGGAATCTGAAATTGTGAGGCTTTAAAGGTTTTTAGTCCATCTTTAAATACTTGATAAAGAAACTACCATTTGCCTAACATCAAAGCCTTATTCTCTCTTGCACTGAGATTATGGATTTGTTATTTGACCATGCAAAAGGGCATTTTTATAAACAAGAATATCAGAAATTAAAATAAGCCATAAATACTAACCAGAACGCTTGAAGCATGACCTTTCCTTTTCTTTTTTTTTTTAAGTAACAGCCCAGTCTCAAGGAACACAGTCTGCTTGGCTGAATGCTTTTCCCAGGATAGCATTTCCTCTCCTGGAGGAAGGCCTCTTCAGTCACATCTCTATTTAACTGTCTGCCCCTCATCCTCTCCACCCAGCCTGCTGATCTGTGTTTCCAAATATACTCTTAATTATGTATATGAAAATGTAGAAATATAAGAATAGCACACAGCGGCATGTTCGGGCTTCTAGTCTGTTTTTAAAACAACATTGAACCCTGTTCTGGGAAGCAGCAGAACAGATTAAAGATCACAGAAAATTGTTTCTGGTTTACTGTTTCTGGTTTTGCAGACACTTGTGGAATTCCCAGGATACAAATTTCTGTGTTACTACATGGCCTTGACATGTGCTTGAAGATGCTAACATAATGTGCAGAGCTATTACATGACTTAAATTGAAAAAATAGCCTCCAGTATGTGGTTTGACTTGATAATACTCTAATCTGTAGGGCAGTGGATATGACACTTCAAATTCTTCACATACAATTGCCTAATCTTTGCATTTTAAGTTGAGGAAAATGGTTAGGTTCACAATTGTCTCAAACTGTTTGGGCATTTCTGTCATTAGTAGGCTATTTTTAAGTATGCTTATTCCTATACAGTACTTGTTATCTTTTTTTTAATTGATATTTAGATGCTGGATATCAGACAGATGAATTGGTTAAGCAGGAAGCAGATTACTCCAGGGTCTGTACAGGAAGCTCACTATATAGGAAAAGAGTCCTCCAAACTGTATGTGCACTAAAAGGATTGTACAAATCAAGCTCAGTAGACACCAGATCCAGTGCCAGCACATTTCTGTAGATTTTGTTTCCCATAACTACGTACAGTTGCCTCACTGTACAATGATTGAAAAATACAGAATAGTACAAAGGACCTTTATGTAATATCACAAGAACAGGCTGGCTCTAGTTGCTTCTGAATTGTTTCCAGCACGAGAGGATAGAGGTGCATTTTTTAGTGCTGTTTCTATAGCCCAGGCAACTCTGGGTTTCCTTTGGCAGGCTGCTCTGCCAGACAATCTAAGCAGCAAGGCCTGTGCCCCTGAAAGGAATTCAGAACTCAGTGCACCTGCAGAGCTCACGTACTTTCACTCGGTGAGTGCTACAAGTTTCTTAAAGTGGCTTTACATTACCTGCTTTTTTTATGGATTGGATGGAGTCCAGGAAAAAGCCAAAAGTGTTCTTGCTTGTGTAATTTTCAGTTGAGATCAGCTGAATCTAATTCTCAAATGTGATGTTTTTCCATCAGTTTGTGTAACTTAAACACATGTTAGATGTCACGTGCCCTGGCAAAGGAGCTAGAAAGGTTACCATTTAGTAGGATTTGGGACATAGATATCCAAACCTATTTAAAATTGTGAAAAAAATAATTTACAGTGTTCCTTACCTTTTAAAGGCATCTCTTGCCTGGCTCTCCAAAGATGAAGAAGACAGAGTTACATTTTGATTAATTTATTTTCAAGCATCTTGATCTTTTGGAAACTTAGGACTCTTGGAGACCTGTTAGTAAGGCTCATAATGCACAAAGGTACTGCTGCTGCCAAGGCACAGCATTAAGATTCTCAGTATACATAGTTACATGCTTGATGTGTTTCTGGCATATCTAATATGCTTGAAAACACTTCTACAGCTATCTATAAGGTAACTTCTTCATTCAGTGTATAAAGGTAAAATTCTGACTTCAACATTGCCCAAAACGGAGCTGAAAGAATCCTTATTATGGCATGCTACAGCCATTTCAATGGTGAAAGCTCTCTGTTGAGTACATGTTCATGGGTTACTGCTTAGGCAGGAACTTTGTACTGTGGCTGCATGTTCCCTAATGAGATTAGGCAATCAATTCATATAATATCTCATTCTGTTGATTGCTTTACTGCTGGTGAAAGGACATTTATATAACTTACCTGCACAGAAAACCACATCCCTTCTGTTTGAGAGATGAGAATGATGACAGACTGCGAATTTCCATGTGTGGTTTTGGAGCAGCAGCTGGGTCTTGTCTTAATTAATACCCCCCAGCAACTTTGTTCCAGACTGTGTACTAATTTTTTATGAACAATAATGACTCTTATATCTTCACACAAGGCATCCAGCATTTCCTCACAATACAATTTTTCTTTGAAGAGGAATTGCTAAACCTCAACAAAGCTGGGAAGTACTCTAGAGAACTGAACCACTGCTAGAGTGATGCCAGCTGCCAGTGGAAAATCACTTGGCCAAGAAACTTAAAGACAAGTACCAAGAAGATATAAAATCAAGACTAGAGAGGACTGAGGGGGAAAATAGTCCCTAGGAAGGAGAACACCAGGGATGGTAGAAATATAGTGGGAAAACACCACATTTCTTGGCTCAGCACCCAAATCCTCACCACCATCAACATGAAATCAGACAGATGGGTGGGAACATGAATGTTCTCATCCAGACCTGGTGTGCAGTGAGAAGGGGAGCTAAGTTCTGCAATACCTTGGTCACCTGCTAGTGCTGGATAACAATGAGCTTACACAGTCCTGCTTCAGAACCACCTCTCTCTTTAGCAACTGGAATGTTATGCCTGCTGCTGGCTCCCAAATGCTAGAACCATGGACAGGAGCAGCTGGTGCCATTAAACTGATCTGAACAGGAGGTACCTGTGCTTCATGGTGGCATCAACAGCAGATACAAAACATTGCATGAAAACGTTTGCCTTCCTTGTCTGAAAGCACTCATTTCATGGGACAGCTCTTCAAGTGGAGAACATTTGCTGATACCATTTGTAATGAAAATAAACAGAGACATTAACTCAGGCAATAGAAACCTCCAAAGGCCATTTTCTTAGCAAAAAGTGATGCCATAGCTCAGAGATTAGGAGCTCTGATTCTGCAGACCAGATCTACCCCTCAGACCGTGCCTCACTGCCCTTCTTCCCAAGGGTTCCAAAATCCTCTTAGACTTATATCTGTAGTATGACCCAAACATAGGGACAAGACCAGTGAATGTGGTCACACAACAGGGCTGTCACACCACAGGCATGTCCCACCACAGGCAGAAACATATCTAAGAACATGACTGGATATGACAAACAGCCAAAATACATTTGCTTCCTGTTTCTAGCAGCAGATGGGGAGTTCAGTCCCTGACAGTTTGCAGGCAGGATAAGGCTAAGGAGGACATTGAATGGATTTGCATGGGTTATTTTAAGCAACAAGACTATATCCTTTAAATCCAGTTGGCTGTGGTTTTACACTTAAATTCATTTTTGGAACCCTGTTTTTTAGGCTTTACATCAAGGGAAGCCACAGTTCTGTTCATGTTTGCTGCTTTATGCCAGTCCCTAGGCGGGATGGTCACAGTTCTCCATACAACAATATCTGTGTGTACTGCACAGATGCAACCACTGCATAATGCATTGTGGTTGTAGGTGTAATGAAATCCACCAAATGTGCTTAAGAACAATTGGTTTAACGAGCCTTGGTCTTTCTCCTAAATAATCAAGGAAACATCAGGGACACTTGCTTTCTCCAGATTCTTGAACAAAATCCTATTTTAAAAAACTTGTTTGTCTGTTCATTGAGACACTGTTTGAGATTTGGTTGAAGTACCTTGGAGGCCTCATGAACAGAGAGAAAAGGAACCTATAAAACTATTTTTCTGAGCAGGAGCCTCCTAAGCAGATTCTGGAGATAAATGTTGTTGCCAAATCTGTGAATTTAAAGCACATTATTGGCTGCTTAGATTGAAGATTTGCTGGGGTCAATTTTTATCTCAGACAGTTTTAATTAAGGTGTATCAAATTTCTCCAGGAGGCTAATTTCTTTCTTTATTTCCTATTTAGTGTACTATGAAGAGAACTTTTATTTCTTATTTTGGGCCAGAATTTATGTAGCTCTCTGGGCCTCTTGAATAGGCTATTCAGAATTAGAAACTTTAGGATTAGTCCAAGTAGGAAGTTATTAAAATTATAAGTACAAAAAATTCTAAGTCTATGTATTTATGTATTCACAAAAGAATAAGATGTTGTCAATTAATAACAATTAAAGAATGTGTGACATTCAGACTCGGTGACAGTAAGAATGAAACCAATAGGCAGAAGTAATAGACAGAAAATTTCATGATTTAACATTTTCATTTTTATGAAATGGAGAAACTACAGATGGAAGCAGATAAAATGAAGTGCCCAAGCCATGCAGCACATGAGTGGTGAAGCTGGGCATAGATTCCAGATACCCATGTACCCAACACCAGTGCAGAGCTTCCTAGGCTGCATACCTACCACAGAGCACAGCCCTACAACAGCAGCAGGCATCCATCCCAGTCTGAGATCTGTTCAGAACAGCACCAGCTCACCTGATCGCGCTTTCTGGGAGCTCATTGCTCCAAGCTCAAGTGCCACAGCTCATGGGGTTTATGTTAGCCCTTCAAAAAAGGCTGGTGCCTTCAGAGTGGAACCTGTCCTCCACTGGAACACAGCGCTCCCTGCCTCACTTCTGAGTGAGACCTAAGGCAGTGAACAAGGGAAACTGTAGTACTTAGTAGCAAACACAGAAAACAAAGGCACAGCTGTGGAGAATACAATGTAAGAGCCTCACATCCAGTGCCTAAAAACTGCCATTTTGCATTTTACCGTAACTTCTTTAATAGCTGAAGAAGAAGACCTCATCATGCCTTCTGAACTTCAGCATTTTGAGTCACACATACAGGGACAGCTTGGAGAAATAACGGAATATACCATAAAGCTCAGTACAGATATTAAGTCAAAAAGTTCAACAGACCACAAGAGATAAGAAATATCCATTAAAGGATCAGGAGCTCAGCATCCCTGAAGACCCACTTATATCAAATAAGGTATATGACTAGTTTGACTGACAGCATTTTTAATGGGTTGGAATACAGCAGCCTCCTATGGCAGAGGGTAACACCTCCATCCACTTAGTGCCAGGTGGCATCCACCCTGCTTCCAACCTTTTTATTTTATATTCTGCATACAAAAAAATAGCCCGTGGAAGACACTGCTCTCCCTTCTAACCGTGCCGTGTTTGCTCCCTGCAGGTGAGCGGCCCTTCGAATGCAGCTGGCAGGGCTGTAACAAGAAGTTTGCTCGCTCGGACGAGCTGGCCCGGCACTACCGCACTCACACCGGGGAGAAGAAGTTCAGCTGCCCGCTGTGTGAGAAACGCTTCATGCGCAGCGACCACCTGACCAAGCACGCCCGGCGCCACGCCAACTTCCACCCCAGCATGCTCAAGAGGAGGAGCGGCGGCGGCTCCAGGACAGGCTCTGTCAGTGACTACAGCCGCTCGGACGCCTCCAGCCCCACCATCAGCCCCGCCAGCTCCCCATAGACTACCTGCACTGGATGTCAGCACTTTGCCTCTAATGCCTAGCGTGGAGTTTTCTTTGTGTTGCACACATTTAAAAAACTCTGTTGCTTCCCCTCCCTTCGGTTCCCACCCTCTCTTTTTTAAAAATCAGTAAATAGCTGCCTCCCACTGCAATTTTTAGTCAGATTTTCTTTACCCAACCACACAAGTGGCTATTCTAACCTCATGGACAGACAAACTTACATGTTACACTTAGTGACTCCTGCTGTCTCAATATTTCTTATATTTTGCAACCATTTATGGATCCTCTTCATTATTCTTTATAAGAAAATGAAAAAAATCTAAAAAAGAAAAGGAAAAAAATCCGCTTAATTCACCTCAGGTGTCGAAGTAGTTTGTAAAACCGGATTGCACAATATAAGCATACATACACCTAAAAATCAGCGGTGTTGGATTTGTGTCCCCCTTCTCCTTTCTCAGGGATGGATATTTATGTTACACAATAATTACAATGAAGACACACCCTAACCACGGCCTTACTCTGTAAATATAATTGCACTCAGAAGCTTTTTGTTAGGTTCTTTCACACACTGGGGAAAAAATAAAAAACAAGCAAACAACACAGAAACCAACCCAATACTGGAATGTAGTACTGGACTTTTCCACTGTTGGCTTTCCTGATCATACACCCTGTGTTGGGGAGTGTCCAAACAGGAGTCTTGTCCTTCTTCGAGCTGCCCTCTGCTTTCGGTAGCAAGCTGTCTTCTCACTTCATGCTGAAGATGCTCCAAAACCAACTTCCAATTGCAAAAATCTCTGTGAGGTTGATAAACTTGTTTGTTGGTTCGTTTCATGCTAGACAAAATTCTGAGAAAAAAAATTTCAACAAGATGCCTTAAATGAGTCACGTAAATCACAAAGAAACAAATTTACACTGGGTAACATTTTATGGCAAGGTGGCCTGGAATCTCGGAGGCATTTTCTTGTCACTCTCCAAGTTTTTAAGCTGTCTGCACTGCCTGTTCAGTATGGGACCAATAGAATATTCAAATCAAACCACACTGACTTGAACATTTTCCTTCATTTCTTCTTCCTTTATTTTGTTTTGTTTTTAATGAACTACAGAAATAGCATTACTGAACCAATGCCCACCAAAACTGTTGTCAAGGTACTTACCTACTGTACAGCTGTATCTTAGTAAGAAAAATTGGCTAAGACATAGTTTCTGTATTCTGTTGCATCAAAATCGTGGTCTTTGATAAAAGGAAGTGAAAATCATAAGGTATCTTCTGACTGGAATAATAAATATGCATTTTTAAGTTTAAAATAAAATGACATTATAGCTCAGCACTACTTCAAGTTTCTCAAAAATACACATACCAGCATAAAGGAAGGTGCTCTTATTTCTGAATAACTGCTTAATAAAAGAAAGGGAATATTGGCTAATTTTCAATAACTTTCAAATATTTAACACTAGATAGAGCACAAGGAGGTAGATTTTTATGTTTTATATGGTAGAAAATATAGTAAAAGTCCAGGAGCATAGTGATGTATTGAAAATCTCACTGGCAGCAAATATACTTTCCTTGGTTTGTCTGGGTCTGATGGTGCATATTATCAATTCAGGTCCTTTTGATTCTGGAATTTTGGGATGTTTGCTGTTTCTGCTGTAGGGTATAAATGCAGTTAAGTGTAGCATGGTGAAAAGAAACTCTGTGCGCCAAACCTGTCATTTGATATTAAGTGAATGCCTCCAGATTCCCAATGAACCTGTACCTTACCTGCTGCTTTGCATTGATCCAATTTTGCAAGGTTTTATTGTACTGTATGTTAACTGTGAGAAGCTAATAGAGATTTCCAAGTAGTTTCATAGGTACTTCCATAATATACATTATTCCTAATACTACATGTTCTATTAGTTGTATAGATAAATACTCGAAGTATTTATCAATACAACTATAAATCTAAACAAGTGCAGCTGTTTCAGTATTTTTTTCATGTTCATTTGCTTGAGATTTCACCTCTGTTAATGTCCCTCTTTGAATTGGAAGTTGTAAGAGGCACAATTCTACTGTTTCATTTCACAGATGAAAGAACATAGTAAGGGTTTTCTGCAAGATGACAAATAGAGTTAATGTGATGAGTTGCCCAACATCTGGAGTTAGGGGAAAACCAGATCTGTTGGCCTCAACAGATTTCCTCTTTTCTTTTTTTCTAATCTTATGTACTGAGATGCATAATTTTAACAACTTCATAGAATTCAGGTATCAGGAATTTACATTCCAATAATTTCTGTGACTCCTAGAAGTGCTCTTGTGCTGTAATTAGTAGAGAGGCATTTCAGATATCTAGCTCAAGGAATTCTACAGGTCAGCTGTGTCTTGTGCATGTACTTCAAAACAAGTCAAACACATTTCTCATTATCACTGTACCTTAAGAGAGGTATATGGAAGAGAGGGGGAACAACCAAAATCAAAAGGAGCACTGAGTATTGGCAAACATTATAGGCTTCATGTTCCAAATTCATTTTGTTCTAAAATCACCTTTTCCAAGAAGAGCATCATTAGTCTTCTGGGAAGGAGGAACCACTCCAGTTCATTTATTTAGGATTTAATAATTCAGCATGAATCAGTTTATGCATTGCAAACAAGTTATTTTACTATACTGGAGGAGTATTTGCACCAGTTTTTATTGGTGCTGAGATTATAGGATATAAAGATTATAGGACAACATGTCCTGCGTTAGACAGAACTACGCAATCTTAAACTCAAACGGAACTAACATTTTACTTGTATTCTTCATAGATATTACTAATAATTCTTCAAGCTTAAGCAGGAAAAAATAAACTGGTTCAAAGTAAAATTTCCAGTTCAGTCAGTTCATTTAACGAGAACATCATGGGACTGTATATAGCCAACATAACAACACTTTTAGGAAATACTCTGAAATTGGTCATTAAAACTTTTGTTTTTACATCTTAGCTGTAAATACCTCAGCAGGCTGACAGTCAAGTTACTGTGTTTTAAAATCTCAGATAGATTTTCCAATATCTCCATTGAAAGTTTAATACATTATAGTTTCAGGATAAAATGATAAATTCCAAACCACTAGTATTTTCCAAAACTGCATGTGAACAAAAACTTCTCTTAGTATTTTCATATGAAAAAAGAGTGTTTGGGCTTTTCTAGCATCTGCTAGAAATGTCTGATGATCAGCAAGGTCATTAGACTCATTCTCATGATGGTTCCTCCTGAGTTCTGCAGATATGAGAAGTCAGCTCAAATTATGTTTTGAAATCTGTGTGCTTATCCAAACTAACCTCAGATTTTTTACTCTTCTGTTGTTTCACCCAGCAGTGTAATCTAAAACAGTCTCCTGGCACAGCAACAAACGTGTCACACTCAGGAAATACTGATCTGGCAAGGTGCAGGTTTCTCCATCTGGAGGAGTGTGCATCTCTCCTGCCCCCTCCTTTCCCCAAGCAATCTGTTGAGGTGTTCTCACAAAATACAACATTGCCATGATTTGTTTTCTTTTTTTCATTTCAGACGATAGCAACAGCTTTATTATTATTAAGAAAGCCCTGAAAGTTTGTTTTTCTCCAGCCATGATCCTAACTTCTTAGCTCTAAGTGTTGAGCTGAACTGCCTTGCCATAGGAAATAGGTGCAAGTGAAAACCATCACCTTGCTACCAGCTGAAACTAAAGATGCTCTTAGAGACTCATTCACCCCTTCCATTAACCTCTCCCTGTGCAAAGGCCTAATGGCAACATGAATTCAGCTTTCATCCTGCTTCTTAGAAAGCAGTCCTGGTAAATTCCTGGCAGCTAGATTTTATGAGATTTTTGTTTCTGCAAATTAATTGTTCCTTGCTTTTATAACACATGCCTAGTATCTGTTTACATAACTGCAAAGGTATATATTTATGACAAGTCATCAGAAGCCTCTGTTTGATGGTAACGCCTAATTCCTGTCTGTATCCCACCCTCTTTACTGCATTAACCCTTGCGAGAAACTGTAGGTATGAGAGTCTCTGTACACCTTTAATCCTCCTTACCCTCTACCCAGATGTTCAGCACTCTCTTGTCTCACACAGCCAGGCATTAAAGGCTGTGAGGAGCATTCCTGTCTCACTGCTGCTCATCTCCAGAGCTCTGTCATGAGTTACAGAATTTGTGCTTTGTGAAGTGCAGTGTTGGTTTTGCCTTTTCATTGCTGTTAGATTTACTAATTTCATCAGGTCATGCCTACAAACTAACTTTCAGGTGCTCTTTTACTCCTTCACACCATCTGTTTGTGCATTGGGTGCTAACATCTGGTCTATGTCAGTGAATGGTATGATCAACATCTGTATTTGTAACTCTCGGGGATACGAGCTGTAGCCTTAGGCAGAAGAAAATATCCAAATTATACTTGTTTATCCCATAAGCCAAAATATAGAATGCAAAAGCCCATCATATTGTATAGTGTATGTGTGTATACATAAATACACAGCAGTGTGTCTATACTACACACTGACTAATGAAGGGATGTCTACAGAGCAAAAATAGGTATCCATTTCATTATAACTAGTGATGGGCCTGAACCAAATTCCTAGATCCAAATGCCATTGCATTTGGAATTTTTGAACCTGTTGGAGATCTGTGGTTGAGTTTCATCTCTGATTATAGGTGCATTTACTTGTGTATTGTACTTTTGGAGGACATGTGTGTGTGTGCACATGTGCTTTTCCAGCAGCACATGCCTGAGTGGGGACAGGGGACGTGTGTGCCAGGGAGTGTGCACGTGTTCCCTGCTGAACTTCCAGCTGTGGTGAACTGTAAAGCTGCCAGAGTCATCCTCACTTGTACAGGTGTATCAGCAGCACATGAAAGCTTCCATGGCTCACTTTTCAACTCTCTAAATCACTACATTGAAGTATTACAGTTGTACAGTTATATGTTCATCTATTCTTGCTCTGCTGTAACTTTTTATGTATTTTGTATTGCATAGATTATATATTGTGATAATGTCCTATGCAACTATAAAGGAAAAAATGAAAAAAGGAAGAAAATTAAGAACTGTAAAATATTGTCTTAACTTGTATGCATGGTTAGTGAGGTTTACATTTTCCAAAATAAAACTTATAACTATTAAATACTGGTTTTCTCTTAATTTTCTTCTCTATTTATCACCTAAAAAGCATCAATTGTTAATATTTCTGCTGTTCATTTGAGACATGATATCTTGTTTGGTGTCTTTATTTAAATTTCACTCAGTGCTATTGTTTAAAATGGGATTTCTTTTAACGTTTAGAGAAAGGTTTCTGTGATATTTGTTCTCTATTCTGTGTTTTAACTGGTGTATTGTAGTGGAATTCCTTTCTCAAAGGTGGTATATATTGCATTGTTTTTAAAGATGGTTATGGGATTAACATGTGTGACCTAAAGTCCAGAGAGTCACCCGTCCTTTCTTTCAAAGCTGAGTTCTTTGGAAATGTCTGATATCATCTCTGCAAGTGGCAATACCATGTCAGAACAGTAGCAATGTCATCTCACAGTATCCTGAAATGTGCTTTCCTGATTTTAAAGATGAAGAAATTGAAGCACAAATTTGAGCCGCTTTCTCAAAAACATAAGGCATGGGTAGATGTGAGGGAATGAATCTCAAGTTTCTTAAGAATACAGGTTACACAACACTTCCAGGAACTGTTTGTTCCAAAAGGCCCTGAACAGCAGCATTCCCAAAGTCTTCCTACAATGAAAGATCCACCTTGTGTTTGATAACAGAAGAGCAGTCAGAGAATGTTTCCTAAAGTTGCCAGAAGGGTGAAAAAGGAAACAATTCCCTCCAAAGGACCATGCCTTTTCAGTTTAAGAAATTGCTTGATACTGTAATGTAAAGTGCCTCCCTGCCCAGGCACCCACACTCTGAAATGTGTCTGTTAACACATCCTGTCCTGCCTCTCCTCTCCAGTTCCTAAATGCAAGGAGTGCATCTCTCCTGCCTGCTTTTTCTGTCTTGCACACGTTTCTGTCTTGCCTGTGACTCAGCATTTGCCGTAAAATGTTCATAGGCTTGGCAGTAGTCCAGCATTTCAGAAGATAAGCAAGAATATTGCTAGATTTAGGGTGGGATTTTCTGATTTCCATTTACCTGTGTATAATGTCTGGCTTCAAAGTAATCCACCTTAAGATTCATTGCACTGGCTTTTCAAGGAACAACACTCATGGCATGCTTTGCTAGTTGACTGCAAGAGATTAAAGTGACATAAATATAAATATGCAGTCAACAGAGAGAGAAAAGTGAGAGAAGATGAAGACTGAAATAAAAATGAGGTGAGGACATGAGACAAGTGTTTGTAGCAGCTGACTAGAAAGGCTTGTACAGCACCAGAATACTCATGGGTCTTCCTACAGAATTTCAGAGCAAGCAAACAAGCAAGTCAACACCTCCCGAGATGAGCAGAAACTGCAGCATGTTTTCCAAGAGCAGCTTTTCCAAGAGAAGGGAGCTAAGTCAAGCAATAGCTGAAGCACGTGTGTTTAGCCAGACACTGCATTGCTGGCACAGCCAAGAGGATAAAGGGAGTATCTGAATAGATTTCTCAGTGCATGCAGCAGAAAAAGGATGGAGTCTGGATGCCCAGATATGTGAGCAGCAAGAGGGGAAGAGAGAAGCAGGACTGAACACAGGCTTTGGGGTAGATTCGTGCTTTGAGCAACTCAGAGAACAAGATTATGTTAAACAAGTTGTCAGAAAAAACAAGAGAAGAAAAGAGACACGAGAAAACTGGAGCAGTGTTATGGGCAAGAGCAGGCCCCAAAGATCTGCTAACAAAACCAAACCACTGAGCTTAGTAATAGCTCTACCTCATCAAGAGAAAACAGCCCCAGAGTATAATTGCTGATTCATCATAATTGTAAATAAAGGATCAGCCTGTCCCACCTGGTTGGCACTGGCAGGAGTTAGATTTAATCTTTGGCTCCTGCTGGCTGAAACAAATATTCAATCAAACAGGAGGGGTTGGCACCAGGGGCTGGACTAAGGGAGGCTCCAGGATGCTGTTGCTGCCAGGTTTCTGCTGAGCTGATGTTTCTTCTCTGCATCACTGGATGATCGTGCCTGGCTGAGCACAGCACAGCAGGTCTGGGCCTGCAGCACCAGGACCTACAGGGAATGCTCCAAAGGGTCCCAAAGGTTCAGAGAGCCCAGGCTGGCTTGTTCAGAGCCAGGCAAGGCATACCAGGTGGAACTGGACATCTCCCAGAGGGAAGGTGTGGTACTGCCAAGTTGGTGGACATGAGGACACAAAGAAGGCCCAGCTGAAGGACATGAGAGATGGTGCTGCTTAGAGACCCTCATGTGTCTGGCAGCACAGAAAGAGGGATGAGATGAGCCAATGGGAGCAACAGACCAGAGCTGCAATAAATGGGGAAGGTGAGTTACAAAGGGGGAAGATAAATATAGAAAAATAGGGAAGGAGTAGAGGCCAGGGAAGTTTGATGTAATTTTCTAGAGACAAACACCCTAAGGTGCAAAATCCTAACGGAATTCTAAAGAAAGGAGTAAGGTAGCTCATGTGGTAGCAATTCCAGCAAACAGGAGGTGAGGCATGTCTGTGTGATAAACAGGCCTGTGTGTCTTTAAGAGACTCATGTTTGTGTTTTCCCATGCTCTCTTATTGTGGAATTAACTTTCTGAGTCACTTCTCTGATCCTGGAGACAAACTGAACAGACACAAAACATAACAAAACACAATAGCAACGGGAAGAGAGAAATTCCTCCCTCCCCCTTCCACCACACACACATTTTATGTCAGTGATCTGAATGCACTCAGAGCTTCAGAGTGGAAGAGAAGAAGGTAGAGACTGACAGTGTTTTTGGGTACACACCCTTTGAATCAATCTCACCTTCTGCACCGCTGCACGAACAGTTAAAGCATGAAAGCTACATTTCCCCAGTCTGTTACTTTTAAACGTTATCCAGCCTCTTTGCTCAAAATCTTAGCTTCCAGATTCTGCACAGACAGCAAACTGCAACAGGAATTTGCTAGCTTTTTTTAAACTTCAAAGCCTTGCACTTCAAAGACCCTGCATTTTTTTTTCTCAAGCCTCATGCCCCACCCTTTACAAAAAAGATGTCAGTTTGGGACTCTCAAAATGCCACACTTGAAGCTCAGCTAGGTCCAAGAACCAACATCACAGCTACCATCTGCCCAGCGGGGAGTAATGAGATGGGCACACCCACAAGTGGCTGGCCCCAAACCCAGGCTGTACCAAGACTTCCTACACCAAAACACAGAATTACCACTCCTCAGAGCTGAGTTTGGGAACCAACCCAAAGCCTTTGAAATTATCCATGAAGTTTCAAGGCCTTGCAGGTTCAGTTTAACTTCCAAGCGTTTTGTTGACTTTGGAAGTCGTAAAGCAAATCCCAAGATTTCCCTCTCTGGGGTTGCTGTACAAACTGCAGCCTGCTGGGAGGAACAGGATGACTCGACAGGAAGAAGAAAGAAGAAAGTTTTGTTCAGGAATGCCGTCCCTCTTCTGCTGCCAGCTCTCAGGGCCAGCCAAGGGAGACACCCGTGCTCCCAGGCACAGCAGCTTGGCAGATCCCTCAAAAGAAATGACCTACGTGCACCTTGCTCCCTGCACAGAGGAGCTGCTCTCAGGGGAGGAGGGTTTGAAGGCAGCCACGCACTCCCCAGCTTGTGCAACCTCCCCAGAAGGCTGGGGAGGGGATGGCTTTCTCTTCACCTGCCCTCACAGGCAGCTGCACTGATTAACTGGGTGAGCAAATACGAGGCAAGCCTGGAAACAGGAACCTGGTGCAGGGTGGGTCTGCACAAACAACAGGACTAGGAGCATAAATCAGGTCAGGCTGTTGGCTTCCCTGCAAGAAACCTTTCATTAAGGCTCCACTGGGTATTTTTGGACCCCAACTGTCTATTTTTAGGAGGGATAATTAATGCTGAAGGAAATAAGGAAAAAGGTCAAGATTCAAGTCTAGGAACGGAAAATTTGTTATTCTCCACAAAATCACTATGATTAAGGAGATCTAAAACGGAAGGGTTGTATTTCAGGAGTAAAAATATGCTACAAGGCACTGTAGCAAAAATTGCATGTTATGTGGTGTTTGCTAAGAGAGGGGAAGCTTTTCAAGGAGACAGCACTTCACCACTTAACTGCTATTAAACAGGAGTAAAGGCACAGCTGAATGGCCAGCTTCAAATGGCAGCTGTGGCTGTGTTTTTGGCTAGGTCTGTGCTGCACTTAGGCTCCCTCCTCTCTGGGTGTTGTGATCCGGCTTTGGGAGGCCCAGCTGGGACCTGAGAACATGCCCAGGCCTGTGCATGAAGCTACACAGTGAGAGAAAAACCACAGCCAAGCTATGCAGCACCCTCACCAGGCCCTTCAAATAATCTGCCTGAAGTACAGGGTGACTGTAAGGCCAGAAAAATGGCTTTATGAACTGAGATAGGAGATTCTTGGGGAAAAAACCCACCCTATTGGTTACAGGAGCTGAAATATGATCAACAATGTGTGTGATGCTTTCAAAATTCTGCTGGTTTACTGATGTCAATGGTTTCTATATTCACATCCCTCAGCCAACATAGGCTTCTACCAGTGTTTGTGCTACCACAGAAGAAAAAAGCTTTTCCTGGGTCATCTTCTGTTGGTGTGCTCAGATCCCCCTGCACTGCAAACAGCAGGGCCTCCCTGCCTGCCTGCTCAGCCTCCTCTGCACAGCACCGTGCAACAAACACACACAGGGAGGGCATCCTTGCCCTCCTCCAAGGGGAAATCTGCCTCTCTCCTGTCCAACTGCAATCTACAAGCACATTTACATACATTAATCTTTATACTGGAGGGATCATCCCAGTCTGGGCTGAGCCCAGCCTGCCAATTCCTGACAGCACAGGGAACATTTGTGTGAGACACCTGATACAACTGGGACATGTCAAGGGGCAGCAGTCAGGATCTAAAGCCGTACCTTCCTTTCAGGTGCCTCTAAAAAGATTTGCTTTGGGGAGTATCACACAAAAATTATCTTTTTAACTTAGAAGTGCCATTTCCTATAAGCATGACTGTGATCTAGGAAGGGCTGTTGCTAGGAAAACCCCTGGGAATTATTCAGTACTATTCCTAATCATACCTTTCCTGCCTGATAAACCCTCATGTCTCCAGTTACATAAAACCTCTTTGCAAACATGCTGGATGAGGATCTGTTTGTTTTTGAGCTCGTGGAGGTAAATGTCATGATAGAAGGATTGAAAGAATGAGGACATACTACAGAGTATCTTTTCTAATGAACAATATTTCTGATTTTAAAAAGGTTTGTGTATGTGACAGGGTAACGAACATTTCACTACTAGGTGGCACTCGCAGTTTAATAAGAAGCACTATAGAGTAAACATGATGCTGCTGCCTTTATATTTAGTATTTGCTTTCAATTATTTTTGATAATAAAATATGACAGCAGTATTGTCTACAAACCTTAGAAGCCCAGATTTGTGAGATGTTTATGCTATAGCTAATCAGCTCCTGGCTTCTCTGATAATTTCCTCAAAAAACAAAAGTCACTGTGAAGAACAGAAGCCAAAGGCAAAGCAGACTGGCTGCAGTACAGGTTTTATCAGTCATGGAGACACACAACCTGTCATGACTGTGCAGATCCAAGGCAGAGGCACCTCTAACACCTCACAGACCATCAGACAGCAACAGCTTGAATTGGGAAATGAGCTTGGTGTGTTCATCCAGCACTGGGTGACTGTGACCGAACAGCAGCCACCACCATCCCCATCTGTGGATCCCACACAGGGACACTGACAGAGCTGAGATCAACGTGGGTGTTTTCTGCTCCCAGAAAGGTCTGGCTGCTGTGGTAGAAAGTGCTGCCTATAAGCACAGCCCTGCCTAAAACCCATCTTCCTTCTTGGGTGTGTTCCACTCTCTCAACCCCACAAATTTTTTAGTTCTAATGGCAAATTTAGAACACCCTTGGTAACACTTTAGCCAGCTTTCTAGAAATTGTTTGTTACTCTATTTAAATCCAGCTAGCACCCAGAAACTCTGGAAAATTATCAGAACAAGTAATGGGTCAGCTTATTTTTTCACTTACTAATTAAAATGTGTTAATATCTGCGTCCTCTACTAGCCATTGCCACTTGCTCCACCACCTTCCTCCTCAAAAATCCAAGTTTTTGTTATAATTGGCAGATGAGGTCTAGGATCTAATGCCACATTTCAAAGAAACTTGACTATACCATGACTTACAGAATGTTGTGGAGGAGGAGTGGATACTTGCACCTGCCATCCTTTCATTGCAGTCTCTCCAACAGTTTCCAGCCTTTGCAGGCATCCTGAAGATGAGTTCCTGTGGAATGAAGAAAGTCAATTCAGTGTCATTCTGCACAGCCCTGACACATGTGGCTTTCTGTGGCCTTCTTGGGTTTGTCTTGTGAGTTAACATTTTTTTGTGCAGAAGGACAGGATTTTGCAAGCATAAAATGGGGCATGGCAGAGGGAGGGCCGGAATCCCTTAGGAATTGCTGCAGTTCAAGGAGCTCAGGTAACTGCCTTGGCCTTTGCTTCATCAAACAGATTTCTCTTATGCTGCAAATAGCTAAACTTTTGGGCAAATACTATGGTTACAGGAATAATAATAATAATATTTTGCTCTTTTTTTTTTTGTCTTAGATTCTTTGTGAGTTTTCCTTAGCTGTTTAGCAGTCCTGTAAACCATTATTATCAGGTGCCAGTGTAGCCCTCTGTGCTTCTCCTTGAAAAGGCCTTCATCATCCCTCCTAGGAGGCACATGGCTGGCATGTCAGCCACAGCTTCAGCTTCCCTCTCAGGATCCCTTTGCTCCTTTAAGTTCTTCACTCCAGCTACCCTTGGCCATTTTCTTTTTCCTTCCATTACTGCCCTCAAGGAGCAGCCCCTGCAATGCCCTCTGCACTTCCAGAGTGTCCCTGACCTGGGTAACTGTGACACTTTTCAGTGGTGCAAATCCATTGTCACCATTTCTGATGTGTGCTGGAATTAGGGAAGAGAGAATCAGCCCCTACAGCAGGCAAGAGAAACGAAATCTTTCCCACAGGACTTGCACTTGCTTTTGATCTGAGGTTTATACCAACGTTAGGCTGCTTGAACTACTTTTGTTTTGTTTCCTCTGAGGTAACAGTATTAACAGCTTGATTTCAGCAGGGTGTCCAAGCTAGGTGGAGTTTTGGGAAAGGGGCTCAATTTGTTGTTTAAATGCACTTTATGGCAGCAGCACACAAGGCTGTGCTGAGCCAACTCCCCCCAGGTTTGCAGCAGTTTTATCCTTTTCCCTGCTTCTTCCCTGCGGCTCGGGGTCTGCCCAGCATCACCCTGAGAGAACACACAGAGAGCACAAACAAGAATTCAAGCAAACAGGTACTTTAGAAATAAGTTAATTTTATTGAATAGGCATTGTAGCTTCTCTCAGATCCAAATAATGGAGAAGCCAATTCACACAGATTACAGAGCTATCAGTTACTTTGAGTAATCTTTCATAAAAGAAAGAAATTAAATACAGTTCTGCTATAAAAAGTGCGACAGTTATAACTGGAAGTTTTTCAAAACAAAAGCAAGTTTTACTACCTATTGCAAAAATTGGTTTAGTGCTTTAATACTTTACAAAGTAACAATCCAACTGCTAAAAACAGCTCTTACACATCATCTTTGTCAAAGTATGGATCAGATTAAAAATGACATTTGAATGAAAACTGCATGTAGAAAAGGTTCTCAAGAACTCACATTTTTCACAACAAGAAATATTCCTTATTCTTTAACATTATTAATGCTCCTGTTTCTTTTGAATAGTGGATTTAAACAATATGGCAGTCAGCTTAAAAATAATCAACAGTTTTCTTTTGCAGACAAAGGTGACTGCAACCAATTGTGTTCTGAAATTATAAATAGGGAGGGAAAATGGGAAAACATAAATTCATTCCTCTTTGCATGAAAATGATCAAACAAGAAACCTGAAAAGTAGTTTCAGCTTTAAATAAATTTCTGTAGTTTCTATTACACAGTTTATTGAAAGCCAAAATCAATATTTGCTAAAAGAGTATAAACTTATAGAAGGCAACAAGAAATTCAGACTCTGAAAAATGAGAAGAGTGGTAAGACTAGGAAGAAGTTGAATTCTCAGCCAACCAAGATCAATGAGACTTACTCTATTCCTTATTAACATTTTCTTAAGCCCCAGCAAGAGCCAACTACTTTCTTTGAAATAGACTTCAAGTACAAATACATTTATTGTACATTTCTATGGGTTAAAAATGCTGAGTTTGCCAGGTTATTAGATAGAGTCACATTACCAGTCCTCACATTTTAAACTTTATATAATTAGCTTTGGTTATAATTGGACAGAGACTCTCAGTTAATGAGTAAATAAACTTCTCTAAGCCAAGGGTGTGACATCTGTTACTTCAGTTCTTGTTTTGGAGACAAGCCACTCTATATGCAATCTGAACTGAGAAAGCCAAATCTTCTTTATTGGAAAATCTATCACAGGCTTTAAGGACAAAGAGCTTCAGAATTTGTCTGAGAAAGCAGAAAGATTTAAAAAAACAGCCACAGGAAAAAAGATGTACAAAAAATTGGGAGAGAGGGCATATTATACAATAGCAACAGTAGAGTTATGATGAATTAACTACATGTACCTTTTGTATCTAATTCTTCAGAGCGTCCTTCAAGCTTTGCCCATGTCTGAGAGGCATTGGGTTTTAACAACACAAAGTGTACCAAATGGCAGAAGTGCATGTAAACAGCAGTGATAATTTCAATGGTTCATTCAACTTTTTCCATACAAAATGTTAGTCATAAGAATCAGTGAGGAAGAACAAGGCCTCCCAAGGAGAACAAAGTCTTTCAGCCCCACAAGAGACAACTTCGAGGCATTATGAAAACTTCATAACAATATTTTATGTCTTAAAACTGAATGGAAATAAGACCCGTGATGGGTTCCAAAAACAAAACAAAGCTCTGTGGAGATTTTACAAACCGCTTCCTGGATCATGCTAAGCCTGCCACGCTACAAACACAGGAGTTAGAGACTGAGAGCAAAGGGCTGGAAAGGACACAGCAGTAATTGCTCCTCCCCAGGAAAGAGCACAAACCTATTCTCAATCCTTGGGATGGAGTTTTGTACAAAGCTGTCAAAGCTGGCCTAGAACACCATGGCTGGGAACTGTTTAGGTCTATGTGGCCAATTTCATCCACTATTTAGTCTAGGCCTGAGTCCTGTTTGTTCTCCATGGTTCTGGTGAGTGGGCAGAGTTGGGCACCGTGTGCATGCAAAGCTCTCCATGGCTCAGAAGGAAAAGCGTTTCCATACCGTACACACGCTGTGCATTACACAAAGACTGCATTTACAGCACTCGGGATCTTCAGCAAATAAACAACAACACCAGGACTTCATCTGTGTTACCATTAAAAGTGCACACAATTTGCAAAGTTGAGAGATGAGAGCGCTTCTGTCACGCCCACACGGCTGTGTTTCAATTCATACCTGATTGCAAAGCCCATCTGAAGGACATGAGGGGCATTCTCTGAGCCTGAGATGCCACATTCTGCTGCTGCATCTCCTGCACATTTTAACCAAAAGCACGTTTTTGTTACTCAAACCTGGAAGCAAATGGCAGCAAGGCAGCGTTCCACTTCATCTTACTACAGGATACTGTTCAGAGCCCATGGACCAGAATGGACTGCGTCTGTGTTAAAGGCAAAAATGATCAGTGTGGTTTTGGCTGCGGCAGCCACGGCTCTCAGGCTCCTGACACGCTGTCAGGCTTCCTCAGGCAATGGTTCTGTCTCAAGGGGTTCTGATTTTCCTCTGTGGCAAAGCAATTACATGGAATTTACCTACAGAGGTGGCTTTTACCTCTCAGCAGGGGAGGTGCAACTCCAGCGTAACTCTGTTCATGTTTACATAGATTCCACATGAGAAAGAAGGAAGAACTGGATCATTAACATACAGGTTTGGTCTGTAAACTTCTCCCTCCTTCCTTTTCTAAAGAAAGGGTGTTTGAAAGGGGCAAAATGGAAATTAAACACACAATGCACGTGGGAGTTAGGCACTGTTTAGTTCCAACACTGGATCATATTTTTGCAATCTCAGATGATTCTGCCACTAGAATTAGCTTTAAGAAGGGAAAAGAACTTCCTTTCCTCCCTTCTTCCCCAACCAAACCTCTGCAACAAAGTAAGAGGCTCCGTTAGATGCAGAGATGAATGGCAAAAACATTTCTCTATTTTCCCAGAATACAGGAAGATCTACAAAACATACAGTCTTGACAAGAAATAGGTTTTGATACATCTTAATATTTCCCCTTTTTTAGTATTTTGGTGCCCTGGTTACTTCACTAGCTATGATAATTTCTCTGTTTTTACTCCACTTCCTCTTTTGACTAAGGTTTCCTGACACATTAACACTCATCAACCAATCACAGTTTAAAAAAAAATCTATTAAGATTACAGGGTATTCAGAGGAATATGTCTATGTACACAGACTAGAGCAGGCTTGAGTGTTTTACAGTCATGGTTAAAGGAGGAAGTCGGACAGAGGCTGCATCCAGTTAAGTGACTCTCAGTCCCCGGAGAGCCGAAATTTTAAGGCTGTTTGGAACACGGTGGCTTTACCCACATGGCCTGTTCCAGAGTGCAAATGTGCATCAGCCATTTCCATTCTCTTGGTACAGTACAGGCATTCAGGTAACGGGAGATAAACCATCAGAAAACAGCAACCAGAACAGCGCGTTCACTTGGGAAGAATAACCCAGCCAGACAAATAACAGGATCACGATACCCAAGGAAAAAATAAGGTCTTATTTCCCCACCCCAACAGTGGAATACAAGAGCCCCATTAAGAATGCAACAGTTAAACAATTACATGGTGTTTTGGTACAAGGCAAATCTCTCCATACTCAAACAATCACTGTATGAATAAACCCAATTATTTGTTCACACATGGAAGATCACTAAAGCTAAAATGTAAACTCCATTGACTGAAAATAAGAGTGTTAATAAGGAAAAGACCTGAATAGGCATTGGAGTAATACTCAATTGATTTTCTGAAACCAAGAGGAGGCTTTTCTTCCCACACAAACTGATGCTCAGTACACCTTAAAACCAGTCTATTGATCGGGAAAACCCAGATGCACAATCACTAGGCATCCACATTTGAAAATTTTGGTTGCAGTGAATACCTTAATAGTAATTCTTAAACAAATCCCAACAAACTAAAGCACAGAAGTTAGGGAATTTTAAAAACTACAGAGACTTCTAATTTAACATATGCATTAGTTTGTGATTTTTCTTTTTTTTTGCACAGTCCATAATTGATATGTACAGTACAAAGAACTATGAAGAACTAAATTCTGAACATGTCAATCTGCCAGAAGCTAATGCATATTTGATACATATTAAGAGGATGTACCTGCCAATTAGAGATGACATTTCTATGATCTAGAGCGATTTTTTCCTCCGGATGCTAAATGCTTGCATGGGTTATTCAGTCTTGATTTTCATTCTGGAGAATAATAAATAGCTGATTCTCTTAAAAAAAAACAAAAACAAAAACAAAAGCAAAGGACTCCTACTCCAGTGGGTTCAGAGTGTACTATGGAAGTCCCAAGTCAATCAATATCTGTGCAGAAATGTTTCATTTGGTAAGGAAATTTTTCAGATGCATGTTTATTCAGAAGCTGCTTATAAAAGTGGCTATTGGTAAGGACTGGAAGAGAACAATTAAATAGAGAGGAACAGTGTTGTACCAAAATATATAAAGAAAATTTTAAAGCTTTTCAATTAAAAAAAATTTGTATATTCAACTCACATTAGATACAGATGTGCACAACAGACAGGGCAGTTAGAAACAACAAGTACATTTACAAAGCTTTCTTTTCATGGATAATTTCTACCAGCATTTCTGAAAGTAACCTACTAAAATGATGACCCTGTTTATAATAAAGGCGCAAAATATTGCTCTGTAGCGTATTTTGAAAATAATATAAAAATAATTTCTATATTACAATTTAAACTTGGCTTGTAAAATTCCAACATAATACAGCCTTAAGTCTACAAATAGAACCTACTTACAAACACCTTTGTGTTGTTCTCCTCTCATTTTTAACAATATAAGATTTTAGTCATATACACTGGAACTTCATGTGCAAATTAAAATAGAGATTAGTGTCTGTTATTGAAATAATTTCATTTCTATGCTATAGTTTGGTGATCCTCTGCGTAAGCTGCCATTCCCTAAAACAAATACTCTTCAAATACACTGACAAAGACTTAAAATACACTAAGCTGAAAAGCCATCCACAATCAGCATCAGTTATTTTGCTTCTCTGGACTCATGTTTATCTGAGATCATTGTGGTTTCTATGAACATATGGGGTTTCACCTGTGCAAAACACTCACAATGCTATGAAGACCTTACTCCTTGCTAGCTTGTACTTCACTCCCGTGCCCAGTTTGCAATACTTTACATGTCAATGAAGCACTTGCTGTAAGGCCCCAGTACTAAAGGGATTCTGTGCACACTGCAGAAACAGCAAATGGAGCCCAAAGAGGCCTAAGGCTTCTCTTTATTCCTCGGGCAAAATTCTCATCCACTGTCTCCTTGGAAGAGTAACCTGGGCAGCCTGTGGGGAACAGACACCGCCAAAGGCTCAGGCCTTGGTCACAAACACTTGTTCCTGAACATCTGCTGGAAGTTTCTGGAGATCAGCAGTCTCTCCATTCCCATGGGCAAGGTGAGCACAGGGCAGCTGTGTCAGTCGGGGAGGGCAGGGCAGTCAGCGTTTGTCACTCTGTGCGTGCTGTGACATCCACACGTTCATCCCTCCCCCAGCAATGCCCCGGGCACTGCCCACACCCCAGCCCAGCCCCTCCAACACCGCCGCAGGCTCCACCCAGCCTGCTCAGCCTCCTCAGCGTACAAAGAACACAAAACTTCTCAGTACAGCATCTTCCTTCTACTGATGCTCCTCATGTTACCTCTGATTTAGGAAGAAGCAAATAATTGCTAAAGAAAGCTGGGACAATATTGCCGTTGCATTTATAGAACAAAATGTTCACCAATAGTTTTAAAATCCAAAATCTGAAGTTACTTTTGATAATCTACAAAACCTTCTTCGGAATGAGCTGCTTGTTGGCCATATGCTACAACTGATACCCACCTCTGAAAATATATTTGTAAACTCTAACAGTGGTTTATTAACTCTGTATGAATCATTTTAAATGAAACTTTAATATAAAGTATGACTGAAACCCATTATGTATCACAGGTATCCTCTGTTACAAAAAGACTTTTGCATCAGAGTTTAGAACAAAGTAAAAAAAAATTGCATAATAGGTTTAAGCCTTTTTCAAATTAGAAAAATTTCACATTCACACTTTAAAAGAATTCCAGCTTCCTCCAGCCTAAATATCTCCTGGGTGATTTTGGATCCATTCTGGGAAGGTGTAGCCTACTCTGTACTTCTGAAATCTGGACTGCAGTGACAAATGTTGAAACACCAGCAAGAAAAGAGGGGGCAAAAAACACATAAAATTCAAAAATACATGTGTGCCCTGCAGCCCCTTGGGCAGAAGGAATGAGTGGGGTCCCTCCCAGGCAAAGCCGATTTCTCCACATGGGGGGCTCTGTGGGAACTCCACAGCTCAGGAGGGTGTACAGAGCACATCGGGCACAGGGCTGGCTGGCCTGGGGCTGCAAACACTTCCCATTGTCAGGAAAAACAACCCAGAAGAGCACTCAGTATAGCAGGAAAATACAACCAAGGTAATTACCTCCAGCATGCAGCTAAGGAATGACACAATGTCTTTCACAGCCGGTGAATGCAACACATGAGCAGTTGGGAAGTCTCTAAAAAAATAGGTAGAAAAATTTCTTCTATAGCTACAGTCTTCTTTTATTGGAACACTTCTGCAGGAGGGGGCACAGTTCTGCATGTCTGGGCTGTTTCATGACAATTATGGCACTGCTGCCACAAACAGGCCAGAAAAAGAATGTCTGAAGAGAATTCTAAAAGGAAACAGCAATTAGAAAATTACTGAAAGATATCCCAACAAAAAGATTCAAAGGAAATGGGCAGTCATTTCGTACAACAGATATTTTAAAGTGAGCAGTCCTGGAGAGGTAAATATTTATGGAAATATCTGAGTGTCCTGGGGAAAATAATGAACACTTGGGTTTGGTTTTCTAGACAGACAAGACCGATTAATCTTGCAAAATAATCTAATGCACAAGTACAATGTATTCAATAATTCAGAACAGAGTAATTTACCTAAATGTTGACCAGTTGTCAATTTCTTTCTTTTATAAGAAGATCTTTAAAATATACTATAGAAACAAATCCAATGAAAATGGGAAACAGCAAAATCTCATGGTAATTGCTAATGGATATTTAGCAATTAGATATTTAGCAAATAGATATACTGCTTTTTTTCCTCATCTGGAAAGGATGCAACTCCTAAATACCTGGGGTGGCGTAGTTTGCTGCTAATGTAATATTTCTGAAGCACAATTTCACACAGAAATAGAGTATCACACACTACTGCTAGTCTAAGAATTCTTAAATATTTCTGATTTATCCTGCCAGTCTTCTCAGTCTCAGCAGCAAATACAATCAAGTATAATATTTAATTGCTTTTAACATGGTCTGGCTTGTTTTAGCATAATTTGCAATCCCAGTTTTCTTTGACAATTAGAACTTTATAATGTAATAACCACAACAGCAAAGCAGAACAGGACACTGCTTACCAGGGTAAGCAACAGGAGACACGGGATTGGGAAGGTGCTTACCTTTAGGACAGGAGCCACACAGATCTTTAACAAACACCAACACTTCCCTTTCATGAAGGAATGCAAGTTCAGTAAGAGTCAGTGTATGCTCAGTATACAGCAAGGAATATGAAGGACAGGTCTGGATTCATGGAACAGCTAACATGGCAAAGACCCTAACTTTTTATAGAAGTGACCAAGGGACTTATTTTGAAACCTCTCATTCAGCAGAAAACCTAAAAATATGGTCAGTTTTAACTATGTGCTCAGTTGTACCAATTTGGGACACTGGAAAAAGCTCATGTGCTTTTTCTGAAAGCCAGGACACAGCAGCAGAAGTTTGTGCATCTTGTTTCACAGGGGACTTCAGGCTTGGTGTCAGGGTTAATTAGGATTAACTGTATGCAACTGTGCCACCCATGCCAAGAAACAAAACTGGGCTGCAGCAGGAAAAAAATCAGAAATGAGGACTCTTTGGCAAAGAATCTTTGCTGTGTGGGCCTTTTATTCCCTCTTGAGGAAGGCAGAGCTCCTGTTCTGCACCTGGAGGTGGCAGTCAGCAGCCCTGGGGGCAGCACCTCACCTGATAGGAAAAAGCAGCTCTTAAAATGAGTCACTGTTTGCAAGGGTAACACCACCAAGGAGCTCCTGTCACTGCATCCTGCCAGCTGATGGTGGAGGGCTGCAAACCCAGTCCTGCATCCCAGAAAGCTTCCTCATGCCATCCATCTCCTCCAACAGTATCTGCAGTGTCTGCTTTGCAGAAATGTTTCTGCGAGCAAAGTTGTATTTTCCTAAGTATTGCAAACACTTACGTAAATATTTGGATCTCAGACTTGTGCAAATCTGTGCTAGGAGCTGCCATTCCTGCTGGAGGCATTTTCCAGCCATCTGGGAGCCTCCAGAGGAGCGGATGACTCACTCCAGGAGACTTGAGGAGAGGTGGAGCCAACAGTCTTCAAGAAAGGCTCAAGTAGTTACATTTGCAATAATTATCATTCAGTAATGTTCAGAAGGCTAAGTAAATAGTGATTTTTTAGTAAATAGTGATTTGTGCACTAGCTAAGGGAATACATTGATGCACTACATTGGTTTTGGCAAGCAGTTTGAGTCTCAAATGATCCTTAATTTTCTAGCTGGTCATCAAATTTTCCATATCTAGTAATTTGTTAATATTTTAATTTTATTGTAATATTTCTCTGCATTTTAACATCAACAAAAATACTTCTGAAATTCAGGTGTGTAAAACTATGCTGTGTGGGGGGCTTGGGGACATGAAGTCATATTGAATTTTCTTATAAAACCTGTTTAAAAACTCAGTGCAAGTAAAACTGGCTCAAATCTATTTTTTTTAAATGAAAATTTAGAAATAATTGGTAAGAACTTAAAAGTAGGATGAGCTACAGCCCTCATGAATTCAGACCTTTCACTCCCATTTTTCCAGAATCATTCCATTCCAGACTGAAATATACAAATGTTAGTAGCAATGCAATATGCTGCCATGTTAAAAATGTGCAGTATGCAAAATCACTACCCTCCTGAAAAAAAAGGCTATGAAAAATTTAGGTTTTACTGAGGAAAAAATACTCTCAATAATAGCCATATCATTTCAAATGTCTGCAAGGCAGATACGACCCTACTACAACACCACATCTTCACTAGTATGACTTTCCCCTATCATTCTACTACCTGAGTGATGTCAGTGTAAATTCAGGCACCATTAGTAAATTTTTGACCAAACATATACACAGCACTGACAAAGGAGTAAACAACCCTTCAGCTTACCAGTATATGTAAAAAAGACACTGACAAAATGGAAAATAATACTTTTTTATGATAACTTATTCCTATCGTTTCCTCATTGCCCTGGAAAAGCGAAGAGCTAGACACTATTTACTCATCAATCCTTTATTCTTTTTTTAAGGATTCCTTTTACTGCAATCCAACACTGTTTACTTTGTAAGTAAGAAAATGGTAAAACTAAGTAGTCATGGAAGAATCCTCAATGCCTATGTCCCTTGCTGTCCCTCTCCCTGCGCTTTAACTCCTCTTTGTAGCAGTAGGAACAGTAATTCTCAGTCTCAGGACGACCATAAAAGGAACAGTTCTCCCTCTTACAGCGGTTCTGCTGGATGGAGTAGATGGGGCAAACTGTGCTTCTGCCTTGGTTTTTGTCACTGTTCAGCCAGGTCTGCGGAGCGTCCTCGTCGGCGAACTCCAAGCAGTCTCTGGCGTCCCCGGTGTTGAAGCCGTTGGTGTAGGTCTGGGACTTGTGTTCGGCGGGCCGGGCGAAGCTCAGCGACTCCACCGTGTTCACCGTGCGCAGGCCGGGCAGGCGCGCGGGGCTGTAGCTCTGCGAGGACAGGGACCTGTTCTGCTGGGGGTACGTGGCACAGGTTTTCAGGGTGCCGACCACTGGCTTGTAGGTATCGTCCTGGAAGCTCGAAGGCTTGGAGTTGACATCATGCAAATGGATGACGCTTTGCCTTTGGACGGGGGGGGTATGGCTATAGTGGGCAGACACGGGGATGGGGCCGCTTCTCTTGGCACCGTTGCTGGGCGAAGAAAAGGACCCGGGAGTGGGACTAGTGCGGTCTTTAAACTTTAAAACCAGTTGAGTCGTATGGCTTTGAGGCAAGACGGGTGATGCCCTATCCTGAGGAGATGGTTCTAATTTTTCTTTTGAAAACGCTTCTGGCTCCAGTTTCCTGCTAGAGGAGCCGTTCAGCGCAGCCTTTTTCTCAGCTTCCTTTCTTTTCTGCTCCTGTTCTGCATTGAAGCGCTCCTGGGCACTGGTCAGGTAATAGCCGATCATCTCCTCGTGGAACTGATGCCTGTGACTGGTCAAGAGGAGGCCAGCAAAAATAAACTTTCGTTCACCCTGCATGGCAGCTCTCAAAATATTTAGGCTGAGTTTCACGTCTGTGCTGTACTTCCAAGGGTCAGACTGCTTGTCAGAGAAAGGTTTAGTGTTCACCTTTTCAGTGGGGGAGCTGCTGGCTCTGTCAGTCGGAGATGGAGTGGTCTTTTCAGAGGGAGACGTGCTCGCGGACTGCCCAGATTCCTCTTTGCTCCCTTTGCGAGACTTGGACTTCTTCTCTTTGACTTTCTCTACTGTATCACCGTTTTTTCCATTCCCTGAATTGGTTTTGCTCATCTTTCCGTGCACCAGACCTCCAAGACCACCCATGTTCTTTTTCAGTTTAATTCCCAAGGTTTTACTGAGGCTTCCTATTTTATTGGCAACTGAATCCGTCCTGGTTTTGTCTTTATCTTTCCTTTGTTTGTCCTTTTCTTTTTCTTTCCCGTTTTTGCCATTATTGCCGTTGGAATTACTACAGATGGAATCTCGGTCTGAGTCCATTGAGTCAGCCAGAGACTGCACGTCTTCTCCAGCGGAAGCTGTAGGGGATTCTGGTTGAGCCAAAGGAGCCTGCTATGGAAAAGGAATTATAATTAGACACAGAAAAATCTGTTTCATACAGGAACTGGTGCAAAAATACCCACCCTAAATTCAATACAGATTTTGACACTGATTTTAAATATATTTTTTAATTTATGCACTGACATTTTTGACTGGTTACATCACTAAATGAGGCTTTTCTGATTGTGCTTACTATGTATTTTGCTTGTTCCTGCAGTAGCTTCTGGCTCGTTTCAGGCACATTTGTAGGATAGAGGTTGGTCCCTCAGAGGCTCTGTGAAAGTGCCTGAGTCATGGGTGAACCGAGTTCCTCCTGCCCCAGTGAGCCAGGACAGGGAGGATCAGCAGCGCAGGCTGTCCCTCAGCCCAGGGGAAAGCAGCTGGGGAGGATGTGATGGAAGGGGAATGAGCTGCTGCTGAAAGCTGTGAGGGGCATACAACACACAAACTTGCGTGCAGCAGCATTTCAAAATTGATTATGTTCAAAACCCAGCTTATTTAAATTGACTTTTTCTTTATTTAGGCCTCTGGTGCATGAAAATCAAAGGTATGATGCACCAGAGCGAAACATCTCATCTGAACTATCAGACACTAAACTCAAGCAAGTACACTGAGGAACACAAGCAGTCACAAGTCTGAGGTCCACTTTATATTTTAGTAACATGATAAAACACCTTCCCTGAAAATGCAATAGCATGGATCCTAGGGTATTTTAAAACAGGACTCTGTTCAGGTACTTTTGCAGAACAGTCTTGCTTTCAGGCACCATGAAGCTGAAATCTGCTAGAGATAATTCTGAACCACTCCACTGACCACAAGGACATGGGGAGGGGTAAGCTCAGTATATCTATATACTTCTGGTACAGAAATAAATACCTGCCTGCCTCTGTCCCTGGGTACTTCCATGTGCTCACTCCCAGGAAGCCCTGAGCACCCCAACACCCAGCTGGGAGCAGAGAGCAAAGTGCCATAGTGATCTTATGGTGCTCATGCAGCAACTGTGAGCAGGGAGAGGTAACCCAGGTTCCACAAGGGCTCACCACTTACAACTGCAGGACCATTTTGACTCTCCTTTTTCTGATGTGGTAGCTACTACTGTAGAAACTGTAAAAAATGGATTTTTCCCCTCTTGCAGCTTGTTAAAATACTTTCTCCTTTTGTGTTCTGTTTCTCTGTTCAAACCCCATCTGTGTAGGCTGCCTAAATCACCTCTATCCTCTCCTAGCAACCTTTTGCCTCCAGCCCAACCCCTCTATCTATTCAATGCAATTTGCAGAGAAATTTGTAGCTGACTCAGTGCCAGCTGGGCACGGTTCTAAAACAGCTCTCTGGGAGAGGCAGGCTCCAGCTCAGTGCCAGCCTGTGGCCTTTTATCAGCCACTCTAAACTGGGAGCTGTTCACAGGTGCAAATGCATTCTCAGAAAGAAACTGGTGACCCAACAGTGGCATTGGGAGAGCAAGACAAAGGTCTGAGAAAACAAAGTTGTGAGAAAAGATTTCTTTAAATTACACAACCTACTGAAATATATATCAGAAAAATTAAGCTAGAAGACACATTTCAGCAAAAAATGTAAAAGGAACAGTGTAATTAAAACAAATAACCAGAAGAATCTGTGAGCCTGATTGGTGTCAGTGAGCTGTGAGTGACTGTCCCTGCTGCCAGGACACCGAGGTGTGTGCAGGCAGCCTGTCCCACTGTGCCCTGTGTCCCCCACGCTGTGGGACCAAGGGGAGGTTTACCTTACCCGTGTCTCAGATGGGATGCGGATCCACGTTACATTCATGTAGCTGTGCAGAAGATTAAGCTTTGCCTCAAGGGACAGAATCAAACTAAAGATAAAAAAGAAAGGAACAAACAGTCAAAAAACCTGAAAGAAAAAGCAATAATACATACAGGGAGAGATGTAACAGCAGCCAGATTGAGACTGTCAGCTGAAGGCCCCCCCATGTCTTCTGCCATGTGAGCAGAGCACATGAACTGCTGTTGACAGTTCTCCCAGTACTCCAACCAGGTACAGCTCAAGACATTTTACTGCTTAACACCAAAGTTACAGAAAGGTCTTACTTGGCCAGCCTGGTGTTATCATTGTCATCTTTTCCCCACTCCCAGTCTTTCCCAGGATCGACCGCAAAGTGCAAAGGCAGTAACTTGTGTTCAGAGTCAGTCAGGGGGATCACCGCTGAAGCAGAGAAGAAACAAGGATTGGGGTGGGGGGAACAAAAATGACAAAAAGAAGAAAAGACTCAGCTGTGAAAAGCAGAATCGCTGCTTCAAGAAGGGCAGAATTTGTGCTGCAGAATTGCCTCATCCAGAGCACCACAAATGATTTATACTGGGCTCCATTTGCCTGTTTTCATGTTTGTGCAATAAAAGACAAGAGGGAGAGGGTAATACACTGATTGCTCCTGGAGTGAACGATAGTCACCTGTGGAGGAGGGGAGACCTCTGGAGAGAACCACATGGCCATTTGTTCTGTATAATCAACATTTCCTGGAGACAGAGCCATTAGAATAGCAGAAAGCAATAAAATGTTGCAATATTCCTGCTTATCTCTCAGAATCAGAGATTCACATGTTTGTCAATTATTTTGTCTTTTCAGTTTAGTACTTTTGTACTGTCAAAGAAATAAAAATATATTGACATCAGCATTAAGAAACAAAGCAAGAGGCAGCTACAGTGATTTTGGATTCAAACTAAACTAACATAATTGAAGAGCAGAGATCAGCATACATATGGGTTAAAAGGTCAGGCTGAGGCCTCTGAGTGAGTGCAGTGCAAAGGCCATTATTGTTCTTACAGCCCAGCACTGCTGCCCAGCAGTTTTGCTCTTCTGCTCTTTCCCCTCTCTGCTCGGGCTGTGCCTCTTAATGACTGCTTTATACTCAGCATGCAGGGACCACACTCAGATGTCACAGAGTGTCTATCATTCATCACCAGCAAGAGACTAAGAATTAAAGCAATGTCAGTGTTAATTAAAGCTGCCGATTCGCTCCCATTTGATTAGGAAAACAAGTGAAAGCTGTTCAGGGCCCAGGTAGGACCCTCAGCATGGTGCAGGTCACTGCTGCTCCTCTGACAGCCAATCAAGGAATTTACCTTTCTGCACTAGTTCCCTTCAGGACTTGCCCTGGGTATTCATTCCAGACAATCCAAGGGCAAAGAAACTTGGAGAAGCCACCCAAACACCGTGACACTCAGTCACTGAAACCTGACCGCACCGGGGGTTCTATGCTGTTCGTAACCCTTTCTGCGGTGCAGCAAACACGCACTGTCAGAGCGGGGGCGCAGCATTTCGGTCACACACACTGTTCGCTCGCCCGGCAGCTGCAGCGGCTCGGTGGCCCCGTGGCTGCGGCCGGGGCCGCTCCCGCTCGCGGGGCCGTTCCCGTTCCCTGGGCCGGTCCCACCCCCGGGGCCCGTCCCTCTCATGGCTGAGGCGGCGCGGCTGCCCGGAGAGGCCCCAAGGCCCAGGCGCC
>VXBR01005794.1:220104-256886 GCA_013400215.1 Cisticola juncidis
GCACGGACACCGGCACTGCACGGACACCGGCACTGCACCGACACCGGCACCGCACGGACACGGGCCCTGCACGGACACCGGCCCTGCACGGACACGGGCACTGCACCGACACCGGCACTGCACGGACACCGGCACCGCACGGACACCGGCCCTGGACGGGACCGCAGCTTCTCGGGAAACTCTGGGGGCACGGGCAGGGAGCTCAGGTCTGCAGTTCAGAATTCACTGCACTGCAACGTCCTGGGGCACAGGAACATCACTAATGTACAGCACAAGGGACAGATGAACACACTTCTAACACTCCCTGGTGTAATATGAGGGCTTACCCTAATGCGTTCAATGAAATTATTGCAACAAAGAGGCTGGAACACCTGAGAAATCATTTAACTGAACATGTTTCACAAGGAAAATGCATATTCTGCCAATTAACTGAGTTACCAGCAGGCACTGACTGGACTGACCTCTGACCTGGCAGAGCAACACCTCAACCATTTAAAGGAAGAAGGCAACTTAGGAAAAGTAATGTAAGTTCACGACACGGCAATTCTCTTCTGGTAGCACCTATTTTTACAAGTACAGCCGGGTAAGGAAATGTGAATGTAATCCTAGGACAGGTGATGATGGAAAGCTTGGAGCAAAGAACTGCCAGAGAGTTGAAGCCATCTCTTTTTGGGATGGAAACTTCAAAAAGTAAATGTGACTTTCCTCTCCACAGGCAGCTTTAAACTAACTAATTTTCACATAGTTAAAAATATTTTTTTATTAAAAAAAATTTAAGAATCCCTTTTAAAGCTTGCTATTTCTACTGATACTGAAAATACCTATTAAAAATGCTTAGTGATACTCCATTTTATTAAAATACAAAGTACAAAACAAAGCTTAGAGCTGACTGTCTACAGCCTGTGACTGTTGCCTTACCCTGTACACATTTTGAGTGTCAGAGATGTGTTCACTGAGTTGAGTGCTGACTGTATCCCCATTCTAAGGTATAGGCTGAGGCTGATGTGAAGCACTGCTGTTTTCATGGAAAACAAATCTGCTAAAGTGAGGGACTTTGAACATTTTGTCTTCAGTGCAAGAGGTTTCCTCTCTCAGGGAACTTTATTGATAGCTGGGGTTTAAGGTAAGATTTCCTCAAGTTCCTGGCAGAAAAGTATTTTTGTGTCACAGCTGCAAGCAGGATCCATCCCATTCATTTCTAAAGCAAACCCCACAGACTGCAGCACCTCCCTGACACCCAGCAGGGTCTGCAGCTTGGGTTGGCATTGGTCCCATGGCTGTGGCTCTCTAGCTGGAACTACCCTGCTCCAAGCACAGTCTAGCAGCCCTAACTCCCACAGATGGGATCAGTGCCCAGCACCAGCTGCTGGTCGGTCCATGGCATTCTGAGACACTCAGAGGACTCCTCTGCCTCTCCCGAGCTGGGTGTGCTGCCTTCTGTGCTCTGAAGGAGTCACAGCACTCCCCAGCTCTCATCCTCATGCCTCAAGTGCCACTATTCATCTAAAAAGAACAACACTTTAACCCTTTCTGAACAGGCCAGGACAATAAAATGCTAACACAGAGGCTGATACGGTGCTGTTCCACCATACCACACCTATCCCAGTGTTATTCAGTCTGAGCACGCCAGCTTGGAAAGCTCCAATGCCAAGGAAGCAATCTCAGGGACAATTGAGGCCCAGACTGTGTTTTCCCTAAAAAAATACACAAAACATCTGCATCAGTAGAGCCTGCATTAATATAAAATATTCTCCCATTTTTAATCAGACACTGGATTTCAAGAGGGCCCCTGGCGACCATCAGAATGCCAGGGGCTTTGTGCTGTGTTAAAAAGAAATGTCAAAGTGTGTTTTAAATCCTCTCCAGACAAGGGGATATTAGCATGTTTTCTCTTGATATCTATTTATAGCATTGTTTTAGATGATCTGATACAGGACTCTATGCCAAAGCAGAACTTCAGGCATTCACATCAGTATTTATTTGACCACACATATTTCTCAAATAGAGACAAACTGTCTCCTCCATAGAGAGCTCAGCAGCTGCTTAAACATGTGTGTATGTACCTGCAGCAGTTCAGACACCTTCAGATGCTGCTCCTGACACTTGGTTAGAGCATAAATACTGCAAGTTATGAATGGCCTGGCTCTCCAGGATGCTGCTTCTAAGAAGGTGCAGCTCTAAGCTGCCTTCTGATAGCTCAAAATCTGCCCACGTGCTGAGGCCCCCGTGCCATTGCTGCTAACACTTGACAGCTGTGGCTCTCCCTTGCCATGTGCCAAAGCTGCTCTGCTGACCAGGTGCAAACCCCAGGCACTGCTGGAGCATCCCTGAGCCCATTTCCCTCCTGGCACAGCAGGCAGGACAATGGCAGTGCTGTGGATGCTGCTGCAGTCTCCAACAGCACCACCTTGGCAGCTGCAGCCACAGCATTCCCTCCATCCCAGGATAAATGCCAAATGCTCTCTGCTGCTCTGCACAGCTGAAGCCTGTGCATTTCAAGGCCCTGAAGTACGAGAGGTACAATCAGGTCACACAAAACAAACCCCACTTTGATTCACCGACCCTTGTAATTAACCTGCATGAACTTGAACATGAAAGTCTGTATTTAATGTTGCTGATGCTGTGCTGGGTATCTGGTAGGGGTTTCTTTCCCAGCACCTTTCCTGTGAGAATACAGGTAAAGGAAGACCCTACAGAAAGGCAGTTGCTGACCTCAAGAAGGATAATTAACATTATTGTAACATTACTGCTCTTGTAAGACCTGGGGTACTGAAGGCAGATGGATGTGCCTGAAATAAATCAAGTTCCTGTCAGTCTGTTGCTGTTATTCCAATGGTTGGAAAGGAAGAAATGGACTGTGCCATCCTGAACATGCAGCAATAAAATTTACTGAGTAGTGTTTCCTTTCTGATAGATAAATACACATACAGGTAAAGAAATTACTTTATGGACTGTATTCAATATATAAGCCAGCGTTGCTGTGTTTAAAGCATACCTTGTTCCCTCTGTTGGTCTTTTTGTTCCATGGAGACAAGAGCAGAGAAATGGGCCTGATCATAGGCCAGCACAAGAGGTGAGCAATGGCATCTGTTTGGCAGAACTTCAAGTGGCAAATAAATTCCTCCAAATGGTATCGGTGCAAACGCTGGAGAGAAAAAGGAGATTTTTGCAACTATGTGAAAGAACAGATAAGAGTTTTATAAACAATTGTGCTGCAATATCTTCAGAGCTCCAGGAGAGCAGCTTAAAGCAATCAGTGCAGAAAACAGACACAACAACAGGAAAAATTTCATTATAAAAATGTCAGGAAATAGATGAAGAACCAGAAGGAAAACCTTCTGCTCTTACATAATTCTCCTTGGTCTGATTGTTTCTTAGTAAAGATATTATGGTCTTGTAATAAAATCTCAATGACTCTCATGCACGTAAGCAGAGTTGTACCTTCCTGCAATGCTTCTAGGCAGAATTAGTATCTAACAATCAGCAGTAAATACAGTTAGCTCTTTGCTCTGCTTGTGCCTTGCATTAACAGATTTCCATTAGAAACATTGCAAAAATGTTTATAGCCCACACGTTTCATCACACACATTGTATATCTCTGAATGTACATACACATGTATATATGATAAAGAAAACACTCAAAAAATCCTACAAGTAGAATATGATAGGGAAGCTCCATCTGGAGGGGCAAAATTTTCCTTTGAAAGGTTCTACACTTGTTTATATAGATAATTATGGGAAACAGCAAGTTTGGGAAGGAAAACTCAATGTTTTTGTTTCCAGCCAATTATTTTTTCCTTTTGCTACAAAAATATGAGACTTTATTGCTGAAATATCTGCAAGATGTTTCCCTCGTGAACCCCTTGCTCTGGCTGTGACAAATGACTGCACTGTCTTTCAGGTGTGTTTTTCAATAATCTACAGAATAATCTACAGCTATTACTTGTTGTTCATAATTTGCAATGGAAACTGAAATTATGCAGTATTTTCCTGTGGAAGTAAATTTCTGTAAACTCCATCACCTGCTTAACATCCCCCTTTAATGAAGTAACACCCTATCATGAATTAGAATTCTGTTAGTTCATGGTAGAAAGTGAGAGGAATTTCATGCTCTGAGTCCTGCTCAGACAGTGTCCAGGTGGATCCACATACAGATCTAACATCTGTGTGCTCACATGTGCAAACTGAATAAAACATTCTGGAAACTTTTGAATGAGAAGCTGCAAAGGAGTCATTAAAAACAAAAATCCAGGATACACACATTTTAAATTGAAATGTTCAAAGTCAGATTAGATTGATTTCTGCAGAGTTTTAAGGGACACCTAAATAACATGGCAAAATTAGAGCTTTGTACACTTAGACCAGTCAGAATCATATTGTTTTCTGTAATGTGGTGGTTATTTAAGTTAACAGTGAATATCTAGGATAAAGAGGTTTTCAGCAAGGCTTATAAATTTACCCTGTATTATTTTACTTTTATCTAATAGAAATGCATTGAGTATCATTCTGCATTTTCCTTTTTTTCTTTTCTTTCAGAAAAAGGCAGCAGTTCTGCCATAAGCACTGGTATGTTCCAGCTGGATCTTTTGCTGGTCACTTTACAACTGATTCAATTTAGAGGTGCATGGATCTCTACTAAAAGCTCTTACCTTCTCCCCCTGAGTCTCGTAACATGGTGTCTGCTACTACAACAATCGGCCTTCTCAAGATATGGGCTAAGACAAAAACATGGAATTCTTCCAAGCTCTCATACACTGGATCTTCTGCATTGTCCACTCTGGAAGACACAGCATTAAGAGTATGAGCCAGCTGGAACCAACCATGAGACTTTGGTGGATCACCACACCCCAGCAGCTGTTTCTTCTTCACTGTTCCTTGTATCTTCACTCTTCTGAAACCCGTATTTCAATCACAGAAAAAGGTAAAAAGAAATGGAAAGGAAAATGCAGTTTTGTAAATAAAATAATAGCAGCATTTTTAAAAAAGGTTGTCCAAGTAGTATCACTATGCTTTAGATCAGTGCCCAGCACCTTTAGAAGCGAACCTAGAAAGTCAATTTTTACCAAACAGGTCATTCTTTTATCTGGACTGCAAGAATAAACCTGTTCAAGTCTCCACTTCTCTAGCTGACCACTTCCAAGCCCTTCTATGACTGCACAAACAATTTAATGAATTTTTGGTTTCAATTATCTCCTTTCTGTTTTCCCAGCTTAATGTCATTAATGTCAGCATCACATCTCAAGGCTTTGCCTCTGCCTGGAAAACAAGAACAAACTAGATGGAAGAAGACTGAAAAATGAATGCTAGGGTTGTGGAAAGCAGACAAAAGTAAAGCTGATAATTCACTGCTGAGTGCCACTTTAGAATATAATACACCCAGAGCCAAATAAAGGTGACACGGGCACACTCTTAGATGGGGGCAGCACCTGTCCTCTTGCTGCCAGCTGTGAGGAACCTCCAGGACTGACTGAAGTGACTTTCTGTGTCTGTGAAGAGCAGTAACAGAGCAGAAGGGCCTGGTCACTCTCCAGAGTGTGTGGGACAAACACAGCAACCTCTCAGAGGTCTGGCAGCATCCAGCCCATCCCTGGAACTTCTCTTCACAATCTTTCATCCCAGCCTAGGAGCACAGCAGGGTGGAAATGATCACCAGCAGGCAGGTGCAGGACATTCCTGCTCTAGCAGTGGAACACCTCTCCTTCTCTGCATCCTCCTCCTGCTACCCAAACCCATCAGGAAGTTATTCCTGATGTTCAAACCATTCCTCACTTTGCAATTTCTTCCTCTGTTCCTTACTGAACTCTTCTCCACAGCTGGCTGTGACAGCTTTTCAGCATTTGCAGTCCATTATGTCACCTCAGAGTAATCTGTCAGCCAAAAGAAACTCAGGGGAATCGTGTTATTGGCAAGACAATATGTCAGAAAGGTTTCCAGCTATCTTCTCACATTAATATTTCCAGCCTATCAGTCCTAATTTTTTCCTTCAATCCTCTAATTATTCCTCATCTCCTAGTTAATGAGGCTTCTAGAGCTGAAAGGCATATTCCAGATACAGCTGTATCAGAGGGATCTCTATCCCTTTCATCAGCTGATGCCATGCCTGACTGCACAAACTCCAAAATTCCACTGGGTTTTTTTACTCTTCAATACCACATCTGCACATTGCTTGATTCACTATCTCTGATCATACTCACATTTCAAACCCTTCTCTGCTCTTACACATTCTACTGCTCACTGCCACAGGATCAGAGTGGCTGAGGTCACAGGGTAGCTCTAGGGAACCCCTCATTCAGCCCCTGCTCCATCAGGGCCACCCAAAGCCCTGAATTGTGTCCAGCCTGCCTTTGGGTACCTCTGAGGCGAAAGAGTTCACAGCCTCTCTAAGAAACCTTCTCAATGCTCGATTTTCTACCATCACTGCCAGCAATTCGTGTGGCCCATTTTATATCATTTCAGTGCCACTTGTTGAGGATTCAGTATGAATTTTCCTAAAGATTAATGAGAAATCATCATTAACAAGTATCCATAGCAACTTGCCACATCCTTTGATCCACTGATCATTCCACTTTTTTCAGGGATCTTTTATGCATGCCTGCTACATGACCAGGAAAATTGTGGACAAAATAATTTCGTCAATAAAACATGGAAGCAAAGAAAATGTAGGAAACTGAAATAATTTCTCTGTTCATGTAAAGCTAACTTTAAATAATGAAATCCACTTATATAAGAGCATGTAAATCTGCATTGCAGAATCTTGCTCAATCAGAGCACTCTGACTAAATAAATTATTTCAATTCTAAGAGCATATTACTAATAATAATAAAAACAAAATTAAAAAATTCTGTCTGACCTACAGGACCACTGGTACCTCCAGTCCAAATACATCAGACACCATCCCATCACTCCAAAGAGACTCCCTCTCTTACGGAAAATCCATTTTGTACTGCAGCCAGGAATGAAAGAAACACTCTTTCAAAGAGCTGGAAGGGAAAAGTCACCTACCCTGCTGTTCCACCTGGCTGGCTGCTGCTCTCTCGCCTGTAAACTGAGCAAGATCTGTTCTCATGTCCTTGGATTTCCCTCTAACAGCTCCCTGTGGTAACCTTGCCTTCCTTCCCCACACACAGCTCCAGATTTTCAGTCTAACAGACTCCCACAGCTATTCTGAGTTTAGGGATTGTTTTGGGATTCACACAGAACAAGACACCAATGCCCTCAGACAGCTGAGATGCACTGACATGACATGACAGGGATAAAGTTCTTCAGCCTGGTGATTTGCCAGAAGCAGGAGATCAGAATGATTTCAGAGTTCAGGGCTCAGTTTGCCTCCATTCTATTTCTGACACCTTTCTTTTCCTGCTTAATAATCCCCAAATGAAAACCAGCACAAACCACAGCTGCAGCTGTAGGTGTAGGAACCTCTCCCCTGATTTCCTTACAGTGTTTGTCAGCAACGGGCTGCAATTCATACACAGGAAATTGCACAGGAGTGGAACATTCCCTTTCATTCTTCCAAGAAAGAAAGGTATATTGAATTGACTAAAGGAAAGGAAACACAGAATGTGAATGCTTTGGGTTCCATATTTGAATCACCACAGCAATTTGGCTGTGCTTGGCTTCAGTACTTTATGTGAACTGAAAACAGGCCAGATAAGAAGAGGTATTAGCCTTTGGAAACTACAGCTAATAATCAATAAATATGTTATAATGAACCATTTCTATCTGCACCTTATAACTGCTGTATACACTGAACAGTTTGAAAGAAATGGCACTCCTGTAACAGACACCAGATCAAATAAAAATCATTTTAGGGTAATGTCTTGTTAAATGGCCTCAACTAAATTCTGTACAAGGTGAGGGTCTTGCATAGCTGCAGGAGTTTTGTGTATGAAGAGCTGTTTGTTGAAGCACTCTGAACACCAAACCAAGTCCAAAGCCTGAGAGGACACTTGCATTTGAGGGGCACTTCCTAATTAAATGTTCTGGATTTCTGCCTCAAACTCAATTCTGACGACACACAGGAAGATTACAGCAGTATTCCCTCCCTTCTTCCCCATTTCCAGTCCCCTGAATTTATTAGTAAGACAATGCCAAGGGCACAGACACAGCTAGGAGGTGACAGTAAGTACAAATAGCATTCACTTCCAGGGTCTGTGTGAGCTCAAACCACGACAGCACCTGGGTGTTCAGCAGTGAATAACAACAGTGACATTCACTCTCACATGAGAACGGGCTCTGACTGGCAACTGCACAGTGAAGGAAGGGGCTGGAAATTTCTTTTGAGCAGGATGGCAATCGTTTTAGGTTCTTAACAAAAGGCATTTTACTTTTTTCAATGCAGTTCCTTCAATTCAGTGCCCCTGCTTTTGCTTGTAAATGGAGATAAATGAAGCAATTACGTTAATCTAGAATTCATTTTTTACATTTACAGGAAGATGTGCAAATCTGTTTCAAAACAAGAATCTTCTTCATAAGTTTGCTCTGCTTTACATGCTGGAAACAAGAACTTAAGAACCAGGTTTTTCTGTGTTTCCTTTTTCTCTTTTTCCAACTTCCCAGCCTAAGAATGAGAGTGCTCTCAAAGGAGAAATCTTGGCAAATTTAGTGACAATTGCTGATCTCCTTTGCACGTAGATCACTCTGAAAAATAGCTAAAAGAAGTTTGCAGGTGAATGAGGCAGCACAATTCCAGCCTTAGGTTTGTCACTGAATTCTTTTGAAGCAGATACAACTTCTCAGGCTTTAGCTAATTCTGACAGCAAAGGAAAACATCTCATCTACAGTTCAAAGGCTGATGTGCAAGCCTGCTTAATATAGCACCTAACTAGAGGACATAATATACCCCATCTCAAAAATACTATTTTGATATTTCTTCTCCTTGTCAAGGGCCCTACTTTGAACATGGGCTCATTAAACTGAAAAAAATAATTCATTCTGCCACTTTCATTCTCTCTTTGGAATGAATGTAAAGAGAAGTATACATTCACATCTTGAATAGGGTAAGTTTCTTGCCTGATTCATCTTTGACTATTTCAAAGAAAAAAATTAACTGTTGGCTATTTGTACTTACTTTATTTTGATTGGAAAAAAAGATAAATGTAAACCATGATGAGAAGGTTATTTATGTACTAGTACTGCTCCCTGTGTAGGTACCTGGGAACTGAAGGTTGACTGCCTGGCAAAGGTAACACTTGAGGGCATCTCTGAGTAGAAGGTACTGAAAATATGTGGTACATGGAACATACAGAATGAAACACAACAAGCCAGAGAAAATTGGGGCTGAATGACCAGATGTAATTGAAATATGAACTGAACTGCATTAGAAAACTGAAATGCATCAACAAAAAATATCTACAAACATAAGAAACAAACTAGAGGTTAAAATGAATTTTTTTTTTTCATTTCAGAATAGAAGAAAATGAGACATGCTGTGGGTGACAATTTTCTAAGCAACGTCCTCCTGAATTCCTAGAATTATCTATCCTTAAAATCAAAAGGTTAAAGGGAAAATAAAATATTCCTTCAGAGCCCAAAGAATATTTTCTACAAACTTTGTTACTCTCATTGTGATTTATTTTGTCAGTTTATTTATCACCACACATGATTTTCTCCAGAGGAAACAGCAGGTAGAGAAAATCATGCACTGAGCAAACACTAAATATTTTTAGTGATAAACACTAGGCACAAAAACTAAAGCTCCTGCATTCTGAAGGCTGCTCAGTAATCCTGTCCTTTGGGGATAACTGCACTGAAAATGAGGGGTTTATCACAGTGGCTATTTAAAGCAGATTCTATATGGGTCAGGGGTATTTAAGTGTTGTAGACACTGTTTCATCCCAAAACTTCTCCCAAATATATTCCTGAAAAAAAGCTAAGTGATACTGCCAACATGCTTGTTGGACAAGCAGAGCAATTAGGATTTATTAAAGGCAGACTCTTTTGGTTACAAAGTAACCTCAAGTTAGGGTGGTAACCGTACAAGCAAACATCACCAAAATGTTAAATGTCATAATGGGCTGTTCAGATAATCCTGCCATGCCAAAGGAGTCTGACAAAGGCAGTTTGTGGGTGCTGTGAGCCCTCAGCTGGGCCGTGCTGTCCCTGCTGAGCAGGAAGCCTGGTTCGGTGCCCAGGCCGGACTCACCCGCCGCCGGTGCCGCCGTTCTTGCTGAAGTGCGTGCGCGGCTCGCTGGACGCCAGCTTGAGCAGCTCGTTCCACTCGCGCTCCCACTCCTCCTCCGTGTACACCAGCCCTGACTGGGGGAGAGGGAAACGCTGTCACTGCTCTGCTGACACAGCCCAAGCAGAGGGACACTGTGCAGAGCTCTGTGCCAGTGCTCACAGCTAACTCCAGTTCCACACACAACTCTGTTCAGTGTCTGACCATTTATAGTTCCACATCCCTACTCAGCTGAAAGAACATTAACTGATTCAAAAGATCTAAAATACCAGTTGCAGAGTTAGCACATTCACTTGTTTGCCTGTAGGATTACTCCTGAAATTAGCTTTTCTAGCCACTGATTAGGCACAGACATCTTCAGGAAATACTAACATACTAAAAGTACAGCTTTTAATCAAACGTCAACCCAAATTTACAGATGATTTTAGTTAGAACATTTCCACTCAGTATTTGGCCACAGCTCTAAAAATCCTAATTCACAATTCTGGGAAATCTTTCCTAAATGGGGTTCTCTCTCTTTTGTGGATTTCATGCACCCATTTTTAAATGCTTTTGATAGCTAAATAACACATTTAATTTTCTACAGGTTCCAAATGCATCTTAGACCTTTTAGACACAATACTCTGCATAGTTATACCCCCCAAAGCTACAAACACATTTGCATTCTGGTATGAAAATTTCAAATACAAGTATCTTTTCCCCCATACAAAATGGCAGCACAAGGAAATTAATAGCAATTAAAACTTCCACAGCAAACTTCAGAAGGATACTCTTAATCCTAACTGATATTAACAACTCTGTCTTTGGGCCATACAGACCTCCTTATTCTGCTGAGTCTGTTGCCATCTCCATCTTCTTTTCAGTGCTTCCCTTTCAGCTCCACTTCTCATCATAGTATAGAGAGCTTTCCGTAACACGAGGTCCCGGTCGTGAAATCCCCACATCCCTAAGGCACCACAAGATGACACTCAGTTTTAAAGAAGCTACAGTGAAATAGAAAGAGCTAATACATAATTGAAGATTCTCCCTGGCAAATAATTCACTCACTATTTTTAAGTTTCCAAAAGGAAGAGTCATTGTAAGCTAATGAACAACAAGAGGGAGTTCCAACACACTTTAAACTTTGATGAAGGAACGACCAAGGATTTGAGCTGGTTCAATGTTTGCTTGCAGGCAACTCCAACTTAGCTGCAAGCCATGGAATATTCAGTGCACAGGTTGGTTTTAGCTGCAGGTGCCAGCAGGCACAAGGATGTTAATGAGCACTGCAGGCACCTCTCGGAATCATGGCCCCCAAAGGCTCTGGCTCTTACACATCAGGAAATTTCCTTTGGCCTCAACACCAAATGAAGAGACAAGCATTCAAGATGATGGAAAGTCTAAAAATACAACCAGCCACAGGCTTGCAAGTTCAATTTAAGGTAATGAAATATCTTTATATGGTAGGGAATAGTAACCTACACCAAAAGAAAGCAGAGCTGTCCCAGTCCTGTGCCTACAGACAGCCATGTTTCACTCACCACATTGTCAGCTGCTGGGTTTGGGTAAAAATACTCCAGACATTTGCAGTAATTAACATACAAAATAAAGTAGACAAAGATAAAAGGATCCTTGGAAACAGCAAAATCTCTTTTCTTACTACTTCTTTCAACAAGAGGAATCTCTTCAAATTATTAAAAATCCCAGTATTTTTAAAAAGTCATTTGTCAGAGTACTTTTGGTGAAAGATTTTAGCAACTGCAAAAAATCTAACTGTCCTCATAACAGGTTAGCATGTAGAAAGCACATCAAAGACCTTCAGCTTCACAACTTTCTACTAATTTGCAGAAAGGTTTAAGAAATCTTGTATAAACAATTATTTATCAGCTGGAAATTATTTTAATTCACCCCAAATGCTGTTTCACATATGCTTAAAACCTACAAGGAACTAACAGAGAATACCTTGACCCTGCATTCTTGAAACAGCAGAGAACTGTCTGAAGAAAATCAAGAGAATGAATGAAATTCCTTGCACATCATGAGGACAATCCTGCAGAAGCACCTGGAATTTGCCTGTTCCAGACCTGCTAGGCCAGGAATATGAAAAATATAAGGAAAATACAGACCACTTGTGTCTGTGATACTTGGGTTTGGATATTGTTCCAGTTATACTTGCATATCCTGAGAAACCTTTTCCTTTCCTGCTTTAGGCATTCTTGAGGGAAACAACACTACAGCAAAATGTGAAGGGCATATTGCTCCAGAATCAGACTTTCAATGCAATTCTCTGCATCCCATGTGTTTGTGAGCTTTGGCTGGGCTAGAGCAGAGCAGTGACTGCTATGGCAGCAGGTTCCTGCCCAGGCTGTCCTTACCTAGAGAGGCAGCGTGCAGGAGGCAGTTCCCATCCCCTGTGGTGGCCAGGGGCAGCAGGCGCTTGCAGCTCGTGCACACCGTGGACCACCAGTTGAGGCGTCCTGGAAAGGAAACAGCGGTCACAGGGGAACAGAGCAGAGCTCTGTGCAGGCAAACACAGAGCAGGAGGGGTAACCAACAACAGCCTCTGTAGCAAACAAGCTTAAATGTAATGGCACAAGTCACAACTGAAAAGGTTAGAAATGAGGCAGAGAAACCATCCTCTACACAGATCTAGAAAAGAAAAGAATACCTTCAATTAATTTGCATCTTCCAGTCCCATGTGCTGCATCCAGGGATGGATTTCCAAGGAGTTTATTGCCTTAATACTATTATGAGCCTTGCTGTCAGCTCCTAAACGTAATCGACATTGGTCTCCCACACACACGACAGATTATATTAAGGTAATAAAGGAATTTTTCTTATGTCAAAAGACAAAAGTAATATGTATGTGGTAATCAAGATGTGTTACTATAAAGGTAAGTTTAAGTAAATTATTTCAATCAGATGGATTGTTTCAACAGCTGATTCTCCTCTCATTTCCTGTAGTGTAAATCATTATTAGAGCTACTAAAACCAACAGCTAGACTATCAGAGAATTAAAATGACACCAAAGCATAGCCCGAGGTGTTGTATAGAATGTGGCCTTTCTCTTTTGGGAATACTTAGAGAATCACTTATTCATCACTGCTATGTGAAGCATGTTTTACAGATTATTAAAACAGAGATGGGTTCTGGAAAAGCCTGGCAAAAGGACAGATATTCGATGCAGAAACAAGTCATGAAGACTATCACTGCCCAAGCCCACACTAAAAGTGGGTAATTCCTGGCACACAGGTTACCATGTGGTAACGAACTAAGTGCTAAATCCTGGTTAAAAGGTCATGTGAGCACCTCTAATAGAAAGAAGGCAAATGGGGGTAATTGTGTAACATCTCTGGGGATGAGGAATAGCAGATGATTAACAGGGATGAGTAGAGCTGGTACATTTCCCAAGAGCTGGCAGGTCTGTGGGTAATGCACAAGTGAATAATTGAATGAATAATGCAATAGGCAGATATTTTCTCCCCCAATTTCTTGACTGGGAAGCTGTAAGGAAGAAGCATCTATATATTGGTACAGGCAGTCTTGCACTTAAGGTTAAACCCCAAAACAGAAGGAAGTTCAGACTAATAAATGTCTCTATTAATAAGTTTTCGTTACAATGTTAGATTGACATTTATTTGTAACTACAGGTAATACATATTAGGGGGAAAATAGTGTAGTAATACTTATTATGTACCCCAGTTATTTGTTCTGGGTACTTGGAACTATGGAATTAAATTGCAATTAGTCAGAATGGGTTAAGAGTACCACAGTGTAAAGATACATGGCAGATCAATAAGCACATCTGATAATCCTCAAATGATTTTAGCAGCTGGTTTATAAATGTACAAAGGCTTACTGAGTTCTAAATTAAATATGCAGTAAAGAAACTTAATTTAAAGCACTATTAGACAGCCTTCGGAAATGACAAGATCATTTTTAGAAACTCCTGCATCTGTGAAATAACAACTTGCCACCTGTTTTTAGCAGAATGTTTTGGTGGAATCATATTCAGCAATAAGTTACACCAAGGTGCTGTGTAAAGCACATTTAAAAGACCTAAAATCAGACAGACCTTAGGCAGAATGTAAGGAGAGAATGAGTGGCATTGCTTTGCAGATTAACTAACATCTATTGGTAAGAAATGCCGAAGTCTGGTGTTTATGAATCTTTTGAGTAACAGGAGGTTTCTATAAAAGTGATCTTCCATCAAGTGCATTCCACAAAAAGCATTTGGGAGCTTGGTTAACATCGCAAAGCTTATGGCTGACTGAAAAAAATAGCAGATATGAGTTTATTATTGGATCATAACAAAAAAATGGTGCGTTTTCATTTTTCAAATCTAGTAGTTATAGTGGGTCCCTTTAGAGAAAAAAAAGGAAAATGGAGCGTAAATGAAAAGTAAGATCAAACATTTCAACCATTTTGGTGGATTGGTTTAGGGGGACGTGAAGCCCAGGCTTAACAGCACATTACTGCTTACTTTGGCTGTAGCTGTACAAAATGCTTCTTAGAAAACACAAACACAGAAAGAAAAGTGTAGGAAAACAGTTCTTGCACTTTCATACAGTATACTTGTACTATTTGTATTGAATTCTATTTCAGCACTGCAATAGAATGGGGGTTTCTTTCAGTTAAAAACACTGTGTTAGACCAGTCATTCCTCTGCACGTATTGTTTTTTTAAAACACAGTGCTTCAGTACAGAAGTTTTCATTATATCTCTCTTTGTGTCAACCCACACATTAACAACAAACAGGGGAGCATGTGTCTATAATGAAAATCAACATGCTGCAGCAAAATATTTAGAACTATAAAACTGCTTTCACACAGACTTCATTAAATATTATCAGTACCTCGAGCCATCCTCTGTGGAAGAACCTCAGCAATTCCTGCCAGAGCTCCCAGAGATCAGTCTGCCCATTACTCACAAGCTGACCTAATGCCAATTCTGGCAATAACCAACAGTTGAGTTTACAAGATGGACAAAACCTCAAAATGTTTTTTATGAATGTGATGCATTCTATCCTTTCAGAGGATTATTTGGAAAGCAATCATATTAAGGAGTAAATAATACACTGCAGTAGTGGGGAGTAAATAAATCACACTGCCTTTCTCTGGGCCTTTTATTTATCATCTCACACAGCACTTTGCAGTAAATTGGGAATTTTCTTCTGAGTTTCCACACAGATAGGATGTAACCAGGACATGCTGTCACATATAGATATCAAGGTAGCAAGAGTCTGAGCATATAAAACAAGAACATAAAAACCTTACAGGCTTTTACAGACACCCAGCTCATATGGCCATTTCAGAACCCACGTGTCACCTGCTAGTGGCAATTCTGCTTTCCCAGTCCAGGCTTTGGGAGTAATAAGCTGTTAGTTCGGAGCAGATTTCCTCCTCCTTTTGCTTAATCAGCCTCTTTCCCATTTCTATTCTCTTGAAATTCATGGCATTATATCCAAGCACACTCCCCTCTCCCTTTAACAACATCCCCAACCTTAGCTATACAAAAGCTACAGTCCTTCATGGGATTTGGTTGGAAATAGATTTTAGGCTCTTTGCAGGGAATGCACCTCACCTTTTAGTTTTTCTTTATGTCATTGACCTAAACCATAGTCAAACTTGGTATGAGACAATAAAACGTCTAATACTGTGTGGCTTTCCTATTAATTCAGTCTCTTCATTTTGTACAACAAATAAAATAAATAAAATAGGCAGGAAACTGAATATCTTTACATCTAAAACCCTGACAAAAGGTTTTTTTCTATGAAGCCTTACATGATTTTCTTAAGCAAACTGTTTGATCTGCCTAACTTACTTGAAATACAGAAGTGTTTCCCAGGAAGTTCCAGGTTATTTGAATGAAATACTCACAAAGTAAACGAAGTCTATGTAGGCTACAAGAAAACCTGTGTTCAAAACCCTGAGTACTTCAAATGGTAAAATCCTCTCCTTTCCAGGATGCAAGAGGCCCTGGGGATGAAGGCACTTTTCCAGTATGTGTCAAGTTACTGCCCTAATTAATGTGCAAAAAGAATAAATGATTTATTGTAATTTTCAGAGAGATTTGAGACCGGAATGCTAAGAGGCAGCAAATTCAGTGGTTTCTGCAGCTGTTTCAAATTCAAAGCCAGCCAGCTCTATATGGATTAGAGGATTTCAGCTCTAAATTCACATATTCTCTGACTTTAAGATCAGAAAGCCTCTGTTCATACTAAAGGCTGTAATTGCACTGAAGCAGGTAGAGCAACAGTGGTACTGTACCAAGGCATCTTCTATGGAATTTGGAGGGTTTGGCACAGCTGCCAGAGAGAGAATCATCCTCCTTTTTCCCCCTGTCCTCCTTGGGTTAGCTAGTTCTTAGACAAACTGGACATATTTTCTTGATAGGTGACTTGCAGTTTTCATGCTTCATAGATGCCTGGAAGCATTTCTACCTTACTGCACACTGCTATTTCTCAAAATAAAAGGGTCTTCTCAACACTGCTTGGGATTCTTTTGGTTGTTTGCAGGTTTTGTTTCTTTTTCCTTAAGTATGTACTGTTTGAGGCTATTTAATTATGTCTTTTCAATTACCAAAGCCAAAAAAGAGAACAGGACAACACCTCATAAGTACTCAGTGGGATACTGGATTAGCAGAGCTCCTGCCTCAAACCAGAGCTGCACTTTATCAGTTTGGGCTCACACAGGGCACCAGGGCTGGAGAATGAATCTCAGATCAATCCAGAGTGTCACACAAGCCAGTGGAGAAATCCACACACACAGAAAAGCAACTATCTATTCCATATCCCAAAAGCAACCATGAAATCTGATTTTACAATGCTTTTATATCACCAGGGTTGGGCATTTCACTATACAGATGTGTTCATTTCATGGTTCATTAGCACTCCTGCTGTTTCATAAGGCACCAATACTAATTTTAAATAGATTTATCCATATCCTTCAAAATTAGCTTAAAACTTTAAACTACTAATAGATGTGAATTAACACCAATTTAAAATATTTACACTTATTTTCCCCGTGGCAATACTGAAGCAGTACTTTAAAATGATGTAGCTTCTTATTTAAAAAAAGATAAATACATAAAATACATATCTAAAAACTATTTTCTCAAGCTGAAACAGAACTTGATGATGTTTCCTTTCACAGTCACTGCAATGTAATTTCCTCATGAGAGCTGAAGTACCAACCTACTGTGACCATCCAGACTCATGTCCTTGTCTATTGCATGACTTCCCTATCAGTTCTTTCCCAATTTCGTTGTTTTATTAAGTAAATTGAACCACTTTTTCTATGATGTTTTAAACGAAACAGAGGATTTGGGATATATATCATCTGGCAAACAACACAGTAGTTGCTTTTACTCTCTGGCTTTTATTTCCCAGGCAGGATGTGCAAGCTCTGGAGGTGAAGCAGGATTAGAAATGCCAACCCAAAGGTTGGACAGGTGCCCTAGTGACCCCTGAGGTGGCACCCACCTGCCTGCTCCAGTGCCACCATGGTGGCCTGCTCGATCAGGTCGCGCTCGATGAAGCTGCGGAAGTCCTCGCTGTACACGCTCAGGTCTGGCAGCTGGAATGTGTAGATGGGCATCTCCAGAGGGAACTGCTCATTGCTGCAGTCGTTTGCTACATGGGAGCGAGCCAGGGACACTATGGCTGAGCTGGCATGGGAGATTCCTCTGGAAAGACGCTTTTCTGCAGAGAAACCAAGAAATTAGAGCTGTACCACTGCATAAAAGGCAATGCCAAGGCTGCTGAATGCACATTTATTTCACTAGGAATTTATTCCACATCTTGTTTGCTACCTTTTTCAGGTTATTTCCCTACTGTAAAAGATCGCTTGTTCCTATTGCAGATCCCTTTGGCAAGCCAGAGGAACTTGACTCTCCTGGCAAAACAGACCAGCAGTAAAAGTAACAAAATATGAAAGACAAATATTCCCATAAATTTTTTTCTTGATGTATCTTAGGTTTTCAAAGATGCATTGGAAGAAAAATTTATTGACAGACAGATGACAGTCAGTTAATGTTTTGAACTCCTAATTAAAGCTTACTTTAACATAACTCAAGACATCTCAAACTGACTAATGGTTATTTAAAATTCACTTTCTTGCAATTTGTGAAACTTTTGTTTCTCTAATGGATCAAAGTCTTCGTAATTTTGAGAGTTAAATTGCAAAATTTAACTAAATTATCCTAAACTGAGGGAGAGGGTAGGTTTGATTTGCATTTGTTTCTTCCTCCTGTACATCTCAGCTAAATCCCCTAAGCAGGGCACTGAAGTGCAGGGCAGCAGCTCCATGTGACCTCCTCTCCCAGCACAACCCTTCCCCTGCTGGCTGCATCCTCCACTCCTCAGTGCAAACCAAGGTGCTCCTTTCCCTTCTCTCTCCTCCCTGAACACCCCTAGGTCCCCCAGTCAGTCAGAGGTGGCTCTCTGACCTGGAGATCCTCAGCTACACACTGAGCTGGCAGCCAAACTCCTGTCAGTCCAGGTGGTCAAAGCCACACTACCTACTGCACTCACTAAACATCAGATGGACATTTTGGTGCAAACTGTATCCCAGAGAGGCTGAAGGGCCATGGTTTTATCAACTGTGCTGCTTTTCCTCCCTTTATTTGTATTCAGTGCTTTAAGGAGTCATAAGAAGCACCCCAGTTCCTTTTCTTCTGCTGGAAGTCAGCAATTTTAAAAAGCTTTACTGAAACTCCTAAGTACTGATGCTATTTCCTGCTTAATAGGAGGGAAGAGGCAGCAGGAGAAGGGAAGCCCTTGTGTTCCTTTTAATGGCTGCACAGAAAGCCATCACCAGGCTACTGCTATTACCTGCCTACATGACAAGCTGTCAGACTTGCAGATTTATTTTGGTGCAAACTACAGCTGCTTGAAAAATTCATAGAAAAAACTGCAACCCAGCAGTTGGAGAGAGATCAATCTGAAATAAAACCCCTAAGAGGTCTGCAAACAAAAAGGCAAATTCTAATGCTTATCATCCTGTACTGGAAATTATCTGTTGGAGGTAGTTGACTAATTTTTCTTAAGGTTTCAATTTCTATTCAGTAGGGGATAGGAGGCAGTTCCTGCGGAACTAGAAAAGAATGAAATTTTAAAGCTGAAAGTCATAGTCTTCATACACCCTACACACACACTGTGATTAAGAATGCAAAGAGTGAAATACTGATTTTTAAACCTTTTTGTTTGTTTGTTTCCATAAGCATAGAAAACTACATACAAGAGTGACACCCTCTAATTAACTCCTTTCATGAGTACCACAGGACTGCTTGGGGACAACATATTTAACTTCAATCACACATTAAAAAAAAAACATCTTGCAGAACTGAGGCAGAGCTCACAACCACCAAAACATGAAAAATAGGGTCTAGCAGCAGCTCTGAGCACTGTGACAATGGCACAGCTCACAGGCTGCTGGCACAGGGCCTCCCACTCTCTGCAGCCAAGCACAGCTCCCAGGCAGACAGGTTAGAGACCCCCAAAACCCCACAGAGGAGCTCTTACCTTGGGCAATGTCATCCTGCCTTTGCAGGCAGGGCCTCTCAGCCTTGGTCACCTGGGGAGGCTGCTCTGGCTCCTGCTGCTTGTAAAACCTGCCCTCGTTGAACACCTGGGGCAGGTTGGCCGTGTGCACCTGCCGCAGCTGCTCATAGTCGTTCAAAGCTGCTGTCAGGTCCCAGTTCTTGCCTGCAAAACAGCAAAGGAACCCTCTGCTCACCTCTGTCTGCAGAGCAGCCACCCCCACCACCCTCCTGGGGCCCACCCACCAACCTGGGGCATCCCAACACAGCTGCACTGCAGGAAGAAGTGCCAAAGCAGCTGCCATTGAGTGAAAGCCATCATCTGCTGCTCTCCTCTCATCCACAAACCCAAAATCTATCACATTGTATCACAGGAGCTGACCAAGGACAGGACTTCCCTTGCTCAGGTTCCAATGAAATGGCTCCAGAAATCAGCAATTTTGGTGTTGTATTAATAATAAATAATAATTAGGAGCAATGGTGGAAAGACAAGACTGACAGGGTCATAGCCCAAAAGAGTGAGAAACTCTCCTGTCTTTGATTGGCAGAACAGCTAGAATGCAAACACAAAATACTTTAGGTCCCTCGATCTCATACAGGAGAGAGAATTTGCTCTCTTAGAGATTTTAAGTGCCTTTTAGCAAGCAGGTAATATCAGACAGTGTTCTGTAACAAAACCTGCAGTGAGAGGCTCAGCCAGTGTGGTTCCATGCCTGTGGGAGCTGCTCGTGGAACCTGTCAGCACAGAGCTCTCTAAAGGATTTGCTTCCACCTTCCACTTCAGCATATTGCTCTGACCAGCAAACACAGAATGCAGGCCAGTATCCAGAGATGCACAGGTTGTTTTAGTACAGGTGGTGAAACAAGATTTGTCATTCTCAAAACCCACAAAAAACATGCTGAGATGTCTGCCTGCTATTTTCAAAACAACCCTGTTAAGATACAGAGATGTCTACTATTCTCCAAGTACTTGTTTCTAATTGGAACATTAAAAATACTTAATAACAAGAAAGAGACACTACAAATTAAATGTGACTTTCAGAGCATTCCACAAGCCCTTTTCCTGGCAATTCAAAAGTAACCTGATTCTGACTAATACATGATTTATTACACCATAGAAGGTTCTCATTTTATGTACTTTGAGAAGCTGCATTACCTGAGTGGCAGTTAAAGATAACTTACTTGCTTACACCAAGAGATAAGCTAAATATAGTACAAGGCAGTTTTAAAAAGAAAAAAGAAAGCTTTTTACTGTTACAGTCATCTGTGAAGAACAAAAACCTAACCGAAGAAGGAAAAAATAGCACAAACAGCTGGTACCTACAGGGTTGAGCTAAACTACCTCAGGTTTTGAAATACTAATAAAATTCTGAAACGAGAATGGGTATCATTGAGCAAGAATGTTATCTAGCTCCTGAGCAGACTATAATATAAACCACCATGTGGGCCACACAGAATTGTTCTGTAATGCTGTAATTACCTATTAGAAAGTCTGTAGGACAAAATGTAAATTCAGTGAAAATTGTCAGAGATACTGGAATAAAAACTTCAGTTACTGCCAGCATTTGTTCACTAAAAATCCCATGCAGGATGAATGGCTGTAATCCAGTCAGGGCTTTGCTCTACCTTTACACACATCCCAACCACGTAACACAACCCAAACAAGCAGAGCCATGGGTGTGTTCCCAAAACCAGTGTTTGGAGTAAGAACTGCTTTTCTTTGGTTCTGGTCTTAAAGGCATTTAAAACACATTTTTAAATTCTTCTTAACCATAAAAACAATAAAGTAAATTAAATTTTTAAAAAAGAAGGAAGAAGGTAACAGTAAGTATAACTCTAGGAAATGTAGCTTTAAACAAAAGGTTATGATTCTAGTATTGGCAATGCTACAAACCCAGGGCTATGTGACCCCCAGGAACCACCTGGATTCATTGAGTACAGAACCCTGAGTACCAGACCTGTAGCAGTGGAACACAGCATTTCTCAGGGCATTCCTTGCAGTTCCCCTGCTCAAGGTTTTTTCATATTTAATTCTGAAGCTAACAAAAATCCCAGTGCATGTGCAGTAAGTGGCTGCTGTGTGACAGGGCTTTGATGTATGTAAGAGCAAAGCAGAAAATCAGCAGACTCACAGAAATCCCGCTGGCCTCAGTTTTAAGCCAAATGCAATCATCTTATATAAAAGTTCTGTCATAAAAATTACATTGAGCCTTCAGAAAGCAGGCTCACAGCGTGTTGCATTTCAAACTGGATTGCACTTGAGTTACGCTTCACAGTACATTGTAGCAACTGAACTTCTAATATAGACTTGAAACCTTACAAAAATTAAAATTTCTATACCTAATGCAGAAATACTTTATTTTCAAATCTCTCCATGTTCCTGGAGTTGTCCCCATCTGAACAGAAGCACCAATTCACCAAATTGGTGAGAGAACCAACACAGGAAATTATGATTGGACTCACTTTCCCTAAATTTGCTGGAGCCTCCAAGCATTGAAATGCAAGAAAAACATTCAACCAAACTAAAGAACATATTCAGCACCTTTCCATCTCCATGAAACAGTGTTTTTGAAAATTAGCCCCTCTCACTGACCAGTATGAGCTACCCTCTCCATTGCAAAGATGGAAGGGTTCCTCCCTTGCTCCTCTCCATTTGGTTTACACTTTCACAAGCAAATACAAATGACAAATCTTTTTTTCTCCATTGCCCACAAAAAAAGAGGTGAATTCATCAGTTTGGGAGAATTAGTGAAGAAAAATCCTAAGTGAAAGTAAAGGAAACTGGAGACAGCAAAGACAATTAGAGAAAAGAAAGAGAACAAATATAAGGATTTTACAAAAGACACTGAGAGAAGAAATATAAATAGGTACTATTTAGACTAAAAAGTCTAATGCAGTGCAAAATAGATTTTAAAAAATTAACAAATCTAATAAAAAATATTATGTAAGTTGGAGCGCAGAAACAAGCAGCAAGCTGGGAATTAATTGGGAAGATTATTAAATTCAGAAATGTCCAGAGCAGGTGATCTGAGCAAGGATTTCTATCAGTGTGACAGGTAGGTGAGAAAGTTCCAGCTGCAAGTCTCTGAGAAAATTAGTGGGGCTTGTGGCTGTGGATATTAACAGAACTAACTCTGCCTATTTCTCATTGTTTAAACTTTGCATATTAAAAGCTTTGAATTTCTAAAACTGTACCTTATTACATTACAAACCAGGTTTTAAGAGACAAAAGTCCCTGAGTTATGCTGGGTTAGAAATAACAAAAATAAATTCATATAACATGGAAAACAAACACACCCTCCCAGCCAAAGCCTACAGGGCAGGTCCCTCCTTCCAGTCTTGCCCTTGTCCAACAAGTGGCACTGGCCCCTTGGTTTGGGGCAGGCTGCAGAGAGCCCCTCTGGCCCCCAGAGAAGGAAAGAAGAAGTCTTCTCTTAAGTTCTGTTTGTATCTGTCTCCCACGTTCTCCTCTGACATCTCCCAGACCCTGCTCCTCTCACAACTCCCTTCTCTGTCACACCTCTCATTGTCTTTGCCATCTCCTGCACAGGCACCCTAGGGAAAAGGGACAGTCTTTCCTACCCCCACAGAGGTTATGCCTGAAGGACAAGCAACAGGCAATTACTTCATTCTGCATAATTTCATCGATTAAATTAAGTCAAGTAAAAGCTTTTTTTGCAATTTGACAGACAAAACCAACACAGGACTATTTTTTAGATTAACTGCTATTTTCATTTCACTGTTACTTATCTGATGCACCCCATTCACTGACTGCTTCTTTGTTTATGAGACATATGATTGTATTTTAAAAGGCATTTCAGAGGCATAACAATGTTATTTCAGTGCACACAATCACATCAGATGACAACCCACTGGCAGTTCTGTATCAGTGGCAGGTTGCTCCAAACCAGCACCAACACACTAGGTTTGCAGGAAACACTTCCAGTTTTGAATGGCCAGAGAACATCAGTCAGCAAAAAAGCTGGAGCAGCACAAAGCTAGTTAGAAAACACAGGTAGCAGAATCATGATCAGGGTGCTGGAACCAAATCAACTCACTGACTGAACAGAAACAACACTCTTATTTAGCAACTGCTTCCTGAACAGCTACATGCGCTTCGTGAGTCAGCAGGTGGGCAATTTAACAACACTCAAAGGTCTCTGCTTTGAAACCAGGTCCTTTCCTCCTTGTTTGGAGGAAAACCAACAAAACACACACACACAAAAAGAAAAAAAAGGTGCAGCTGAGTAAGAAATGGAAGATACACTGTGGCTGAAGGCTGGTCCTGATGTTTTAATGTCAGAGATAGCAGACGCCTACATAAAAGGGAAATTCAGAAATAAACACAGTTACACTGCGAAGCTTCTGCCCTAAATAATGGTTCCTTGAATAACAACAGGAGGCATCATGAGCCTGAAGGAAAAACAAAGATTTAGATAAAACAATATATGGTCTAAGAAGCCACTTACCAATTTTTTGTCTTACCACATCAAACTAGATCATCAGAGGGATAATAAAATGCTAAAGAACAGCACAACTAGGATTCATCTTAGAAGCATTAATAAAATTACAGACCCAAAGAGTGGTTTTGGTTGGAAGGAACCTCAAAGATCATTTCATTCCAACCCCCTGCCATGGGCAGGGACACCTTCCACTGTCCCAGGTTGCTCCAAGCCCCGTCCAGCCTGGCCTTGGACACTGCCAAGGATCCAGGGGCAGCCACAGCTCATCTGGACAGCCTGTGTCAGGGCCTCACCACCCTCACAGGGAAGAGTTTCTTCCTAATATTTAATCTAACCCTGCCCTCTTTCAGTTTGAAGCCATTCCTCCTTGTGTTATCACTTGTGCTCTTGTCTAGCTCTCTTATAGCCCTTTTAGGTGCTGCAAGGGGCTCTAAGGTCTTCCCAGAGCCTTCTCTTCCCCAGCAGCCCAAAGGTGTCACAGCAAAGGTGCTCCAGCCCTCTGAGCACCTTCCTGGCCTCCTCTGGACACGCCCTGAGAGGTCCATTGGGGGAGCAAAGCCAGATGCAGCACTCCAGGTGGGTGTCACGAGGGCATTCTCCAGTGCTGTAACCCCACAGCAACATGGTATTATTTAGTCTTTGGGATTTTTGCTTTGTACTGTTTTGGCTAGAACATCATAGCTTAGTGGAGTCATAACAGTTAATAAATCTGTTGTCTTTCACTTCTTAAATAAGACTTAATGAAAACCAAGAGAATTTTATCATTAATTAGTAGGAAAAGCAAACTTGCAACCCTTACACAGTTCCCCCCGCCCCCCAAGCTTTCAAATATCCACCTACTCCAATATGTTAAAAAGAACATTTGAAAGGTCACCAGAAATTCCTGATTTAATGATAAATAAAATGCTGGAAAGGATGCAATTTGAGATCGGGAGCTAGGAAAGATCTAAATAGTGAGAACCACAATGAAAGGCAACTTGCAGCTCCATGTATAGACAGGACTTCAGCAGAGGAAACCTTCAAAGGGACAGGAAATGCTGCCTAGAGTGGAACAGGACCAATGGACCCAGTGGGATTCAGTCACTATGGGACAACATCAGCTGAGTGGGCAACAAGTTACTTTCAGTTAGAGAAGAATAATCTGAGGAAGCATTGAGCATCAAGACAGTATCTATGAAATGCATCTGTAAGTGCAACTGGAAGGCAACACAGAAACACCCCAGGCTAATGCAGAGAAGTCTGTTTTTACAAACCAACTGCTAATAAAGCAATCCTCAAGTTCAGTTTAAATGCAGGCACTTCTTCCTGTTTGGAACAAAGTAGATTAACAAACATTTACAGGCAAAAGGTAAGAAGAACTTCAGACCAGCCTTTTTCCTTCTGAAAAACTAATACATAAAATTAGGATAAAATTAGACCATATGCTTTAAAACAAGATTAATTTTCGTCCATGTTCTGAAAGGACAATAATAGAGCAAGGCCATTGTTAACACATGCCTCATTTTCTGCTAGAATGCAAAGTCACTCCAAACTGAACAGGCAGCTGGAAATGACAGTTTTGCTCTCTGTTTAATGAGACATTGGTAGCAGCTCAGCTTCCTCTTCCCATTGCCAAGCCTTCCACAAGAGAACTAAAAAAGGAACCATCTGAGGGAGAAGAGAATGAGAGACTATTTTTGGGGAGTCAGTTTTGTACACTCAATCACATGACAGCACTGTAAATGTCTCTCTCCCTCTCTATAAATTACACGCTTTTCTTTGAATTCTGCTCGTATACATTGTTCTTTGAGGAGATGTCTCTGTACTGCAGTTCTGTCTTGTTCCATGGGGTCAGTCACCTTTCCTGCTCACATTTCATGACTGGAAAGCCAATCTCCCAGTTCCTGAGTTCATGTTCAGCTATGTATCCCTCAATTAAGTGCTGTTTGAAGCTGGAAACAGACAGCAGTTATTTTTATAGAATGGTGAAATACCACATCATTTATATAAATAAAGGAAACCATTTATACAAGTCAAAGGGCAACTTTTCAGTTAAATATATTCTTTTTGGATCCATTTGTATTTATTTTTATTATTATTTCACCAATCTTCTAGAGCCTGATGATTGCCTACACTATTGGAATTTTAAAGTATTTCATCCCACGCCTTCTCCCTCTATTCCAGGGGTCACTGCCTGCACACCTGCTGCTCCCTAAAAACTGAGCTGCTTTCTCCTGATCTATCAGTGATCTCCAAGTTCATCCACACCTACAGCCCTGACACTGTGAACCACATACAGTACAACTTGTTTAACAGATTACACTATTTTCTTTAATGGTTTTTCTGCCTTAGGGCACATTTAAAGTAGATTATACATAAACACACCAGCATTACATTCTATGGGTGAGAGAATTGGGGTGCCAGCCCAGACTATCAGGAGGGAAAGGGATGTGCCCTCCTCATTCCTACATTTTGGGGAAGTTGGAGCTCACACAGCTGAAGAGAAATCAATTCTCCACCATGCAGAGCTCTCAGTTTGTGCTTAGGAACGTTCCCAAAGCTGAGTGAGTCAAAGGAGTCTTCCCAATGACTGGAAGGTGCCTCGAACACAAAGGTGACATCTGGAGAGTCTTGCAGCTGATTCCCCATTTCCCTGTGACTCGAGGCTGATCCATTTCTGAATTCACTCCTGCCCAAAGCAGTGATACATGTCTGCCAGCACAGGCTGCTTCTCAAACTGTTTTGCTAAGGTTGTTGTTTCTGTCACCTGGGTCACATTTATTGTCAAATTGCTCTGTCAGTATTAACCACACAAGTGAAGGCTTTTTTCAGGCTGTTTGTATATAAATCAGCAAAGGCTGAGAATGAAAGGCTGAAAAGGTAGACCCAGTGAAGGTTCACAAAATGTAATTTCTACTCTCCACCACCTCACATACACAAGAATGCTTTCAATTCTTGAGAGCACATAAACAAGGCAGAAACCTCAGGAAGTGGCAAACAACATCTCAGAGACAGGAAATGAAACATGAAAGAATTGGTAACTAATCATCCAAAAATGAAAGCAAAGCTGGAAAATAACATTTCTAAGGAACAAATGGCTTAGCATGTGTGTATAATCCACTATCACAGAATAGGTACAGCTTAATGATATGTAATTGAAATTTATGAATATTAATTTATAATTAATTTGAAATAGCCATATCAATAACAAATATGGAAAAGCAATATTAGACTTTTATACCAGATACTAGCCATGAAAATATTACATAGCGATTATTTTTTAAATCTCTTTGCCTCTTTATTTCAAAAGTAGGATGGACACTTTCTGAAAGAAACATGTCAAGCACAACCAGCAGAATGTTTTCAGAGCTAGAGAGACAAGCTGCTGCACTCAATAAAAAGCTCAGCAGAAGAAAACTGCAGGGGTTTTACCAGCAGGATAGGCACAGTATAGAAACATCAAGTGAGCCAACATTTAGGGCAGCTTGTGGCAATGTAGAGAATCTATATGTAATGTATAGATTTTTTAGCTATTTGCACAACAGTGAGTGTGTGTTTAACTCACTCGCTGCTGGGACGAACAACCCATATAATGCACAACTGTGCTGTGGATGTAGGAGGACATAATCAAAGCAAAACAATTAACATGTTAAGATAATTGGTCAAGGAAACAGAGATTGGTATCCTTGCTTATCTATAGGTTAGTGAAATTGAAGAAATTTCCTCCAAGGATGAACAAAAGAAAGAGCATTGGCTCTGAAGAAGAGGAGGTGTTACTCCATAGGAGCACACTGTGAAAATTCAGTCTGAGCAAGCTACAAAAACAGAATTTTTGAGGCAGTCAGAAAGAGCAAAGAATCATGGAAGATCTGACCAAAACTTGTAATTACATGGAAATGCAGGTCTACACAAGCTTTTTTTGGCTCCAAGTTCATTATGACCATCATTTTTAGGGCTACTAACAATCAAACCTTGAAAATTCTAAGACATATTTGTTTCAAAGTTTTTGATTATCTGTTTTCAAAGTTTGATTGTAACTATGGACACCATCATTCCAAGGCTGGGTACAAGGCATTGGCACCATGGATTGGGGGGTTGCTCTTCTGAATATTGTTTATATGATTGTTAAGAAACTACTCCTTGGGTTTCAGTGCTGCTCACAGAGACCTGACACACTGGGATAGTCAAAAGGCTGTGAGGGTGGCAATGCCTAATCTCTTTTAAACAAATGAGAAACTGCTCCATCAATGATTGGCTCCCAGCACAAGATATGAGCAGTGTTAGAAGCTGTTACACAAATGTAGCCACAGCCACAAGTGCTGAAATTGTTGTCTGAGCACATCTTGTTCAGAACTAGGAACAATCCCTCTTACTTTGAGAAATTCCTGTGTAGGAGGAAATGATTTGGGGCAGAGGCATATGTCTATTAGCCTGTCAGAATAATTAGATTGTTTACTGCTTATTTCTTTGTTAGTATGTTCGATGTGAATCTATTCATCTACAGAAATGAGAAGTACAACACAGAGAAACTCTCTATTCGATATTTATTTGAAAGCATTGCTCTTTATAGAAAGGAAATCAAGGTACGTAACTCTTCTCAAAGACCTCTGATATGTAGAAACCCTTTGAAATTTTGGCAATGCTCTATCAGCACGATAGCTGACAATCTGTCCTGATATAGCTGAGAAAAATCTCATGTTCTTTTTTCTACAAGACCATCAGACTAAGAGAGGCTCTAGGCAAGAATGACAGGTTGATCAAATCAGTCAGAAAAAACAGAGGGCTCTTAAATATAGCAAGCCTATGCTAATATTCTTTGCTAGGCAGTCCAAGATTTTATTTCATGTATCAGATGACTTGGGAAATGCCGCAGAATTGTTTGCATCTCTATGTAAACAATCTATCATGCCTTATTACTGAAAAGTCCAGAGTAAAGGAAGAACTTACCACAAAATGAAAAGCTTTCAGCATATATAAAGTGGAACAGCTCTTGCAAAAAGGAGATACATAACATGAGGGATACTTTCATGTCTGCTGTAGCTGTTCAGTAGTTACTTTGATTTAACAAAACTTCTTAGAGCATATTAAGATAAAAAAGAAATAAAGCAAACTCCAAACTTCTCAGGCAGCAAGTCCAGTATGGAAGTTTCAAGCCCACAGAAGCAATTTGCAATTTACAGATATCATCTTCTGTTTTCCAAGCTCCCATCTTCATAATTATTGTTAGCCCACATGAGAAGAAATGAACAAACCCAACTGTTATGAAATACTTTCAAATATCAATGGTGTCTTTCCACTTTTAGCCTATGAACCTGAAACAACTACAACAAAATGAATAAAGAGACAGTTATTTTTCTCATACAGCTTGTTTTTCAATCTAGCCACTTGGCTCCCATGCTGTGAAGTTCAGGTATGCATATTAACCCCTGGGACCTGAGAATACCTCTGGTGTCTCTATCACTGTACAGTAAATCCTTTTCAGACTACACTTCAGACTAAACACAGTGATCTGACAAACTCCTACAATTACTTTCAGGCAACTGAATATGAAAATTCAGCTGAAGTCTCCTCCCTTCTCTCACTGGCACAAAAACATTTAGGGCTTGACTCTCAGTAACTTAACACAGCAATCTAGAACTAGGAAGTTTTCAAGTTTTTGTTAGAAACACCTGCCTTAGTATAATCTATGGTAAGCTTAGTATTTTTTACCAAGTTGACTTGGTAAAAATACTAAGAAATAGCCGATTCTGGAGCCCAGAGCTCTCTTGTTATGACTGGTTCTTGGTTTAAGCAAGCAGTGAAGACAGGAAATGGTTGTGTCCCAACCGTTTACCTTCCAGTAAGTCTCTTGCCAGACCTGGTTCTGCCCCTGTGGACCGAACAAAGTCTGACAGGACTGCATCCATATCAAGAGTCATGTGATCATTCAGAGGTGCTGCCAGACATGCAGCAGCAGGATTCACTGGCTGGCTAAAAGGTCTCCATCTGCAAAGGAAAAGAAGAAACAGGGTTTAGAATATATTCCCAGGTGATGGAAGCAACATTTTTCCTCTATTCCTTAAACATGACTATTAAAAAAGCTAAAACATTCAAATTGCAGCTTATTAAAACAAACAGCATTTGTCATCCATCTCTGCCTTAGCCTAGAGCTATTGATCACTCAGACTGGAAGGTTTTCTCTGTCTTAATATTTCATATTTTTACTGATTTTTCTTATGTGCAGCTCATAAATAGCTTTGCAACTTGATTCCAATTCAGCTAAACACAAGATCAGTTTATTAAAAGCACAATCACCAGATCATTGTCACTGCTCATAAAATGAGGTTTAGCAAGGATTTAAATGTCTTGAGCTCTTTTGACTTACTAATGCTAACACACACACTCATCAGGGCTTAGGATTTGTTTTTATTTGCCTTGCCAATACATCTTCTGTAATTTTTAGATTCTCTGCTGTGCTGGATCTGGCTGGGATGGAGTTTGTTTTCTTCTTTCCTTTTCTAGACATGTGGCTAAACCAGTGTCCATAATAGCTGATATTGCAGTAATTTATGAGGTTTATTTGTTTTATTTCCCTTTATTGGTGACCAATGCTGGAGCTGCTGAACAATTTTACTGTGTTTATGTGCAGTCTGTGGGGGATAATCTTACCAGTGCGCTCTCCTAGGAGCAGAATTGCCCAGGGACCTGTTAGGAAGCAGATCATGCTTTGCCCAAGTGAAATGTGACAATGTCTGGCATGGGAATTTTTCTTGCCAAATCCATGGCCAACAAAAATATGCCTGCTCTACTGCATTTTGCATCTTCTTTTCATTACTGAAAATAGGAATCTGCTCCTTCTAGGCAATGCTCTTTATAAACACAAAATCGAAATTAAAGCAGGCACCACAAGAGGAGATCATGCTAGGCAAGCTATTAAAACAGCTGGAATTTAAAACACAGTCATCTCAAGCATATTTCCATACTTCAACCCTGCCTGCACTGCTGCTGGAATAGTGCAAAGTAAAGAAAACAGGATGAAATTAAACAATACACAAGGTAAGGAAAAGTTTGTTTTACTTTCATGCTTGTTATTCTCTGGTCAAAGTTTACCTTTGAGCATTTAATTGGATTTTTCCTGTTGATTCCTCCTCACAGGCTTGGTGGCGACTTTACCTCATGCCAAGGGTAAGGACTGGCATGGAGATTTTCTATTGGCAGCAGATGATGTTGGTTGGCTCTTGCTTGCACCACAGCTACAGGGAAAGAAACTGTGAAAGAAATTGGAATCCAATTAATTTCACTGTCTCCCAAATGAAGCAGTCCTTTCCTACTTCATGTGCAGTTACCTGGTTATACTTAGCCTGAAAAATGGACTTTGCTTCCTTAGACATTAGCTTTTTCTGCAAGTCCATATCCCAGCTACAATGCAAACATCATTTACCTGCTGTCTCAGGAGAGTGGGGTCCTTCTCAGCCTCACCCATGGGGACTGGCCACTAAACCCAACTTAGTACAACAAACTAAAACTTTGTGGGATATAAAATCACAGAATCATAGAATTGTTACAGAAGATACTTTTAAGATTATGGAATCAATGAGGCTGGAAAAGTCCTCTGAGATGATTAAATCCAACCCATGACCTGACACCACCTTATCAACCAGACCATGGCAGTGAGTGCCATGCCCAGTCCTTCCTTAAACATCTCCAGGGACAGAGACTCCACCACCTCCCTGAACAGCCCATTCCAATTTTCATCAAGAAACTCCTCCTGATGTCCAACCAGAACCTTCTCTGGAGTGCCTTAAAGCCATGTGCTCTTATCCTGTCACCGTTGCCTGGGAGAAGAGAGTGACACCCGTGTCACCACACCCTTCTTTCAGGGCAGAGCAGTAAGGTGCCCCTCAGCCTCTTTTCTCCAGGCTAGACAACTCAAGCTCCCTCACAGCTCCTGTGCTCTGTGGATACCAATTCCATGTTTTTCAGGACAAAGGTAGATTACACTGTTGATAATTCCACCCACTTCATGCTCTTATGGCCTCTACCCTGTACGTCCGCCCATTTCACATCTTTTATACCATTTATACAAATGTATCATTACATTTAGGCCACATGAGGATAGCAGGGGAGGTGATCTTTTCCTCTCTACTCAGTCCTGGCAAGACTTGTCTGGAACATTACATCCATTTCTGGATCCACAACACAAGAATGACATGGACATGTTGGAGCAAGTCCAGTGAAGGACCACAAAGGGCAGTGGATCATCTCTGTGCAAGGGAAACACTTCTAAAAGGTAATCCTGATGAAGATGCAGTAACAGAAGGAAAGCTGGAAATACTGAGGAGACTAGTTAAAAGGGAATGCAGATCTTTTGGAAAGAGAACTACCTTAATGGATTGGGGCCAAATTTGACATCTAAGCTCTGTCTCAACTGAATCTGTTCCAATGCAAACGCAGGACAAAAATGCTATTTTTATTTTTAACAAACACTCATACATAGATACAGTGTACTCAACAGCACCAATCTGTACAGAAAGATTACCAGAAACTGAACACAACTAATTTCCTTGGTGACTACAAGAAAGAAGAAAATTAATCTTAGCCAGCAGGACGGAAACATATGGATCAAAGTAAAGGAACCTGCCAGAAATGATACAAAGCATTGGTGCATTTCAGATCACCACCAGAAGTGACTCAGTAGTATAATGAGTGTTAATTTAAAATGCACCAGCTGGGCACTCAAGTACAGTCACTGTGTGGGGGCTGGAGTGCTCAGAAGTTTGGGGAGCTGAAGAGTGTATCAGCTTGGAGAAGCCAATTCATCATGAGTTGCCTCAGAATCAGCATTACTTCAGTATTTTCAACAGCAAAAAAGACATCCTTCTCAGAGCAAAAGACAAACACAATCTCTGCATTTATGATGTCACCATCACCTCAGAATTACCACATAGAATCTATACTCTGGAAGCAAAGAGCAGAGTTGGCAGGACCCTCTCTGCACACATTTGAACTAACACTGCTTTTTTTTCCTCATTCGTCTAGAATTTAGATTAAAAAAACAAACAAAACAAGAATAAAACCCAACAGGAAAAGTCTTAAAATATTATTTTTGGCAGAAAACTTCTATCAGCTGTGAAATACTGAGATGGAAGTGTAGAAAGTAAGCAAGAAAGAAAATAAATTATAAATTCTAAAGGAGCAGTGACTCAGAAGGCAGGTGGCTCTCAGACCACTTCTCCCCAGACGGACGTGGTCTCTCCTCACCTAAGGAACCATCAGCAGCAGCTTTGCTCTTGATGCCTTGTCAGCACTGACACAACTCACACTTTAAATACACACAAATACACACACCCAGCAGAGCTGACACAACCATTCACTATCACCACCTGTCCATGAGCACCCTCCTCCCATGGTAACACTACAGATACACCTGCAGCTTTCATTTCAAATGGGTCACACAGGACACACAAACCTCACTTTGAACTGAATGGAAATTGAAACATCTTGGCCATCAACACACAGAAACACCTTGGTTTTCATTCACTTTCTGGCCAAACTTCTTCCCTAAAAAAGTTCTTATTTATACAGTGCAAACAGAAGAGGCAGTGGAATTGGATAATTTCTCGTACATTATAAGAAAAAGCATTTTTAAAGTATTTAAAGAGGAGATACTGATTACTTTGAAATGTTAAGATGGGCTAATAGGACTTGAAACCAATTTAGTACAATCTCAGTTACATTTGATCTTTTCTTCTCCTTTAAGTACCTCTCTCTCAAAGCTGAGCCATACTTGGAAGTAAACAGTCTTCACCTGAATCTAAATTTAGCTTCTTCAAAATCAAATAGCTTCACCCAGTTAAATGATACGAAGATTTATTTTCTAAAGAACTCAGAGAGATGTGCAGGGCTAACTAATGAAGCAAAAGCAACCATGTTAAAACAAATCCCATCCCATGCATTCAGAACAGACACAGCTGACAAAACCAAAGTGAGGAACAGAGAGAAAACAGCAGACACTGGATGAATCCTCAGGAAGACAGAATGACTAAGCTGCAACTAAGATCTTTCACTTTCCTAATTTTCAAAGAAAGGATGAAATGAGCACCAGCAATAAGATGCAGAGTCTTGGTGCTCTGGGAATCCAGTGGAGAGACACCCAGTGATTGCATTAACCCAGTTCCCCCAGGCTGTTTCTATGTCCCTGCAGTGTGACAGGGCCTGTTGGACATCTCTGCTGGCTCTCAGCTGCTCTGGCAGTGCAAGAGGGGCAGTCAGCTCCTGCTGCTTGGGCTGCCCAGGAAGGCAGAAAGACCCTCTTGGTGCACAGTGTGAGACTTTGAAAGTAATTATTTCTGGCAGGCCACAGTTGATGGGAAATGCCATGCTTCTACAATATTGACAATATTAGGAAATTAAATCTCTCTTCATTAGTTTAAACTATTAAGGAAAAATCCATAATTAAACAATCAAGTTCAGTAGAGAAGATTTGTTTAGGAGGAGAACAGCAGCTTTGAGGGAAGTGGTAGTTAATGCAGGCCACTTAAGAAAGTGGAGATGGTATTTTTTTTTCTGCTAACTGGATTAAAAGGCATTAGTTGAAGAAGCCAAATCAATGGTAATTACCTAAACAAAAGGTTACTGTGAACTAGACCTGATGGCAAAGTGGGGCATTTGTATGCTAAAATGTGGACTCTCAAAACACAGTAAAATTATAGGACAGCATTTGGTAAGGGTCATCTACCTTGTCAAGCCTCAAATATCAGGGTTTTGGAACAAAAGGAGAACAAAAGTGCCAAAAAGTAAAAGCTCAAATCAGATATTATTACTAAGGTTTTAGCTACACAATGGAACTCAGGAAAACTAACCCAACTAATTTAACTGGATTTGTCTATATCCAATAAATTCCTTTAGAAAGACTTTCATCTGTGAATAAATTACTGGCCTTAATTTGGTTTGGCTCATCTTGCCTTCCAAGTGAGTTAAACTGAATTCACTGGAGGCCACTTTAATTATAAATGGGATAGTGCACACAGGGACTTGGTGGGATTTAAGCTGCCCTCTTCAAATCCCTACATTTAGTCGATTTGCATTAATTTTCCCTGGTATCTTGCATAGACAAGTCCTGAACAGATACATTAGACACAGAAGTGGAAAAAACACAGAAAGAAAGAAGCTGTGCTGAAGAGTCCTCAGCTCTATGGGAACCATCAAAGAAGGGCTGTCCAAGAGAACTGTTCAAGTATTTCAGGTCTAGTTCTAGGATAAATACAGCAAGAAATGCTATTTGAAGTGTCTAGTATTTGTTTACATATTTGAACTATTTCAAGCCAGAACTATAATGGACACAACTAAATTATCTTTAGATGAGATTTTTACAACTGTATTTTCATGGAACTTCAGAGAGTTTCATAACACCATTTTTCTTACTTAAGAGTGATTACATTCTCAGAAGGAAAAAAATGTCACAGATAAACAAGAAGTCCATAGAAACAGGGGTCCTGAACTGGAATAAACCAAGCAAGAGACATTAGCCTTTTCAAGTAAGGATCTTCTACATCCCTGGATCAGTATTTTTTCAGGATAAAACACCACCATTGCTATAGCATTGTTCTTTCAAACAAGAAAACATGATACAGACAACAAGATAAAACATTTTATGGAGAATGAATCTAAGTCAATTACAATGTTTCCCTTATTTTATTCACAAGGGCCCTCTTCGTGTGTTAATTGTTTTCTAACAGAAAGCAGCTGTGCAAAGGATAAATGTAATGCCACTGATAAAGTCAGAATTTCTCTGAAATAAATACCTTAATTTTAAAACCAATTCAAGTATTAATTATTCTTTTATCTATGAGAGTGATAAAGAAGTAGGCAGTATTATATTGCACTGGAAAATGACAACTAGGCTTTCAGATGTTAATCTGAGTCTTCTTATTAAATGCAGTTTCACTAAGTAACAAGCATCTCCTTTACTAGAATACATCTCCAAAGAAGCAACATGAACAAACTAGATTTCTTTCTCATTTGGATTTTTTCCCTATTTTTTCCTCTCATTTTCCTCATTTATGATTTTGTCCCAATACAAGATCTTATACTGAAATATTGAAAATATTTCTCAAAATGCCATCCTTCTTTCTAATACAGATGGTGTGCTGGCCAAACCTCTAATCTTAACACAGCATTCTCTCCCAAAACATCTACCATGTAATTGGCCTGCATAAAATTAACTTCAGTGCATGAAAAGCATGCATTCTGGGCAGTCATTTTTGAATATCTAAAGCGTGGAGTTTCATTACTTTTTTTCAAGTCGGCCTTGCATGAGGAGTGACCCACTGGGGCCTGTGGGGACCACGAGAAGCCTTCAGCTCCACAGCCAACCCCACCAGCTGCACCCCCCTTGCAGCTCCCCACATTTTGAGCTCTTTACCCCCCTGTTTCTGCAGTGAGACGTCTGAAATCAATGGTCATAGCAACAGGAGGCCGAGCCTTCATTTGCACTGCAGGTCAGCGTCCTGATCAGCCGCTGGCACTGGGGCCTGACCCCGCGCAGAGCCCGCGCTCCTGAGGGGACACCGGGGGACACCGGGGCCGCGGGCTCAGCCCAAGCCCTGTCCCGCTCCTGAGGGGACACCGGGGGACACCGGGGCCGCGGGCTCAGCCCAAGC